>BLSH010516986.1:724874-751412 GCA_018402905.1 Glandirana rugosa | reverse complement strand
GTTAGGGTCTCGGGAAATGAGATAGGCTGTCAGTAAATCAAGTGTGATCAATTTTCAGTGATTGGCACCATAGCTTGCAGACTCTATAACTTTCACAAAGACCAAATAATATACACTATTTTTTTTTTTTTTTTTACCAAAGATAGGTAGCAGTATAAATTTTGGCCAAAATTTATGAAGAAAAATTACTAATTTGCAAAATTTTATAACAGAAACGAAGAAAAATTCATTTTTTTACAAAATTTTCGGTCTTTTTTTAATTATAGCGCAAAAAATAAAAAACCCAGAGATGATAAAATACCACCAAAAGAAAGCTCTATTTGTGTGAAAAAAAGGACGCAAATTTCATTTGGGTGCAGTGTTGCATGACTGAGTAATTGTCATTCAAAGTGTGAGAGCGCTGAAAATTGGTCTGGTTGTTAAGGGGGTTTAAGTGCCCAGTTGTCAAGTGGTTAAAGTGGAAGTACGTCTTTTTTTTTTTAAACTTGTACTGGTACAGTGAATATCTCCTAAACTTGCACCATTTAGGAGATATTCACACTACATGCAGCCGATGACATCATTGTCCCATGTGCACCTGGAGGGACAACATACCCGTGCTGTCCCTTGAGAGCTCTGTGCAGTGGCTGTAACTCCTGAGCGCATGCGCAGGAGTGATATCATCGCTGCTCAGCCATTCTAACAGCCAGAGCATGCAAAGCTAGAAGGGAGACTGGGTGAAGATAGAAGCCCTGTCAGCTGTGACAGTGGGCCACTGGAGGGCTTTGTTCTAAGGTAAGCATTTCATAATATGCTATCATGTGATGCATAATAGAACATTATGCCCTTGTCATGCAGGTTTTTTTTTTTAAGGCCGTAGTTTTCTACCACTTTAAAAAAATTAATAAAATTGACCCTGGAACCTGTGGCTAAAAGAACAGAGTTTGCCAGTAAAGTGAATAATAGGGATCAAGTTTGGATTCGAAATACACTTAGGTGCACTCTACCAAAGACTACGACTCACTCAGAGTGATACACCAGGGATTTTTACTCTAAAACGTATCATTGCAAAACCCTAGCAAAGGATTGTCTGGCTCCCAAAATATGTTGGCTCCTTTTTGTTTCTCCTGTTTGTCACTGACAAGTAAAATACCTTTGGACTCTCAGGACATTTGTTTGGCACTTCTTCTTGCTCAACTATGCATTGAAAAAAAGAGAAAGTAGTTTTACACTCCACCAGATGGTTGTATGCATACCACTGCTTCAGATCAGCCTGTGTGGATAAACAGTAAGGAGCGGCCTCAGCCTACATGTCTCTGCTAGACCACATCTTCTGATGTGGTTTGGCCTGCCCACCAGGGGCTAGGACTAAGTCCTGGTGGATGGAGTAAAATATCAGGGAGAGTTGTCTAGCTGAGCAGGCTGAGGCCGCTCCACATTGTTTATCCACACAGGTTGGTCAGGAGTAGCATAGATCCTACCTACACATTTGTCTGCTTTCTCAATTAGTATTAGGATATCCTAGCATCCTGTCTTCTGGGATCCAGGGATACATTCCTGTCTCTGCTTTGAGTGGCACGGTAAGTATCATTCTTTAGGTTGCAGTGAACAAACTAAAACAAGTGTGCAGTATGCAATATAAGATGCCATAATGTACCTGCAGCATTACATCAATAATTTTCAGTCTGCCAGAAAGATCCATAATCTCAGGTATTGGAATGCTCATTGATAATATCTTAGGTTGGGTAGAAAATATCTCAAAACCCCTGGTCTGTAAAACACTCAGCCCAAGACACAACTGATCTCCTAAACAAGATTGTTGCATTTGGCACTGTACATGAAGGAACCATCCTAGTCACCATGGATGTGCATTTGGCCCTGTACATGAAGAGACCCTCCTAGCCACCATGAATGTGGAACCTTTCCAATCCAACAATCCCCATGATGACAGTATTATAGCCTCCCTGCAATGCCTTCAGAAATTGAACCAGCCTGTTGAACAATTACCCAGCTTATACAGTTTAGCCTGACCCAAAACTACTTTTCCTTTGGCCAGGACATTATAATATGTATTAAAGGAACACATCTGCAAACTTCCATCTACAGAAAACCCACAGACCATCCCACATACCTCAGGCATGACAGATTTCATCCCAGACTGTTATCTATAGTCCGGCTATAAGGTACAGTTGGTTATGCTCAGACACCACAGAGAGAAATGGTCAACTGGAACACCTCATAAGGTCCTGAGAGACTCTGAGAAATATTCTTGGTACCACCACTACTAGCATATCAACAACTATCCTATCTAAGACAGAGTATTTTAAGAAGTACTGGAAACAGCCCAATTCAAAATGGATCATCTCACTGCATGCAGAACAGATCTGAGACCTGCACACATATCCACAGCACCAAAACCAGGATCACAGCGGTAATAGAGAATACAGGGTAACTTCTGCCGCAGAGCCCCAAATGTGGTATACATGATATTGTGTTCAAAAAGTCCTACAGGACTCTATGTTGGGAAGATAGGTCAAACCATCTCCAACAAAACAACCTTCATAGATTCACAATTACAATAATAAAATGGATGTTCTTGTAATGGCCCATTTCTGCAGAAGAGGCCACAGCGTAAATTCTCGTGAAATTATGATAATAATGGGGAAGTTTAAATCATAGAAAGAGAGACTGGAATTGGCAGTGTAAACTCTTACACACATTAAAAATCTGGTCAACGGTCTAAATAGACAAACATTGTATGTGGAACTATGATTTTAATCAGATTTAATTTAAATATGCTGACCTCTGACAGTAAATGCCTGTTTTCCTCAAGCCTTCAATCTAAATGATGGACAGTTCCAAAGGAATCAATGGGGTGACACGTTTGAGGTGATAATAGTTGTATTTCTATGAACACTTCAAAAGGACTGTCCTTTGAGGTGAGAATTGTGCCTAGAATCCTTATCTCTAAGCCAAATACTCCACAACACTTCTAAACTCTGATCTTTTAACTCTTGCAATACTCTTTACCAATAAAGTGTGTTAAGAAAAAAATAGTTGTACTTTTTTAATGTGTATATTTTATTGCCTCTCCTTGTAACTATGCATTAATGTATGAGTGTCAAACTATTATTTAGAAATCTATAAAGCCTGATAAAGGGACCTGAGTTATCAAAAAGCTTGCCTTTTTAATAACTCAAGATAGCCAATAAATAAAGGGTATCATCAAAACTCCAAACTTTGTGCATTAATTGACGGCTAACAAATTACAACCCCCCCCCCCCCCCAATACTGCAAAAGTCGGACAGGCTTCCTAACCCCCAAACCAACAGACACAAGCAATGTCATGTGGGACAGAGGAAAATAGCTAAGCTGATCTTCCAAAGGATCCAGAAGCACTTTTAAAGAGGAGGGCCGCCGCCCCTTTAAAAATTAAAAGTCAGCAGCTACACATACTGTAGCTGCTGACTTATAACATTAGGATACTTACCTGTCCTGGAGTCCAGCGATATCGGCACCGCCACTGATCTTCGGATAGGTTGGACGAGTGCTGCCGCCGTCATTGAGACTAAGCAAACCCGGAAGTGTAGCCTTTCGGCTTCATGGCTGGGGTCCCTACTGAGTCTCATTGGCCCGGCAGCAAAGAAGGAGGAGGAAGGAGCTGGGCTGGGCTCCTGGATGTGGGGAATGTGTCATAGACAGGAATGTGTCATAGACAGGTGTCCTCTCCCCCCTTCCCCCCCCCGAAAGGTGCCAAATGTGACACCTGGGGGGGATCCGACAAGCGGAAGTTCTACTTTTGGATGGAACTCCGCTTTAAGGAGTACAGTAAAATCACAGTTAAAGGAGAAGTAGGCCCAAAGCTCTTTTGGCCTTACTTCTCCTATGTATCACAGGAGTGCACTTAGTTTTGCACACCTGTGACCCGCATTCAGCTGGCAGCAGGTTAAAGCTCACTGTTGGCTGGTCCAGGCTCTGGAGAGATCTCAACTTTAATGTCGGGACCTACCCCGAACAGCTAACTCAGCCTCTGAGTGTTCCCCACCCCCTCCACAGCCCAGCACTCCTGTGAGCGCTGGAGGGGCAGAGCAGAGAGCCAATGACTGAGAGTCACCAGCTTTCTGCTCACTAAAGACCAAGAACTGAGTGATCAGTGGACTTTGATCACTCAGTTCTTGGCCTTAGAGGTGGCAGGGGACTGATGTAGCATCGGATCGATGCTGTATCCACTTAGGTGAATGTGTACGTTTTTTTAATTCCTAAACTTCTTTTTAAAGCTCTCATACTGTATGGTTTTAGAGTGACATTCAGTACTATACATTGTTATCTTGCTTTGTTATGCCTTTCAGATATTTGAGGCATCTATTTGTAAGCATGTGCTTACTGTGGTATGTTGTTGCCTGTGCTAATTATCTTTTTGGGTTAAGTGCATTTTTTTGCTGTGTAAATTGCACTGTTTAGTTATTGTTGCCCAGCAGAAGTTGTGCTGTCTGGGGAATAAGGGTTAACTCTGCTGGCCAGGTTTTCCTGAACTTTTCTGAGAAGTATCACCCTCTGTTGGACAAAAGATATAAAAAGGGGAACTGCATCTAGGTAAGGGTTTATTGGCCGCTTGATCTCTGCATGCCACTATGCAACTTTACCGCCCCCGTGGAAGCCCAGTCAGGGTTCCAAGGGCGTGGACTTATGCTGCTTAAACAAATGGACTGATAGACTAAAAAACATTCTCACCGATTTCAGGTATCACTACCTCATGGTTCGAAAGGGAACACCAGGGGCACGACATAACGGCACTTAGAGGATTGTGTACAGGAATGTGTATGCAAGATGTCTTTTAGAACTGTTCATTTGTTACATTTAACTACTTCAGTAAAATAACTTTGTTGCTATTCAATTTACCTGGTCTGAAGTCACTAAAGGGTGCATGCATGATGTAGCCAAAGAACAGGCCTTGGGAGGGACAGAGATGAGTTAGTGAAGAAACAATACAGAGGCCTAACATGCAGAGAAGCTATCCGAGGAGGCTATATTATTGACTTTTAATGACTACAGTACTAGTGTTGCGTGCATAAGCAACCAGTCAGTTGGGAAGCGGGTGAAATGGCAAGGGTGATGGGGGCGCTGGTAGTGAAGGAGCTTGGTGCTTAGGCTCCTTCCTTAGCGACCGGTTTCCCATATACTGGGACCTACCTCGTGACACGGGGCAGAGTCATTACAAGATTAAGCACGACATACGTATGAGTGAGCCTCCTTGTATCTAAGTGAAACATAGAGATCAATGTCACTGGGAATGAGGTGACAAATTATTGAGCTGGTGAAATCTGGTACAAACTTGGCAGTACTGGCTCAGAAATGTTGCGCAACTTAAGTGAGAAAAGTGCTCTGAAGCATAATGAGAAATTAATACAGAATGTGATGCAGAAGATGACCACAGATTACAAAGAGTTAAATGTATTTAGCAGAGGAGTCACGCTTTTAAGCCGGAGTGCCGCCATAATTCTGCATCAGTGTGAAAGTGAGCCTCAGCCTGCTTCTGGGGCTCGCCTCTGGGGATAGTAGCGAGAGCTCGGTTCGGGTCCCCACACTTGGACGTAGTAAGCCCTGCCCACATACTGTACCTAAAGAGAGATGACTTCATTTTTCTTATTATTAGAAAGAGAATTGTGTGTGATTGTATAATAGTCTGCAGCACGTTAGCATTGATATTGTGTTGTTTGTATATTTCCCACACAGCAACACGCAATCAATGGTTTGATTGACTTAATGATTGATTTTAATTACCACAAAAACTCGCTGCCACAGTGAGGGGGCAAGGCAAAGAGGCAAACGGTCACAGTGGTAGACTTAGGTCTGTCAGATTTTACACCACCCAACACCCCCGCACACAGGTGTGATTGTATCATAAAAAAGCAAGCTTGTTTTAGCATATATGAAGTGTTCTCGACAGCAAGCAAACTCTAAATGTAATTTTTCTTGTGCCAGCTGCCAATGAAAGACAGAAACTGAATTTTTTGCCAAGGCTGGTTTACACTTTCTTTCAGTGTTACAGAATACACCTGTACTGGTTCTTACAACACGCACTTTCACACCTGCAACCAACATTATCCCAGCCACTGTGCCCAATGGCCTATAGCAGCCATTCTCAACCAGGTTTCTGTGGAACCCTGGGGTTCCTCCAGAGGTTGCTAGGGGTTCCTTGAGCTGTGGTTGGTGAACCGCCTATTTTATGATGCCTATAGAATTCAAGGTTCAGCACCACTTAAAGCCAGCAGCATGATACCAAATATCTTTTTAGCTGTCTTTAAGGGTGGCATTCTGAGCATCACTTTAAGGGGGACATTCTTCCTATTGACCACCAATATAAGGGGCATTGTTCCTATTGAGCCCTAATGAATTGGTTTTAGTAATGATTCCTCGAGACTTGAAAATTATTTTTAGGGTTCCTCTAGGGTTAAAAGGTTGAGAAGGCCTGGCCTATAGTAAGCCAAAATATCTTTATGACTGGGTATAACACACTGTTAATCAGAATTAAAATAAATTGGAATAATCTATTCATTTTTGTTACAATGACTGCGCTTTCACAGTGGTTGTCCTGTACTAAAAGGCAAAGTAAAAATGCATATTTTATCACATCTCTTGAAAATCAATGGTGTCAAGCTCATAAATCTCCATATCCTGGCACTAGCTATATATAAATCTATACATATTTTTCTTAATGCACAGATTTCAGGAACACACGTTAAACAATGACTCATTGTCATGTCTCTCAATTATCACAAGATCCGTTTCTTAATCCATTGCTAGGAAACGAGTCTCCAGAGGCAAAACTTCTATGGATATGTAGTGTTCATTTAAAGAATTCATATAAGACAGCACAGGGCTACAGATAGATAGAAAGAGTTGTGATGATAGATAGATAGATAGATAGATAGATAGATAGATAGATAGATAGATAGATAGATAGATAGATAGATAGATAGATAGACAATACCTTTCTCAAAGGTTGGTTCAGGCCTAATTTGCAAATAATAAGCTTTTTATGGAAAACTGTATGTGTTATTCATGCAGGTCTCTATATCATGTTCTATCATTTTCAGCAGGAACCAGCCAAATTTTAATATGTGTGTTCGATGTCTGTTCAACAGAGGTTGGTCTAACGACCAGCTTCTGTCAAATGGTTGTGCTGGAAAACCAGCATTCGATCAGGCTTGCAGCCAATGGCTGATCTATGTATTTTGGTGAGGGGGGTGGTGCAAACCCCCTGTCAGAATTGTTCTGCCTCTCCAATCTAAGCATTGAAAGTGTGATCTCTGTAACTTACAACTGTGTTGAGATGTTGATAACCCAATCTTAGCCAGATAAACATACAGTGACTCGATCCAGATGAAACCTTGTAGATCATATGAAGTTTAATATACAGATCTGTGAGGATCTTACAACAATGAACATCAGATAGGTCAAAAGATCATAATGTGATCTACTCCATGAGACATGTGGCTGAGATGCATTACTGGGAAGAATGAACAAAGGGTGGAGCTAACTATACAGGATACATCTAAGCTACAGGAAGGGAAGGAACCAGGGACAGAAGAATGCATATAACATTTAAAGGCATATCACAAAGCATGTAAAACATGACAAGAGCAGAATACAATAGCACAGCTTGAGAGATCCCTGCATCGCACATCATTTGTGTTGATGCTGGGATCTGTCAGTTTTTTTTTTTCATTCAGCCCATTCTAAAGAAGAGCTTCAGCCAGGTTCCAAAAAAAGTCAACAGCTACAAAATCTGCTGACTTTAAATAAACAGACACTCCCCTGTCCAGGGATCCAGCAGCATCTTCATCGAGGCTGGTTCTTCCCCAGTCTCCGGGTCCCCGGTGCTGGCATGTTACCTCTGGGAAGCTGGCTGTGACTCCTTGCGGTTTCACAGCCAGCTTCCCACTGTGCCTGCGTGAGCTGAACTGTGACCTGTGCAGCCTCCTGGGACCTGTGACGTGTCCCAGAAGCAGTGTTGCCAACCTCCCGCAGCGTTTTTTACTGGCAAAACATGGAAAATTTACTGACGGAACACATTTTTTACTGGCAACCTGAAAAATGACAGAACTCCCATTAAAAACTAAGACAATTTATATTTAAACACAATATGGAAACACTGACAATATCCATATCAAGTAGTTTGCCTGGTTTACACTTAAAAAGTCAGCACAGCATGACAAATTATCAGACCCTGTTATTTATAGACAGTTGTAAAAATCACACATTTTTACAAACTGTCAGTAAATTTACTGGCGGTTGGCAACCCTGCCCAGAAGGTTACGTGTAGGGAGAGGTAGCCGAAATTCAGTTCAGATCGAGTGGATGTGGGAGCAGGTACCTGCCAAAACTAGGTACTCGCTCCTCCCCCCCAAACAAAATCGAAATATGGTAGAGGAGGAGAAAGAGAGGAACATCCCCTTTTGAGTGACGTTCCGCTTTAGGCAATCCAGAAGCTCAGCACAACAATGGTCCCATGTATGGCCAGATCTGATGAGATTAACCATTGAAATTGAGTCTAGGCCAGACCAGTTGACCTGCTTATGCCAGGATTATACTCAGGGTGTTGTACTGTTCAGTCTTTGGGAAGGTAAATGAGATATATCATATCTTTCACTTTTATCTTATTTATAAAATTTTAAATCTAAAATAATTAAACTTGACACAAAATGTTTACATATCTTCCTTAACTTAGTGAATGAGGTGAAGTTCTGCTGATTTCCAGCATCCAATCACATCCAAGCAAATATACAGTTTTTGTCTTTTTTTCCTTGCGTGTGATTGGATTTTCTTTGCAAAGTGAACTTTCACTGCTAAGCTAAGGGATAATTCCCTTGCAAAGTCCAAGTTCCTTTGCTAAGTGAATAGCCTATTTGTCTTTAGTAAATCAACCCCGATAGATTAATTGCACTTATTAAAATAATAAAAATACAACTGTAAGATTCTCTGAGTGATTTTAGAAAAGTCATCCACCGAAAAGCTGTAACCCAGTGTCCCATTTCTATCATCTCTTCATTAAGTTTTGTTGTGCTGTTCTTTTAATCTAGTTTACTGTGGTTGATTTTGTTTTCAATAGACTTTATTGGTTTTCAAATAACAAGTACATGTATAAAGGTACAAAATGTTACATACAGGTTATGACGATGTGCGTGTCATCAGACAAAAAAGTTAGAGTGGAAATAAGGTTTGATACAGGAATAGTACGCAGATTCACACAATGCAACATGACTACATGTTAGAGACTTACTGTCAAACGGTATACCCTTCTCTTAAGTAGCTTTGTCTGGTTGTTCCAGTGTGGGTGACACTCAGCTCCCACCCCGTGTTACTTTGGTTGATTTTATATAAACTTGCTTTTATTAATCAACTTGATAGCCATGACTTTAATTTACCATCTGCTTGTGAAGGTAAATATGTTGAAATTTTCCCAGTCTGCCCACCCCATCTAATGGTGGTAATTAGGATATACATCTAAGATATCAGCTTTTCTTTCCATTTAGAAAGCCTTATTTGTAAAGAAAAGTTGCAGTCTTAACAAAGTTTGAAATTTACCTAATTTCCAAAATGTGTCAAGGTGAACATTTCCATTAATGTGAAATTTCAAGAAAATTGTTAATTTTACCTGCCACAGATAACTCTGTACAGCCAATTATGTAATTCACACATAATCATAAAGATTGTTATATTATCTCCTGTTCCAGCGTTAGTTACTACATACGGAATCATCTCTCTACTAATTTGATAGAGACCATTTTCCAGTGAGTAGGCTAGAGGTAGACAGGTATCATAGTTGCACTGCTGATCCAGAAAATAAATCCAGTGTGGTAGATATGTGTAAATCACAAGAATGTCGGACCATTATTACAACTCCTACCAGGTATAACAGTAAACAAAAGTGCACTTAAAGGGTAACTCCGCTTTTGGTAAACAGTGTAATGAATAATAAAGTGCCCGCAGAACATCATTTCGGTTACAAACCCGAAGACAGTGCACCTGGGTCCTATGAATCAAGGCCCATAATCAGTCAAATATGATGTTCATTTGACTGCTCTTTTTTAACATCCTCATATTTTTAGAATCACAAGCAATTGTATTCACAACTGATATTGTGGTCTTAGAAAATGGTTCTTTATTTACTTAATATTAATATCCACATGATTGATCCTCTTAATACACTTCCTTCCTGACTTCTCTTCCTTTCTTTTTCCTTTCTCTTTTCTTTCTTATTTATCCATTCAGTCAAGGAGATGCTATAGAGTATCCTGAATATAAAATAGTTGCATCAAGTCTGCTGCTAGAGAAAGCAAAAAGACTTAATTCTTCCATAGATATGGCAGTATGGTAAAAGTAGTGTGTCTACTTCCATATATACCTTGGTGAGGCCAAGTGAGAGTTGTCCTTATCAATTGTGCATAGTTCATTTGGAGCATCCCACTATTCCCTTCTCCCATTCAAGTTCCACAATAAAAAATCAAAAAAACCCAAGTCACACCCTGGACTGTTTATTGAGTAATGAGCAAGGGGGAGTAAGAGGGGATGTCTGAAAGCCCCTAGCAACCATCTGCAGGTAATCAGAGGGGGGCCTAAAAAGTCAACACACAGCAAAGCCCTACGGGGACAGTGCTACATGTGTATAAATCTCAAATCACAATTGGTTGCTAAAAAAAGCACAAAATTCATAACTATTTAAAGAAATGTATGCTATTTTATAGTATTTATTTTATAGTTATTAAATGAATGCTACTTCAGGGTACAAATTAATTTTGTTATTACTGTATATAATTGCTTTGGTTACTTGCCATTTTGTCACATACTGTACTTCCTGCTCTGGATGTATTATTCTTTAATATTTACTGTCGCAACTGTACCTACATGTTTTCTGCTCTTTTTTTCTATTGTATTATTTTTAATGATAAATTATCAAAAAAAATGGTACTTTGACATTTGGGACCCATTATTATGAAGGTTGAGTACCTCTAACCTAAAACAAGTGCATCAGTGATAAAGATCACTTTGCTGAAGGTTTAGCAAAAATGCCATGAGGTCACAAACACATTTATTTTTGGACAACCTGACAATAGCTTCCAACAATATAACTAGGCACCGATACAATTTTTTTACGAGTACAAGTACCGAATACTACTTAATTATTAATCATTAATAAAATAGTGAACAAACAAAAAAATAAGCAGGAAAATAATAATTAAATGAAGGAGAACAGGGAGTTAATTAAGGCTGATTAGAGTAAATTAAAGGTTAATAAGGGGTTAAACCGAGGAACATTTACTAAAGAACACACAAAAAAATGTTTTTTTACTTGACAGGTTGCTGTAGGCCTCATGCACACTGGATGTTTTTACAGCTGCTGTTTTTGGCTTCAGATGTTTTTTTCTGCAGCCAGTAAACTTCCCAGCATGTTAACCTATGTGTCCATGCACACATAGGCTGTTATCAGCAATTTTTGGCAGGGGCACTTTGTGGCTGGAAAAAAAAACTAGAACTAGTGGGTTTTGAGAGGAGTTTTTCAACTGTAAAAACACCCTAACTCTGAAAAAAGCTGAAAAAAGCCAAAAAATGCTAAAAAACTTGACTATTCTGCATTTATCAGTGTTTTTGAGCTATAGGCTTTTGTGGGAGTATAATTTTGCTAATTACTGCAAAACCTCTGATGAACTCATTCTACAGCTACAGCTTTCTACAGCTAACGTTACTGGCTCTTTTATAACATCCAGTGTTCATGAGGCATTAAACTGACTTCATCTGCAGATCGAAGTTCATCCCTTTGATCTGTAGATGAAGAAACAGAAAGATAGATACAAAAAGAAACAATGTTTCTTTTTATCTTAGATTTTTAGCGGCTGAGCAATGTTGTTGATAAATATTGCCCGGTTGCTTTATTTTTTTATTGACAGCTTCAATTGCCAGACTTCTTTAACACTTCAGCTTTCAACAGGTGAACCCTGCTGACAGCTAAATGAGTCATCGGTTGTTAAGGACACGGTGGCCCCGCTCCTTAACCAATGCTATGTGTGAGCCACTCAGGCTTGGTAGAGAGGGGATATGTGAACCGTGCATCCACAGCTGCTGTTTTGAGTGCTGACGGGATGGAGCCCGTCCTGGCTCCTGATAGGTGCAAAGAAGAAAGGGCTAGCCCTTGAAAGTTGCACATCCAAGATATCCTAGAGAAGAAAATAGAGTGGCAACCTCAGCCTGGACTCCAACCAGGCACTTTCACCCCCTTTCTGCCCAGTCCAATTTCTAGCTTTCAGTGCTATCATATTTTGAATGGCAATTGCGTGGTCATACAACACTGTACCCAAATTAAATTTTTATCATTTTTTCCCACAAATAGAGCTTTCTTTTGGTGGTATTTGATCACCACTGGGGTTTTTATTTTTTGCACTACAAATAAAAAAACACTGAAAATTTTGAAAAAAAAAAGTTTTTATTCATTTTTATTTGTTTCTTTTACAAAACTTTGTAAATAAGTAAGTTTTCTCCTTCCCTGATGTGCACTGATGAGGCTGCACTTACAGGCAATGATGAGGTAGTATGGATTGGCACTGATGAGGTGGCACTGATGATGAGGCACTTTTATGCAGAACTGATGGCCACTGATACGCGGCACTGATAAGCAGCACTGATGGGCAATGAATGGTGACACTGATATGCAGCATTGATGGGCAATGAAAGGTGGCACTGATATGCAGAACTGATGACAACTCATAGGTGGCACTGATGGGACCTGATAGGTGGCACTGATGGGCAATTATAGGTGGCACTGATGGGCGGCACTGACATATGGCACTTGTGGGCATACCTGGTGGTCTCCAGTGGGCATCCATGGTGGTCTGCAGTAGGCATCTGCGATGGGTCTGCGCTGATAATCAATGTGCTGATTATGAGCGCAGACCCCCCCATCAGGAGAGCAGCCAAGGGACATTGTCACTTAGGTTAGTCAAAGAATGGAAAAAGAAGGAAGGCAGGGGAGGCAGGGGAGTCACTAGGGGAAGGGTAGGAGTGAGGATAGGAAGGGGGTATCAGAGGGTGAGGGGACCCCTAGAGAAGACGGCCTCTATTTTGGCGTGTATCATGGCTTGAGTGATTCTATGTTGCATTGCTTGAGTGGATAAGGAGGGAGATTTCCAAGCTTTCGCAATGGTGTGTTTAGCTTCTGTGGTAATAAAAAGGAGAAGCTTAAACGTACGAATGGTCAGGTCAGAGGGTTTATGGTTCAGCAGAGCCACTGCCACGGATCAGGGGGCAAAGCTGTGTCAAAGAGTGTTGATAGTATTCTGAAAACTCTGGACCAAAAGGTACGGGCTTTGGGGCAATCCCACCAGATGTGAGCATGGGTATTGGGGGAGGAATTTAGATATCCTGGCAGGAACCAGATACCACCTGGTGGGCACCTTGTAGTTAATTTCCAAGGCTGTAATGTTAAGGGAGGCAGATTTGGTTGCTTTGCAAATTTGTATCCAATCAGCGTGATCTAGGTTTAGATTAAAATCTCTTTCCCATTTGCTAGTGTATGGCGGTGGCGATGCCATGAAGTGTGGCAACAGTAGGGCATAAAGGTCTATGGGGATCAAACTTACAGACTTGTTCAAAAGCTGTGAAGCATGGGGTAGTGGAGTCTGGAGGTGAGCATGGAGAGAAAAAATTTTTGAGTTGTAATTATCTGAAGAGTTCAATTGAGGGAAGACTGTGGGATTTGCAAAGTGTTGGAAAGGGTGTGATGGAGTTTCTAGTGAAGAAGTGGTAGACTCAGATTAGTCCCACTCCGGATCAAACTGAAAAGGAGGATGGAGAGGTCCAAGCTGGATAGAAAGAGGGTTTGAGGAGAAAGGAAAGGAGGAGGTTATGGGGAGACTGGAGACCAAAACCAAGTTTGAAAATATAACCATTCTAACCATGCTTACACAATGTCATTATCTGTTATGATCTGACTACACCCTGATCTTCAATGGGTCTGTGCACAGGTCACAGATATTCAGGTTTTGTAAGATTTGGTTTACACAAACCTGTGTAGATATAAACAAAATTTTAACCTGCACCTTCCCTTTTTACACTCATCTCTACCCATTCACTACCAACTGTATATAGTGAATGCATGACATTTTAGAATATAAAGTTGGCAGCAGTTATACAATTGGAAAACTCAACTTGTGTCCTGCCTAAAGACTTCAACAATTTAAATTGTATATGATATCTGCACATGAATGTTGAAATCTTGTTCATGAATATTGTTTATTACTTATATCAGTAAATTTGTAGGATTTATTTTTTCTAAATTCAACACTTATTGCACTTTTTCTTGGGTAAATTTTCTTTATTCCCGCACTCAACTCAGTTTTAAGAGTATTCCATATGTTAGAATCACTGTACAGTTAATTTGCACTCAGTGATACTGCTTAGGTGTCACAATTACTTGATTCCATATGCTAGTACACATATTGCAATCAATCATTAGACAAAGGCAATTTAGAAAGGACACCAGACTATTGTGGTCAGCTGCCTGGGCTCTGGACCAAGGAGATAACCTTCAGATAAACTGCAATGCGACTGCATCATAGCAGATGACATATGCAAAGTGATCAATACTAATATGGTATAATGCTTGTGAATCTTATTTCTTTATGGATGATTTAAGATTAAAAAGTAGACTAGAGTGGTCAAATTAGGATTCTCCCTGCATCACCCTAACTGGCAATCTTAAAAACTTTGGGAGGGCAGATCTTTAGAAATGTATTTAACCACTTAAGGACCGGGCCTATTTTTTACACTTGGTGTTTACAACTTAAAATCATTTTTTTTGGCTAGAAAAAGAACCCCTAAAAAAAAAATTTTTCAGACACCCTAGAGAATAAAATGGTGGTTTTTGCAATACTTTATGTGACACTGTATTTGCACAGCGTCCTTACAAACACTATTTTTTTTGTTTACATAGGCAGATCACCGTTCTGCCTGTGTACTAAACAATAGGCGGGTGCTGGCGGACATCGAGGCTCCCGTCCTATCCGGAAAAGCCAGATCACGTATATATACCTGATCCGGCGCACAGCTGTCACCCTGTAGCAGTAAAACTGCTATAGAGCGGTCAGAAAGTGGTTAAAGTGTAACTAAAGGCAAAACTTTTTTTTTTCATTTTGGATAGAGTTCAGAGAGATTAGAATACTTGTCAAATTTTATTGATCTCTGTACCCCCATTAACAAGATTCTATTTGTCCTGTTTACCATTTTCATTTAAAGTAAAAGTAAAAGAAAATCATACATTTTCAGTTGTCTCCAGAAAAGCAATAGAGGGGAAATCTTCCAATGGGGGCACTAGTTCTGGTGAGATGGGGGTCCCAAGGAATTCCCTTAATTTGCAGCGATTTCCTCTCACTTCCTTTTTGGCTATGGGACAGGAATGAAGGGAAATCTCCGCAATGGGACACAGATGGAGAAGAAAAAAAAAGAAAAACTTACAGGGGTTATAACCCTCCCTTGCTCTATCCAAAATGAAAAAAAAAATATTTTGCCTATAGTTCTACTTTAGGCAAAGATTTAATGTAGTGTTCAGTTAGGGCATCTTCAAATTAGTGTGTTACGATAATGTGTGGTATGCATTGCAATGGCAAGGCATAACAATCCACGACATAAGATACTGCATATGGTAAGTGCTGCAAAAACGAAAAATGTGTGTTCCCAATTTTTTGTCCCTATTGAAATAATAACTCCCTTTCTTGCTCTCTTGACAAACTATACAATATAGGATTTCCCCTTATTTTCTATCCCAGTGAGAATGATCACCAGGACAAGTAGAGGGGTGAATCTTCCCCATAGGAACCACAGACAACAATAAAAACTTTTCAGAGCGTCTAACCCTTCAGTACTGTATTCAAAAGTACTACAATTCATTATGTCTTTACATAAACTTTAACAAAACTTTAGTCCATTAGGCACATGGAACAGAAGCACCTGGTTCACTTCATCTAAAAATAACCAAAATAGCATTTCAGGTATACTAATGGTATTGCATTTTTATAAATCATTAAAATGAAGTGCGATGGTGAGAATAATTGTGTTAGAGACAGTACTGAAGTGCTTTCAGGTTCCTTCCTAATCCCCATGAAGTCTGTCTCTTGTAGATGAGGATTAGTTATATATTCGTGTGGTCACTGTGATAAAAATAAGTATATATCTAGACCATTTCCCGGAATAAAAAGCACAGGAAAAAAGACTCAAGTGGTTTTAATTATTATAGATGTTCTTTTTATTACCTGAAAGGTAATAAATGTACGTGCACAAATATGTCCCATTTATAATAATGAAGACTGTGATAATTAAATATTAATATACACTTCCAAAAACGTACAGATTGTGTGTATATATATATATCTATATATATATATATATATATATATATATAGATATATATATATATATATATATATATATTATATATACATATATATATATATCTATATATATATATATATATATTATATATACATATATATATATCTATATATATAGATATATATATATATATATATTTATATATATCTATATATAATACACACTTTAAAGTACATCATCAGTACTGCTAACAGTTTAGAAATTAGGACAAGGCACTGTGAGATGCCAATTGGTACCACTCACTTAACCACTTAAAGCGGAGTTCCACCCTATGAAAAGTCACTGTGAGTTACGTGTGCAGATCTACAGTGAAGTATTGAAGTGAAGTTTTGCTATAGAAGACAGCAGTTGCTACGAAAATACAGATTGCTGTATTCAGCTTAAAGGTCCTTTTTTGTATAACTGTCAGCCTATTTCTATTTTTGTCTGCGGAGTCTGCCTGTTTGCATATTGCATTTTGCATTGTCCTGGCCCTAACTCTCTCTTCCCCAGTTCTTGTTAAGAGACCATAAATCTCTTTGGTTTCATTTCAAAAGTGACTGGCGCCCAATCGTTCCACCTTGCATTACACCCACCATGCCTAGTAACTTGCACCCTGAGGAGGAATGTCAGCTGTCCCTGACTCTGGAGGTCACCATTAGGCCTCTGGAGCGCGGCAGCATCGCTACACATATAACATTAAATGATCATGATTACATTATTTTAAATAATCTGTCACTTCAAAGCGATCATTCAAGGCAAAAAAGAAAATGTCCAATTTCCTTGCACTTTGTTCCACTAAAGCAAGTGTCTCTTTCTAAACAAAAGAGCCAGTTTACTGTCAGACATTGTGGCTAGTGGGAGTTGAAAAAGTCAAAGCATCAGAGGGAGTAAATAATGGCTTGGTGGTCAGTGGGAGTAAATTGATTACTTACTGTAGTGTCAGTGGAAGGAATAGTTCCTTGTTTCAGTGAGAGGACTAGTGCCCCATCATTGGTGTCAGTGGGAGAATAAGTGCCCAACCATTTATATCTGTCTGAGGAATTTTGCCCTGCTGTTGGTGTCTGTGGAAGGACTAGTGCCCCATTGTTGGTGTCAGTGGAAGGAATGGTACCTCTTCAATAGTGTCAGTGGAAGGAATAGTTCCTTGTTTCAGTGAGAGGAATAGTGCCTCATATTAGTAGAAAGAGCAATGCCCTAAGAACCATATAAAGGCAAGCAAAAGGCCACATCCGGTCTACAGGCCATAATTATGAGACTACTGTATAGTGAGATAAGCCAATCTTGTGTCTTCAATGATGTGCATGGCTTATAACATATATTATTTGTTGTATACCAATGGGATTGTTAGCATCTGAGGACAACAAAACACCCTTACAGCTTTCAGTTCAAATGCCAGCAGGGTTAATAATAATGGATATGTACATTACTAAACCTTTGTAACATACGTCATAGTGAAACTAAGCTGATT
Organism: Glandirana rugosa; assembly: GCA_018402905.1. NCBI lineage: Eukaryota > Metazoa > Chordata > Amphibia > Anura > Ranidae > Glandirana > Glandirana rugosa. Next base: position 733,543 of record BLSH010516986.1, on the reverse strand, counting down.
GACACAGAGGGGATTTTCAGTGTGGATCTCAATTGCACCCTAGATCATTGCTCTACTCATAATTCACCATCATATGCTTTGTGGAGGATATACTAATGCACATACATATTAGTCTTAACTTTGCTGACATTTGAGATGAAAGCTGTGTGGACATTTTGGTGTCCTCAGATGCTGACAATTCCATTGGCATACAACAAATAATACACAGTATCTCACAAAAGTGATTACATCCCTCAAATGTTTGTAAATATGTTATTATATCTTTTCATGTGACAACACTGAAGAACTGACACTTTGCTACAATGTAAAGTAGTGAGGGTACAGCTTGTATAACGGTGTAAATTTGCTGGCCCCTCAAAATAAATCAACACACAGCCATTAATGTCTAAACTGCTGGCAACAAAAGTGAGTACACCCCTAAGTGAAAATGTCCAAATTGGGCCCAAAGTGTCAATATTTTGTGTGGCCACCATTATTTTCCAGCACTGCCTTAACCATCTTGGGCATGGAGTTCACCAGAGCTTCACAGGTTGCCTCTGGAGTCCTCTTCCACTCCTCCATGACCACATCACAGAGCTGGTGAATGTTAGAGACCTTACGCTCCTCCACCTTCCATTTGAGGATGCCCCACAGATGCTCAATAGGGTTTAGGTCTGGAGACATGCTTGGCCAGTCCATCACCTTTACCCTCAGCTTCTTTAGCAAGGCAGTGGTCGTCTTGGAGGTGTGTTTGGGTTTGTTATCATGTTGGAATACTGCCCTGTGGTCCAGTTTCCAAAGGGAGGGGAACTGCTTCAGTATGTCACAGTACATGTTCGCATTCATGGTTCCCTCAATGAACTGTGCCAGCAGCACTCATGCAGCCCCAGACCATGACACTCCCACCACCATGCTTGATTGTAGGCAAGACACACTTGTCTTTGTACTCCTCCCCTGGTTGCCTCCACACATGCTTGACACCATCTGAACCAAATAAGTTTATCTTGGCCTCATCAGACCACAGGACATGGTTCCAGTAATCCATGTCCTTAGTCTGCTTGTCTTCAGCAAACTGTTTAGGCTTTCTTGTGCATCATCTTTAGAAGAAGCTTCCTTCTAGGATGACAGTCATGCAGACCTATTTGATGCAGTGTGCGGCATATGGTCTGAGCACTGACAGGCTGACCCCCCCTTCCCATCCCTTCAACCTCTGCAGCAATGTTTCAGGGTCTTGGCAAACTTTTTATAGCCTAGGCCATCTTTGAGTAGAGAAACAATTTTTATTTTCAGATCCTCAGAGAGTTCTTTGCCATCAGGTGCCATGTTGAACTTCCAGTGACCAGTATGAGAGAGTGAGAGCGATAACACCAAATTTAACACACCTGCTCCCCATCCACCAACCTGAGACCTTGTAACACTAATGACTCACATGACACCAGGGAGGGAAAATGGCTAATTGGGCCCAATTTGGACATTTTCACTTAAGGTTATGCTCACTTTTGTTGCCAGCAGATTAGACATTAATCGCTGTGTGTTAAGTGATTTTGAGGGGACAGCAAATTTACACTGTTATACAAGCTGTACACTCACTACTTTACATTGTAGCAAAGTTTCATTTCTTCAGTGTTGTCACATGAAAACATATAATAAAACATTTACAAAAATGTGAGGGGTGTACTCACTTTTGTGAGATACTGTATGTGATATGCCACACATAGCATGGCATAGTATGAGAACTATACATATCGGAGTACCAATCAGCATGGTATGACAGATCCCCATACTATGACAAGACACCAACTCATGTGTGTACACTTTGGATGACAACTCAGTTACTATAATCCATCAATATATGCTCTTCACCATAATCACCAAGTCTATAGCCCCTGCCAATATCGCCATTGGTATATGTTGCTGTGGCCCCTTGTAGTTCATTTACAACTCCCATTTGTCGGTGGTTCACATTGACATTGGTTCGAGTGGGTTCGACACGGGTTCACTTGCAGATGGTTGAACCAGGCAAATAAGCAGGCAGACTTACTTTCATTACAGACATTTAGCCATTCAGTCTACAAATCACTTCACACAAATCACTGATACACCGGGACCTGTTACCATCAGAAAGGGAGTATATTCACTGGAGTGGGAGATAGAGGGGTGGCAGCGATTGTGGGGGGCAGGATATGGAGAGATCAGAGTGGGGTGGTTTGTGTTGGGTGGGGGGCCAGGGAGGAGAAGTATATGTGGGTATTTCCCATCTTTGCCATGGTTGCTTTTTATGTATATCCAATAAATACAATTATGTATTGAAATCGAATTGTAGGTGAGTTTCTCCTTTGGTGTTTTTTTGGCATGTATATTTTGGAAGCATCTCCCCTCATTTAATAGGGTATAGGCACCTTTTCACAACACTCCCAAGATCCATACAATTGTGAGTTTTTTCTTCTGGTTCCTTATTACTGTCACATGGAGGGGAGGGATAGAATCCCCAATTCTTTGCAAGCTCCATGCCATGACTATGGGCTTATTTCAGGTTTCCTCTTTTCAATGGCAAAACAAAATCAATGGGGAATAAAAGAAAGGCAAGTATGTGCACATAGGAAAAGGGAAGTACAAATTCACTATAAAGACAATAATTTTAAATATTTAAAAGACCTGCCTAAGAGCAAATACCACATACTGTCTGCTATTACATGTTGTTAGCTAGAAAATCCTACTGTAAGTTATAGCCAGTTGCTACCTTCCAACTAATAAGAGCCATTAAGAGCACTTTTATAAGACTTGGTGAGTAGATGAGGATTAGTCCAGAATTTAGGTAAGTCCTGAGTAACAAAACCTGGACATGAAATTAGAGAGATGCACACAATGGTGCTGTGGTGTTGGTTCTACGGCAGGACTTTCATTTAGAATAAAATAAAATAACCCCTTTCTCCCTGAGGCACTATATACATTGATTACTTTGAATCAGTGGCGGCTGATGCTCAATTTTTTGGGGAGGCAGAAAACAAACCTGGCCCCTTCACTCGCACTATCCCCACCCCCCTTCCCGGCGATCGATCAATCGAATGAACGGGAAGGCGGCGATCCATGGCCTTACCTTATCCTTAGGTGTCAATCTGGGCGGCCTCCTCTTGCTCTTGCAGCAGTAGAAGTGCAGGAAGGAGGACGATGATGAGCTGGTGGTGTTGATGCACTGCTGGATGAGGGGCACGGCTCCTGGAAGAGGCTATTGCTGCCCCTCCACCTGTAAGTGGCCGCAGCTTGCGGAGGGAAGAGCCTGGGCCATTGCTTCTCCTTCCGGCCGAACAGGAAGAGGGTCCAAAGACCCGATTGGCCGGGAGTCCTAAAATTCCCTGGCCAATCGGGTCTTAGGACCCACTTTCTGATTGGCCAGGGGGAGAAGCAGGAAGACATGAGCTCTGTGCCCCGAGCCCACTCTTTTTGAAGCCAATTAGAGCCTCAAGCTCTAATCATGTGCTTAAAAAAACCCACATTGAAATCAATGCGTCCGGCCGGCGCCCTGCATGTAGCCGGGCGCATGGATTACATTGGATTGAAAAGAATTACCTTCTTAAAAAACTATCAATATGTAAGGAATGATATTGCCAGAAGAAATACCTTATGAAGTTAATCTCTATATAGCATCTCTATATAGCATTTGGCTCTACTTAGAAAATGACCATCCCTAATGCACTTGGTTACAGGTCCAATGTTTTTCTTTTTAAAACAAAAGACATAAAGTTGATGCTTTATACAGAAAACTGTGTGCAAAAGGATACATTCCACTCTTTCATTATAATAATTTAGAGAAGATCCCTGAAGAGATGAAGAGAAATTGATTTTGAGATGAGAGTTTAATACCTTTGCTTCAAACAAATACAAGAGATTCTAGAGGGATTACAGACAGTATGCTACTATCTTTCTGTACTTTACATACAGAAAATTCTACTAAACCCGTTATCTGTGGCTCTGGAGGTTCATTATCAAAGGTGAAGGTGTATGACTGAAGAATAATGAACATACTACATTTGTTATTGTTTTAAATAGATTGTGGAAGACTTACAACTTTTGCTCAAGTTCTCTTTAGGGAAATTTCTCCTTGTTTCCAATTCCAGTTATGTAAAATCTATATATTGTTGACACAGGAGGATAAACAGAATAAGGATTAAGGTTTTTATTGGTTTATCATTCCTTTGCTTTTAGTTGTCCTGGTATCACAGGGTTAAACAGTAAGAGGAAACCCCACCCCCCGAACAAACAGACTTAAAACTTTCCCCTCTTTTCAAATAAAAAATAAAACACTGGGGTTGGGCCATATTAAAATAGAAGAACACATCTTGTTTTTTGTGTACTTGTGGGTTGTTTATGAGTTTTTACATAGATGTAAACCCCAACTAAAAGACATTTAGGGCTTGATTTACAAAAACAAAAGGGGGGGGGGTGTCTTGAGCCTGCAGCTATATGTGTGTCATCATCCCACCAAAATATTGTCGGGTGTCAAAAAGGAGGGTAGCATATATTTGTATTAAGGAACAAACTTTGTATATGTTAAAACTTTTTGGCTATTGATGGTGCAAAGGAAGTGGCCAAAAATCATCCATAGAGGGTAGTCATTCTCCAGCATTCAAAGAAACCCCCCATTGGGGAGGCAGACAGATGGCTCGGCCCGAAACCCCACAAAAGGGATCCAGGTACCACCTCATGAGGCAACAACCAATGGCTCTGGCTGAAAGGGCTCCCAGGAATGGGAGAAACCAAAAGATGGCTCTGCAGAAGACAGAAATGGAGTACATATCACTATATATAAAAAACATCGAGTCAATGATATAGTCTCAAACCAGTACTGTAATATACCTGCTGGAGCAGTGGGATAGACCTAGACTGGCGCCCTAGGGATGATTTGGCAACGAGCCAGAAGTGGTGAGATAGGAAATGGTAATATAGCAAAATAGATATGGGCTGGATAATAAGGGAAAAACTTGCGTTACTAAAGAAACAAAAATTGACTGAAGGTAATGGGCAAAGGAGGGGGAGATAAAGTATCACAACATACCCACCTCGTATTAGCTGCTGATGGAGTGTGTAGCCAAAATCACAGCTGAGAAAAAAGCCAGATCCCAATACTATAAGGGGAAAAAAAGAAGAAAGATGTATAGGGAAAAGCAAGCCAAATATAGTATTGCCAAAAGAAGGCACAACTGCATGCGTGCCAATACAGAGAAGAGGAATGAGGAGGATAATCTAACCATTTTAGGATGGGCTTGCCACATACACGAAGACCACTGTCCATCTGGCATCTAAGTCGCCGCCATCACACCACGAGGATGCCAGTGATTAGGCATCATGTAGTGGGGGTTAAAGAAGTGAAAACGAGCAAATCGATGGCTCCCATCAGTGGACACCACCCCCAGTCCAGCCAATGGAAGCGCCAGAGGCGCATCCAAGTCGAGTCCCCCGATTGGACACCGCGTGCGTCACCCCATCAGTAGGCGGGGCGACATCACGTGTCAAACAACCACCGACGTTGTATCTTCTCCCTGGAGTGCAAACAGGAATAGTGGAGAAAGCCAGTGCAGTACCGGTTCCCTCCACTTCCTGTACCAGATGGAAAAAAGCCCGAAGGATGGCAAAAAAGGTGCGGTGCCAGAGGACAGATCGCTAGGGCAAAAGTGGACATGCATAACCAAGGGAGAGGAAAGGAGCTGCCATCCCAGCCAGTCAGCGGGTGGCTCGGGTGCGCCGGACGGGAGAGGAGGGCCCACCAACCGTCAAGGACGTGGAGAAAGCGCAAATAATGCAAATGACCACATTCACAAAAAAGACCCAAAAATACTAACAGGGTCAAGCCAACATAAGTATAAACCCGAAACGGGAGATAGCACCCTCTCAACGTAAACGTTGTCTTATCTTTCCCAGCCTCCAGAGACAAAGCCATCCAAAAAAGGCCTGGATGAAACATTCTCATTCAGGCCTAGGAATTTGGTGGCTTGTAATTTAAAAATCCTTCGGACCTCTGACTGCAAAAGATTTTTATTCCAATCTCCCCATCAGGGATTTGGATTTATTCAATCGAAGATTAAAAACCTGACCTTAGGGAAGGTTCCGTCGTGTTGTGGCAGTTCCGCGTTGGCTGTCTTCATACTGAGGATATGTCTATATGCTCGTTGCCAAAACTCCTGGATGGTCTTACCAATATAAAACCCACCACAGTCGCAAAGGAGCATATAGACAACACCCAAGTCTTGCAGTTAGCATAGTGCTTGGCCCTGAACCTTACCCCATTTGGTAGTGTGTGTGATAGTGTACATGTACTGACAATATCCGCAACCCTCACATGTGCCTGGGTGTTTACAAGAGTCATTTTTTGTTTAGGTGCCATCTGATTGCATCATGCTGATGTTTTTGTGATTGTTGTGGTTATAAGTTTCAATACTTGTATCAAATGCGATGTCTTCAAAATTTTAACTTCTGTATAAAACAAAAGTATCTTTTTATACTTAGACTATTGGTTTGTGCCTCAAAAAATCCCACCCCAGAGAGGCTTTGTTACAAAAACTGGAGAGTGCAAAATCTGGTGCAGCTCTGCACAGAAACCAATAAGCCTCCTGTTTTTATTGTCAAAGCTTAAAGTGGACCTTCGGTCATTTTCTTCAACTTTCCATCTATTAAATCTTCTGCCCTTGTTGTTTTAACTTTGGATAGTAAAATGTTTTTATTTTCTGCCAGTAAATACCTCATACAGCCCACTTCCTCCTTGTCTGGTCATTAGCCTAGGCTTATGACATCATGCACAGCTCTTTCTCTCACTCTTGTGAGAGTTTGCCAGGAAGGGAGGGGGAATGAGTCATAAGAGTGCCAGGGAGAACTGCAGGGCTGCAGATCTGGAGGTGTGCCTCTGTGTGTCTGTGTAAATCCAGGAAGTGAACAGGCAGCAGCTTCAGTTGCCCACAGTAAAAATGACTACAGCCAGACTTAGTGGAGGGAGATTTCTGCAGCATATTTGGCAAGTACAGAATCACAGTATATATAAAATAATATGCAAAATCCCTACTAGCAGTCTTCAGAGTGGTGCCAACAACAGGAAATAAGATATCTTTATGTCTGTGTGAAGCAATACACTGGGCATTATAGTATAGGACTGCTTTCACACTGATGCGCTCCGGTTTACCTACACTGTGGGTGCAGTGCAGTGTACCTGCAGCTTTCCTGCGGGTTTGCTGTGCTTAGCCATAGACTTCAATTATATCCTCCGGGTTTGGTGGACTTGAATACAGCAGTTTTGGTGCACACCTGCAGAATATAATTGAAGTCTATGGCAAAGCGCAGCTAACCCAGGATGGTCGCTGACGCACTGTGCTGCATCCACAGCACATCAGTGTGAAAGCAGCTTTATAGGGGGATCAAAACAGTAAGGGTTCCTTTACATTTGTAGTTTGGGGGTGGTAAAACCCCATAGTTAAGGTGTGTTTTTACCACCCCTGCCCCAACCGCACCCTCTTTAGCTGCAGTGGCCAGGGGTGTACACATGTCGCAGCTGCAGCAAAAGTTTTATGCCTTGTCGTGGTTGGTAGGTGTAGCACCTGCCAGGCAAGGCCCATTCAAGTGAATGAGACCGCTATGCAAATGCCTGCAACCTTGGGCAGTACAGCACACAAGGGGTTAAAGCAGGCAGCATTGTGTTGCTTTCTCACCACCTGCTTTAACCCCTTGGACCCTGCTGAAGCATGCAGCTGCGGTGCATTTGCAGAGTGGCCCCAATTACTTGAATGGGTCCCGATAGCATCCACCAAAAGTAACAGGGGGGTTAATTCCTGCTGCAGCATGTGTACACCTTTGGCTGCTGCCTCAGCAGCTAAAGGGCATAGGGATTGGGGGTGATAAATCTGCAAATCAACAGCAGAGTTTTACCACCACCCAACTTTGTTTGAATGAGCCCTAAGGCTGCCGCTGCCGAATGCAACTAAGGGCTCATTCACAAGTGCAACGCACACTGCTGCTCCTCTGAAGTGCGATCCAAGTGTGTTTGACAGGTGGTGAAGAAGAGATATGTTTCCTCCTCACCACCTGATTTAAACCCATGATTGCCATGCCATGCACGCGATTGTGACATGGTAGTACGACAATTAGAGGTTTAAATCAGGTGTGAGGAGGTAACACTGTGCCCGATGATCTTTGGTTTCTCCCATGTTGTTTAGGTAAATCTTCACCTCTTTAAGGTTGCCTACCCCTGCTTTAACCACTTCAGCCCCGGAAGGATTTCCAGCTTTAGGACCGGAGCACTTTTTGCGATTCGGCGCTGCGTCGCTTTAACTGACAATTGCGCGGTCGTGCGACGTTCACCAATTTCGTCCCCATCCGTTGGAATTTCTCCACTTCTAAATGGATTTGTTGTACCCTCTTTGGTTTCTAGTAGCCCGTGTCACAATGGAGGAGTGTGGACTAAATTTGGAGATTAACAGCATGATGGTACAGTGTTAGCGCACGTACCGTACCGTTAGTACCCAAATTTAGTCCACCACTCCTCCTTTGTATAGAGAAGAAGTGGTGGACAGTTTGTGTGAACCTAGCGTGAAGTCTCCTCGTCGTCACACGCAACGTGAACACTTACTCGGGAATCAACGTAAGCCGTCGCCGTCGGAATCCCGAGTAAGTTTGTTTCAACCCACCACCATTTTGAGACGACAACTAAA
>BLSH010516986.1:711754-724864 GCA_018402905.1 Glandirana rugosa | reverse complement strand
CTGATTACTGTGTAAATGCCATTGGCAGTGAAGGGGTTAACCTGCAGGGGGCGCTCTAAGGGTTAACTGTGTTCCCTGGGCGTGTTCTTACTGTAGGGGGACTTGCCTAGCTGGGGAAAGGAAGTGGTCACAGCCTTCACTTACAGGAAGGCTGTGATCACTTCCCTTCCCCCTCACACAGAGCGGAGGTCCGTGTTTACATACACGGACCTCCGCTCATTCGCTCCGGGGGGGGCATCGCGGGTGGCCGGCGGCAATCGAAGCCGCCGGACCCGCTCCCTGGACCCCCCCGGACACAGTGAGCGCGCGCGCGCGCGCTCACAGTGGCTCTGTATCGCGGCCGCCGTCGTATGACGGCGATTCGCGTTACAGAGCCACATTGTCGCCGTCAATTGCCGATCAGCCGTCGGCAAGCGGTTAAGGTTTAAAAAATGTTCTCAGGCAAAACTGTACATATATTTGCCAGGACCATGAATCTCAAACACGCAGGTTTCACTTTAAACCCTTGGTAGTGGTGACCTGAGCGTCATCCTTCCTTAATAGATAGATCAGCAACAGGCAAAACATTCAAAACTCTCAATACTGCAAACCAGAGGGGAACACACTATAGAAGAATATGCTTTATTCATTTTTCAGGGGTTTAAAACCACTTTAAAGTGATTGTAAAGTCTTGTTTTTTTGTTGTTTTTAAAACATGTTATACTTACCTGCTCTGTGCAGTGGTTTTGCACAGAGCAGCCCTGATCCTCCTCCATGCCCGTGTTCCTGGCCCCTCCCTCCTGCCAGGTGCCTCCACAGCAAGCAGCTTGCAATGGGGGACACCCAAGCAGGTGCGCTCCCGACCTGTGGCCCTGTGTGTCCATTCACACATGGAGCCGTGGCATGGCCCCACCCCTCCGCCTCCTGATTGGCTTACTGGCTGTGATTGACAGCAGCGGGAGCCAATGACCCCCCAAAAGCCAATCAGGAGTGCGAGTCCCGGGAGAGGCAAGGCTCTTGTGGACATCGATGGATTGAGAGAGGGGCTTAGGTAAGCATTAGGGGGGCTGCTGCACACAGAAGGTCTTTTATCTTCATGCATAGAATGCATGAAGATGAAAAAAACCTTGTGCCTTTACAACCACTTTAAGGGTTGGTTCACACAGAAACATGGCATTCCTGCGCGTTCACGTGCGGTTTATCTGAATGGGCCACAGATCACACCTGAACTCAAAAAAAGTAGCACATGTGCACTACTTTTAAAAATGCACTGAACCAAATAGCATGGAACTGTGTTTGCAATTTGCATTTAGACCCCTTTCACACTGAGGCGCTTTACATGGGCTATTTAGCTAAAAATAGTGCCTGTAAAGCGCCTCAAAAATCCCTCCCCATCCACCCCAATGTGAAAGCCGGAGTGCTTTCACACTGGGGTGGTGCGCTTGCAGGATGTTAGAAAAAGTCCTGCAAGCAGCATCTTTGGAGCACCGCTCCTCCACCACCCCTGCCCATTGAAAACAATGGGGCAGCGCTTCCGAAGCGGCTGCACACTGCCTCGGAAGCGCGGAGCGCCGGCCGTTTTAACCCCTTGTGGGGGGTTAAAAGCGCACCTCTCCCGCCGCCGTAGTGCCGCTATAACAATGGTAAATCCCAGCTGAAACTAACTGGGATTTACCGCTAGCCCCACCACCCCCAGTGTGAAAGTGCCCTTAGGGGGCCGTTACCAATACATTGGCACCCACAGCAGATCGCAAAGGCAGTGCTTTTGAGCAGAGTTCTTGGAATGGGCCTTTCCGGCACCACGTTCTGGTGTGAACCAGACCTAAAGCTGAACTCTAGGTATTATTTGTATTGCATACTTATGTTGGTCAAGCTTTGGCCAATGTAAGCATGCATATCTTATACCTAAGGTACCGCAGGGGAAGCTTACAATCACTGTAGTAATTGCTACACTATTTACTCTTCTAATTACTAAATTGATAGCTGTTCTCTTCCAGGTCCTGTGCCTAGCAGCTTCTCTCTGCATACTGACCACAAGGGGTCACTTGCTCGACACTGCCACCAATCACAATCACGCCAGGGAAGCCGATCGACACAGGATCTGGAAGATTGCAGCTATCTCTGTAGTAACCCCCAAGTACTACAGTTATTTGCAGCTTCCCCAGCAGGTATGACGTGACAAACTAGATCAATGTAACTATGCAATAAAGATCATACCCAGACCTCAGCTTCAAGTAAATTCATGTTTTTAACGTATATTGTCTTAATGTAGTTGAGATTGTGGCCCATTATTCACTCTATCTTACCTCTGTGAAATAGATAATTTGTAGATTGATTTGCAAACATCCATGCATTCATTTCACCTCATTTATAGAGGTCTGAGCAGTGAGTTATATAAAGAGCACATTGATTTCCATAGACACTCTGTAAATTAGAATTATTGCTAATACTGTTTACCACTGCTTTGCTATGGTAAGTCACGTAATGTTCCAGGGTTATAAATAATTCATATAGTATATCTCCATAGCTGCTCAGACTCCTTTTAAGACATTACATCAAATGTGGTCATTACTTACAGACGACATGTTGGACTGCCAAGGCAGAGGGCACTAATTCAAGGTCACTGTTAAAATGTCAATAAGGACTCCGTACAAGCAGCATCTCTTAAACATGCCCATTTGATGTGTTAACCTTGACAGTTGCTATGGAACGTCATTGTGTAAAAATCTTAACACCAGTCAGTCTGACCCCTGGAGTATAGACAGGCCGCGCTTCCAAGTGTAATGCAAAGAAGAAAACTGGCCATGCCGAGATGGATGTGATTGCATGCCTAGCATGGTCAGTTTGAAATGGGTAAAGCAGGAGGACTGGAAGGATAACCGGGTATTTTACACAAAGTAAGAAATGCAAAGAGAACAGGAAATTTTTAATACAAGTACATGGTACAGCAGGCACATATCAGGAATATGAAATGTTGGGGTAACATACACTCTAAGCCAGTGATTCTCAACCAGGGTTCCTCCAGAGGTTGCAAGGGGTTCCTTGAGCAATGGTCAATTTCTACATCTCAGATAAATTCCCAATGATACCATTGATCTTTTTAGCAATCTGTAAGGGGGTAATTCTTCCCAATGACCACAAGTGTAAGCAGGATTCTTCCCATTAACCATCACAATAATGTACCATATGTTGTAGAGTTCCCATTTTTAGCAGGGGTTCCCCAAGACAGGAGAATTATTTCAAGGGTTCCTCCGTGTTGAAAAGTTTGAGGAAGGCTGCTCTAAGCTAAGATAGCAAACGTGCACACAAAAAAATCTCTAAATGATTTTGCTGTACATTACCTGTTTTTAGAATATCACCAATATGTAGAATTACCACAAATAGTCATATATACAATATTACCACAAATAGTCATATAGGGATTGCTTTACAACAACTGTAGTGCCACTTACAGTGAGTTCTTGCTTATGAATGTACTGCTTGTACACTGGCGCCACCTTGTGGAAATTCTTTAAAACATGATGTTAGCCAATACATTTTTTTTTTTTCTTGGATAGAGAAAGGAAAGACTTGGGGCCCTCCTGCCTACCCCAGGAAACCTGGCCAAAAAAAAAAGTTCCAAAAACATTAGTAATCCCAACACTGAAGAAATGACACTTTGCTGTAATGTAAAGTAGTGAGTGTACAGCTTGTATAACAGTGTAAATTTGCCGTTCCCTCAAAATAACTCAACACACAGCCATTAATGTCTAAACTGCTGGCAACAAAAGTGAGTACACCCCTAAGTGAAAATGTCCACATTGGGCCCAAAGTGTCAATATTTTGTGTGGCCACCATTATTTTCCAGCACTGCCTTAACCCCAGGGTTGCCACATTTTCTTTAAGTCAAACCCGAACACTTTAGCGGCGCACTGCAATTATTTTTATAGTATAAACTACATATATTTTGCAATTAAATAAAATTTCTAATCATATGAAGTTAATAACAAACGTCCCCCTTTACATCAGAGTCCACAGAGTTCCCCTTTTACATCTGAATTTAGAGTTCCCCTGTTACATCTGACCTTGCATAGTTCCCTTTCACTGTAAGACTCTGATGTAAGGGAGAACTCTGGGGACTCTAACATAAGGGATGGTTTGGGAACCCTGATTTAAGGGGGAACACTGAGGACTCTGATGTAAGGAGAAAGACTCTGGCCTCTGGTAAAAAAGGAACTCTGATGTAAAGGGTGCTCTGAGAACCCTGATTTACCTTAATGTTCCGACTCAGAGGCAGGAAAGAGAAGGGGGAAAATTCAGTCACAGACAGGGATGGATGGTGAGCTCCCTCACCCTTTGGCAGTCAGCGCCTCTCATCCATATGTATCAGAGGCTGCTGGACATCAAATTTCCGGCCCCCACTTTCCTTTTCTGAGGCACAGCGCCAGGGATTGGAGTGTGGGCAGACACAGAGGAGTAGGCGCGGGAGGAAGAGTTGCAGATCAAGCCCTCTCTCCTCTCCCATCTGTGTGTGTGTTTGGGTGGGGAGATTGTTAGTGCTGGTGTTAAGCAGTGTGAAAGAGAGTGTAACAGACACTCTCAGCTTAGACAACTGCAGCCAGCCACCCTGCTAGGAAGCCATAGTCCAGTCTGAATCATGTGTCCGGGTTTCAAGCAGTCTGAAACCCGGACACATGATTCCAAACCCGAACTGTCCGGGTGAATCCTGGACAGGTGGCAACCCTACTTAACCCTCTTGGGCATGGAGTTCACCAGAGCTTCACAAGTTGCCACTGGAGTCCTCTTCCACTCTGCCATGATGACATCACAGAGCTGGTGGATGTTAGAGACCTTGCGCTCCTCCACATTCCGTTTGAGGATGCCCCACAGATGCTCAATAGGGTTTAGGTCTGGAGACATGCTTGGCCAGTCCATCGCCTTTACCCTCAGCTTCTTTAGCAAGGCAGTGGTCGTCTTGGAGGTGTGTTTGGGGTCGTTATCATGTTGGAATACTGCCCTGCGGCCCAGTCTCCAAAGGGAGGGTATCATGCTCTGCTTCAGTATGTCACACATATTTGTCTGCAACTGTTTTGGCAAATATTTGGATGTGGACTGGTTAAAAGGAATCTTGCCCACCAAAAAATTATTCAATATAGTCCTTATTTTTTTTTAATGTGTCCACTGGGGAGACTTCCCTTCATTTCCTGTCTCTGAGATACAGCAGGAAGTGAGAAGAAATCTTTCCAACATAAAAAGTTCAGACTGGAAGGAGTCCCTCTATTCTATTCTATTTTATGAAAATACACGTTTTTGGTTTCAGGTACAATTTAAAGGAGCTGTAAAGGCACAAGTTTTTTTTATCTTAATTCATTCTATGCATTAAGATAAAAATCATTCTGTGTGTAGCACCCCCCCTCAGCCCCCCTAATACTTAAGAAAGCCCCATCTCTGCCCAACGATGTCCATGAGACCCTCCACCATCCAGGACTTTCCTTCTGATTGGCTGAGACACAGCAGTGGTGCCATTGGCTCCCGCGGCTCAGCTGTCAAACAAAGTCAGTTATCCAATCAGGAGGGGGCTGGGCCAAATAGCAGCTCTGTGTCAGAATGGACACATGGAGCGGCAGCTCGGCTCAGGTGCCCCCATAACAAGCTACTTGCTGTGGGGGCACTCAACAGGAGGGAGGGGCCAGGAGCAGCGAAGGGGGGCCCAAGGAGAGGAGGATCTGGGCTGCCCTGTGCAAATCCACTACACAGAGGAGGCAAGTACAACATGTTTGTTGTTTTTTTTTTTTAAATGAAACTTTACAATCTCTTTTGTTGACCCTTAACCTTAACATCTGAAGTGTTAGATTTTTCTGAATGGTGCAAAAAGCATAGACCATCAGACCTACGCTAAAGGCAATTAGGCCAAAATAAACTTTCTGTGACCTGCACTGTTATTGACCATGACTTTTCTTCATAGCAACTGACATCACCTTCCCCTATCAGGAAAAATGTATAAGAGGAAAGGAGGTTTTACAAACTACATTTTGTGTAATGGCTAGTGTCCTGTTCCACAAAACTCACAAAAAGAAGACTTTTTCTGAGATAAGCTTTTTATATTATGTATTATTTTAGCCTTTTCATGCTGAAATTAAGCTTTCTCAAAGCCACAACTCGATTCAAGTTCCCTATAAATGGAAAAGATTGCTGTACACTGCTGAAGAATGTTGGAGTACAGGGTCAGCGGGCCGGTAAGCCTGCATGTTAATTACTCCACTACTCAGGTAAAGTGTGCATATTTCAGGGATTATTAGACTAAAGAAACCCTTTCCTGAATTTTAATGTACTGCTACAGTCCTTAAACCTCTTGTGGAGCATTATTCTTCCAGGCAGGGGACCCAAAATCAAAATGCAACACCGATAAACAGCCCTTGACTATTCCTAATAAATCATTAATTTTGAGTTCTGGTTGGAAAGTGTGCAATTCGATTTTCATATTATATATGCAAGATTCATTTATATATTCAACCAGAAAATGTTATCATTTGAAAACACACAGTTGTTTTTTTTATTAACTGACAAGAAGAATGCATACAAGGTGTACAAAAACATATGTATGTATTAAATGTACAGGAGTTGAAAATTGCCGTTTATACTATATGTGAAGACTGACAGTTTTCTTTTTTTCTTAAGTCACGTTGTGTTATGCAGGTATGGTCAAAGCAATGAGTATGCATTTCAAAAATAAAAAATGCCACAGCTCTGGTAAAATGTTTGCATAGCCATAACCATGGGAGGTGAGGAAATTACATCCAGTGATGCCACTATCTTCACTTAGGACTTTGGCTCCCTTAGCGGCATTTGCCTGGAAATTTGGTGCCCCACATCCCACCCTCTAACTTGATGTCAGGGGCTGGCTAAATGAACTTTCAGGTTAACTGTGTGTAGGCACAATGTCCCCTAATTCCAAAGCAGAGGCTCACACAGTGGGGTGACAAAGCTGCTGCCGCATGATATTTGACCCTGGTTGGCTTTCTTACCCTTGTAAGCAGGGGTTAGGATCCCTTTTAGGGTGATCCCACCATGTTCCCTATTTGCTCCTTTCCCTGGGAGAAGACATAAAAGGTGAAGAAGGAGTTGTAAAAGTGGCTAATGGCAGGGAGAAGCCTTAGAATCCCTTAACATGGTGGGAAAGGTTCCACATGAGTTTTCCCTTTGGCAGGTCCTATTAAGCTCATGAGTACCTTCTGGGTATGGAAGTAGAAGGATACTACAGCTTTAAGAAACTCTATGACCCCTTTCCTTCACGCTGAGGGTTTTAGTGCTAGAAATAGCTGTAAAGCGCCTGAAAACTGCCTCCCATGCCGCATGAGTGTGAAAGCCCGAGTGCTTTCACACTGGGGTGCTGCACTTGCGGGTCGAGAAAAAAAGTCCTGCAAGCAGCATCTTTGGGGCAGTTTGGGAGCGCTGTATACAGCGCACCCAACCCGCCCCTGCCCACTGGAATGAATGGGCAGTGGCGGAAGCGCCGCAAGATGGGATTTGTAACTCCTTCTTTAACTCCTTCTTTGGGGTTAAAAGCTCCCTACTAGCGGCTGAAAAGTCCAGCTTAAACAACGGTAAAGCGCCGCCAAAACAAACGCCACTAACGTGGCCGCAGCCCCAGTGTGAAAGGGGTCTAAGGGTTTGTGGACAGGGCTTCTGGCCTTCAATACACCTGTACCCAAATCTTTTTAATTAAAATACCTACCTTTTTTTTATTTTTTGTACAGATACCTTTACAACTCTACACTAAGAAAATGTATGTTTTGCAGGACGTCCTGCTGATTTGGCTGTACGCTTAGCAAAGTTTAGGTACATGTTACAAAGTACATGTTTATTTAACTTAGAGCGTAAGATGAAGATGTGTTCACTCTGAATACTCAATCTTCTGCAAATGTAGCTAACATTTTTGCTTATGCATTCTTGGATGATTGAAGTGAACACAGCTTCATCTTATTTACTAAGCCAG
This sequence comes from Glandirana rugosa, assembly GCA_018402905.1. NCBI lineage: Eukaryota > Metazoa > Chordata > Amphibia > Anura > Ranidae > Glandirana > Glandirana rugosa. The sequence goes on along the minus strand of BLSH010516986.1, from coordinate 716,910 downwards.
GGGTCTCCAAACTTTTCAGTAGAAGGGCCACATCATATATTTTAGAAATATTTGCAGGCCAAGAAAATCTGTTTTATAAATGAACAAATCAAATATAAAAGAATGAATACGTGAATGAAAATTTAATAGGGGAATTGTCTATGGTATATGAGCTTTGTCTATGATTAGTGCATGGCAGCCAATGCATTTAGTTCTTCCCATGGGACACAAAATAGAGAGTTGAGTTAAAAAGAACGAGAGAATTTATGATATTACACAGGACACAAAATGCTTAGTTACACTTCTGCTGAAAGCAATATTATTTTGGTCTCCACGGCCTAAAAACCAATCCATGTGTATAATGCACCTCGTAGTGCATTTCTAGAGTTGTATTTTCCTTATATGAGGGCTCTCCTAGTCAAGCATTGCTCCATTGCTAATCATTATACTGTACTGTATCTATAAATGCAAAGAAAAAGATTGGTGTGGTCTTTGCACCATCTAGTGGTACCATTTGAAACCAGGAGAATTACAGTGTTTGTGTTGAGACTACCAAACTATTATTTACTTTTCAGACATTAAGCTTTCTTTAATTCCCTTCAGAGGCAATATTAGGCCCTACATTATGTGTAGTGGGAATGCTCCTGCTTGCGATTTTCAAAGCGTTATTCTCATGTGATTCCATGTGTTGCGCATAGGGCAGCCCATGCACTTGAATGAGCTACCCTATGCACGTTTGTCACCCAAAAAAAGCTCCTGCTCCTTTTTGGTTGACAAGCTTCACACGATTTTTAAAGGCGCAATTGGTGGACAATTCTGTTGCACGACAATCCTGTTAAAATCATTTGGGGTGCCGTTTACAATGTATGGTACCCAAATACGCTTTGAGTGTTTCGCAGAAATTGCTGCACAAATTGGAATCCCAGGCAGAATCCTGGCAATTCTGCCCACAAATAGTGAGGTATGAATGGGGCAAATCCAGTACGAGTTTCCGCATTGCACCTGAATCGCCAGAGCTATACACTGCCCTATGCAAACCGCTGGGAGTGTCAATACAAAATTAATCACACCCCCAGATTGGTTTGCAGATCGCAGTGCCAACTGTGAATTAGGACAGTAATCAGATCGCATGGGTGTGAACACCCATGCGTTCAGATTCTGGTGCGGATAAAAAAAGAGTCCTGCACGTGTTTGGTCCAAATGCAATACGAATTCAGCCATACAGTTAGCATGGTTGAATTTGCATCGCACAGACATTGCATGTGATCTGCACAGTAATGCGGTGCGAATCACATGAGATCGCAGCAGTGTGAACTGGCCCTTAATGCTGTAAGTCTTCAGTGCAATTGGGAACAAAGACATCTTGACTTGTTCACCTTATTAGTTCTTGGCATGCTTAACCTACAGATGTGCTCTTTGAATTCTTCACACATGTGAGTTGCCATTTGTATGACCTAATAAAGTGCTTTTAACTCCTATGCCTCTCCTCTTTGTTTGCGAGTTGCGTTCAGCCATTCTGCCTGCCCCTCTGCTCCTCTCACCCATTCCCAGAAGCTTGTATTATGTGAATCCATTCACAAAATACAAAGACTTCTGTGAATGGGCAGCACAAAGGAGGGGCAGGCAGTCACACCACAGCAGATGTGAGTTTAGCGCTCAGTAAAGCTTTCAATTGTAAATAGAAGACACAAGTCCACGAGGTGGCATATACCTTGTTGGATTTACCCACTGCAAGTCAGCACATTTTAACTGCAGAGTTCTTAGGTTAATTTTTTGTAACTTAAAGCAACAAAATATTAAATGAGCCCCTGCAGCGATACTGCGCGTGCACTGCAAGGGTGATAACTATGTGTTGTCTAGGGGGGAGGAGAAATGGTTTTACTTACCTGATCCTTCGCTCTCCCATTAGATGGAGCTCCCTCTCTCTCTGGTGGTGGACTGTTCATCAGTGACATCATGTACATTGCAGGACTTTGGGCCCTGCTTTGGTAAATACATTTTCTTTGTTCCCCTAGACCAAAATGAGCAATTAGCCCTTGCAGTGCAGGCGCAGTCCCAATGCAAGAGATATTTTTTTAGTTGGCCAAAGTTGGGCTTTAATCACTTCCGGACAGCCCACCATACATATACTACAGCAGGGCAGCCCAGCTGCGTGAAACAACATACCTGTACGCTGCGCATGCCTGCATGCCCCCATGGCAGTCGGGTTTGTTCAGGAACCAATCAGTCTTCAGGTCCAGGCCAATAATTTCTGGCTTGGACCTGCTGATAAATACTAATGCTAAATACAGGCACAACAAGTGATGCAATTTCCCCTCCCGGAGCCCTTTCGGTTCCAGAGTGCAAGAAGAGAGCATCAGATCGTGAGTACACAAGCACTACGCTGACACCAGTACACATGGCATATATTTCGCCCCCTGATTGCCCCCCCAGTTAACCCTTTCACTCCCTGTCACAGTGTCACCAAGGTATAGTGTTCACATTTTTTACTGATCACTATATTGGGGTCACTTGTGCCATTAAACAACTTTAGGGGTAGTTAGCGGTAGTTAGTGTTAGTCTCAGGTAGGTTTAGGGTACCCCCCCATATATTTCCTAATAAAGGTTTAACCCCTTGATCACCCCCAGTTAACCCTTTCACTCCCTGTCACAGTGTCATTAGTATAGTGTACAGATCTTTTTTCTGATCACTGTATTAGCATCACGGTGACGTCAGTTAGCGTCAACGTCAGTTAGTGTTAGGGTATGGTTTGTTTGACCTCCCACATCTCTCGGGTAAAGGTGGAGGTATAATTGTTATTTTCAGCCTGTTGTACACTTTATCCCCTGTAAATGTACCCTCTTTCTCCTCATTTGAATGTCTAGCTCTCAAAGTCTGTGTTCCCCACTCATCTGTTATTGCTACAGTTTATCGTCCACCAAGCCTTAAGCCTTGTAGAGATTTTTGAGGTGACTTTGCGGATCTGCTGTCATTTTTATGCCTCAGTTTTAAAAGTATTGTTATACTTGGGGATTTTAATATACACATTGATTCAGAGTCTTCAAATTTAGCTAAAGACTTCCTGTCTCTCCTTGAATGCTTTGACCTAACTCAATTTGTCTGCACCCCCACGCATATCAAAGGACACACCCTAAACCTTATAATTTGAAATGGCCCTATAGTCTCTGACTGCTCTCCCCGTGACCCAGGTTTGTCTGACCATCTCGCTATTCTTTTTAATCTGGAATTAGCAATTTCTAACACCTCCATGTCTCGATCTGTAAATTATTGCAACTGGATTTCTATTGACCATCCCAAATTTGCTAATTCTGTTATTTCCTCCCTATCCTGCATCTCCCCTTTTGACACCCTTGTTGACAAAATAAATGCCCTTAATCAAGCTCTTTCACCTTCCCTTGATAACTATGCCCCATTAAAAACTCGAACCGTCTCATTCTCCCATCTGGCTCCATGGTATAATTCTCATCTTCACTGTATGAAAGCAGTCTCATGGAGACTGGAGAGAAATTGGCGCAGATCCGGCTTGACTGTCCATTATCATGCATGGAAAGACTATTTGTGTGTTTATAAGGGTAAACTTGAGACTGCTAGATCAGACTTTTTCTACCATGCTATAGAAAAAAATCTTAGCAACCCTAGACAATTTTCTGCTCCATCGACAGATTATTAAAACATCACAGTCCCTCCACACTACCTGCTTCAACACAGCTCTGTTGCACATTCCTAGATTATTTCTCCTCAAAAATTGACAAAATAACACACCAAATTCTTACCACACCACATGTTTTATCCACATCACTTCCTGACCCACCTAGCTTCACTGGCTTCTCTCTCTCCCACTTCTCTGTACTTGACTCTTCATCTCTAACTAAATTGGTCTCAAATATGAAATCTTCCACCTGCATACTTGACCCTATTCCCACCCACTTATTTAAATCTTGTTTAAGCTCTCTATGCCCCATTATCCTCAATATCATAAATGACTCCCTTAGCACTGGTTTTGTATCAACAATCCTCAAAACTGCCGCCATCACCCCGGTACCAAAAAACATGGTCCTGGAAAATTTAAACAATTTTCGCCCAATATATAACTTACCCTTCCATGCCAAGATCCTTCAGCGGGCTGTGACATCTCAGTTACATAATCACCTGACTTTAAATAATCAATTTGAACCCCTCCAATCTGGTTTTTGGCAGCTACACAGCACAGAAACAGCCTTGGTCAAAGTCACTAACAACCTTCTGTTAGCCTCTGATTCCGGGTCACTAACTATTCTTATTCTACAAAATCTTAGTTCTGCCTTTGATACTGTAGACCACAATCTATTACTCTCTCACCTTGAAACCATATTTGGAGTCTCAGAATTGGCTATAAAATGGATTAAGTCATATCTCATTGATCGCTGTCACTTTGTTTCTCTTGGTGGATTCAAGTCTGAATCTGGCCCAGTCAAGTTCATTGTTCCTCAGGGTTCAATCTTGGGTCCCTTACTTTTTAGCATATACATGTTCCAATTGGCAAACTGCTTAGATCACATGGGCTCAAGTATCACTTCTATGCTGATGACACTCAGATATACATCCACACCAAACCAGATTCTACTTTGGCTGCTTCTCGCCTATCTAACTGTACTTGTGATAAAAAAACTTGGATGGCCCATAATTTCTTTCAATTAAACTGTGACAAGACTGAAGTAATGCTTATTGGCACCCCCCATCAATTACGTAAGGCCAGTCCAAATAGCTTATCTATAGATGGCACTGTACTTAAGCTTCAGTCCAAATTGAAAAATCTAGGGGTGATATTTGATAGTGGGGATCTAAAAAGTTAAACCTGACTTCGAATTCATGTCACGGTAGATATCTATTCGATAAACCTGACCGGAATGCATTAACTACCCCCCACGGTTATTCGTAATGAAGTCAGAACAGTGTCAAATTAACTTTCTTTAATACCCGGTAGGTTCAAAAAAATAGTGTTCATGTCAATCTATCCGCTCTTCGTCGGTTTCATCTTAGACCAAACCACACCTACATATAGACTCACAGTAGTCGTATCTTCACTATGAACTCGGGTACACTAGATTCGTCAAACGGTTAACCTTGTACATATACGATTTTTCATTCCCTGGGTTCTAACTTGGGACTCCTTGTTACTTGAACTGACCCGGTCTAA
>BLSH010516986.1:685047-699956 GCA_018402905.1 Glandirana rugosa | reverse complement strand
CTCTACACACTGCCTGTCCCCACTCTACACACTGCCTGTCCCCCCTCTACACACTGCCTGTCCCCACTCTACACACTGTCTGTCCCCACTCTACACACTGACTGCCCCCCTCTACACACTGACTATCCCCCCTCTACACACTGACTGCCCCCCTCTACACACTGCCTGTCCCCCCTCTACACACTGACTGCCCTCCCTCTACACATTGCCTGTCCCCCCACTACACACTGCCTGTCCCCCCACTACACACTGACTGCTCCTCACTACACCAAAATCTGCCACTATACTACCTATACTTCCCAAACCCGACGCTATACATTACTACACCCTATACTGTATCCTACTGACCTCCCCTCTACTGTGCCCTCCTGCCCCCTTCGTAGTGTGTACAGTCTTGCATAAATACAGGCCACTGATAGTGTGGGAGACATGGGGGCAGTGTGTGCAAGGAGGTGTATAGTTTAAAAAAGGAGTGGGAGCAGTGTGTAAGGGAGTCAGTGTATATGGGTGTAGTGTGTAGAGAGGGAGGGACAGTGTGTATAGGGGGGATGAATTTAATTTGGGATTATTCCCTGGCTGTGTGTATTTGTTGTTTCTAATCAGACTCAAAAGTCATGCCCCATATGTAGCATCATTTAGCCACACCCACTCCTTGCTACTGCGTGTATAGCGCGCCGCAGGTCACCATCTCCCTGGTAGGGGCCCTAGTGTATTACTTTGCCCAGGGGCCCATAATGTTATTAAGATGGTCCTGGTTTGAGTTTGTAAGTTCTAGTATGAGGAACATCAGCTTCATCAAGCCTTTAAAAACCATGTGAGGGGTTTTCAACAGCTTTCTTGAAACTCTAAAAGGAAATATAGAGTGGCTTTGTTCATAAGTTCATTCATTTTTGTCAGGAATAAAAATAAAGTCAGATAAAGCTCAGTTTTACATGTTTACACACTATCCTTGCTTTTTTTATATATAAAAAAGGCTTTTTTGTGTACTGAGCTCCATAGCTTAAGCTACAATTTGCATATCCCCTAAGTAAATGAGTCATGTATTTCTTATCAGATGTATCTGTTGAAGGATTCAAACAAAGAGATGCTGAAGGTTGCCAACTCTTTCCAGGGTGGATTTGATTTAAATCACTAGTAAAAAGACTTGATTTAAATCATAATTTTTAAAGAGCAACTGTCATCTCTGTCCCGCTGTTGACTCACCAACAGTCCCATTCACTTTAATGGGACGGCTGGTGATGCGGCAGTGACACAACGAGGTGAGGGACGTGGTGGCAGCAGGTTAGTGGATGCCCACTAACAGGCACTGCCATGATGGATCTGAAATGACAGGTGCTCTTTAAATGTAAGGACTTATTCTTCCTGGTAGTTAGCATTTTTAATATTTGCAAACAAAATGAAGGTTTCCTATTTAGAATCTGAAATTTAGAATAAGCTGTCAGGTCAGTAAAACAGCAATATCAGAAGCGATCCAATCACACAGTTTGAAGTGTACATACTGTAGATTTGCAAAACAATGAGATAAAGGAATATTCTTGAACTTTGTTTTATCTCATGGTTACTGTGAAATTGTGTGAATGCATCAATGCAGTGCATGTTATCTCAGCTTGCAGAGCTTGGATTCATTGAATGAGTTTACCAAAAATGTACATATTGCAGAACATACAGCCTCATGCTACATAACTAAGCTCCATTGCATGCTGAATAAACTAATGATCAATGTGTCTTAAATAGAAAACTATCTTTAGATAGATTTTTACTCTAAAAGCATGTTATTGAAATAAATTTGATAAATATTAAAAAAAAATTTGGATTTACATTAAAAAAAAATCTTTTTTTTTTTCTTTAAAAAAATCACTGATTTTTATCTACTCTGGCTTTTTCTTTAGAGAACCAATAGTGCTCAGGAATTCATTCTTCCTATGACTAAATAGAGAGGTAAGGTTTAAGTATATGCTGATGGGAGTGGGGGGATAATGAAAACCTGATGCTTTTCCCTATATGAACAAAGCACAGGCTCACTTTAATATAAGTACTGAACAAACTTGGGCTAGAGTTAAAGGGTCCTGTAGGAAAGTTATTCAAAGCTAATCAATGCTTTATAAATGTGTGTTAAAGCTGATGATGCCTAAACTAGCACTTACAAGCAAACATCAAACAACGCCCATGGTTTAGGGCCAAAGATACTTTATTATGGGATTGCATAGTTTCAGTTAATAAAAATAGGGTCTTGGTCTAAAGAAGTTGCTGAGACAGCAGTAAATAAGAAAGCATTCTTATACCTGTTGATGTCTTGAGATATTGGACATTATAGTGGCATATGTTATGTAGCGTGTGATCTACTGTTCTCAGAAATCAGTCATTCCACGCCATCTACGTAGAAGCTTCACCAGTGGGAAAACAAGCAGGAACACGTCACATACCTTAGGCAAGGTAAAGGTGCAATCTGTATCCCCTTATTAGCTTGAGAGGCCAATCCAAGAGCTCAATAAGCAGGTTCAAATGAAGGTAAAGGTCTACACATCTCGAGTACACCTAGCATTCTGCAATACAGTGCTGAGATAGAAATCCACCCACATACTGATCTCTTTTACATAACTGGCATGCTAGCGTTCCATATGTTGCATTGTACAATAGAAACACCTACTTTGGCTTAGACCAGATACTTACAGCATATATGCACTTTATTTGTCTGGAAATGATATAGAATAATTATTTGTAATTCACATCCATATAATTTTCTGCTTAGGTTCTGTGCAGACAGTAATATTCACAGTGAACAGAGGATCATAGTATGCACTGTATGTAGTAAAGGAACCATGTGGAGAATTGTGTAGATATAGCAAACCTGTCATAAAAGCAAAGGCTGTAATCTAAAAAATGTAGGCAGCAATCAATCCACAACAGCTGCCACAATATAATTTTTCTTAAACGGTAATTCCACTTTTGTTGAGAAAAAAACATTTCCCTTTGGGTGATCTATGTACATTGCAGGTGTTTTAACAAACTTTGTTGCAGATTCCTACCTTACAAACGGAGGGAGACAACAGGAAGTGATAGGAAATCTCCCCCTAGAAAGGGAAATTCACTCCTGTAAGAGTTATCATGGGAAAAAGGTGTCTCCACTGCAGATTTATCACTAATCCTTGTTTCCACAGCAATCCAAAATTTTAAAATTCAATTGTCACAGGGACAGAAAGTGAGGTGAAATCTTCTAAACAGGAGCACAGACAGCAAAACTTTACAGGAGTGTTACCCCTTCCCTATGCTATCCAAAAACACGTAAAAAATGTTTTTTTGGGCTGCAGTTACACTTAAAAAATGTACCTGTTCCAACTAACATGCAAATTCAAATTAAAGTGGATGTATACCCTCACATATATCCAGTGAAGTGAACAGCCTCAGAAGATACACAGAGATGAAACAAATCTCCCTATATACGTTTTACATGTATACCTGCTGTCTTCAGCTTTCTACATTCTTTAGAACAGTGATACTTAAAATGTGTGCCATGGCACACTAGTATGCCATGTGAGATTTGCAGGTGTGCCCTGGGAGTTCTGAAAAATATTTAAAATTGGTAGCATTTTGAAACCTTGAACATATTGAAAAATTAAATGGTAAATCAATGTCGCAAAAGTTTAAAAGAAGTAACATATATAAAAAACGCAAACTCTGTATATATAAAAAACGCAAACTCTGTCAGTCTGTCATTCATTGGTTCCTTTCGTAACACGAGACTTGTATGAGATCTTGGGAGAACTCGATCACTAAAATTATATTGTAATAATAGAGACCGTTCCATTCCAACTTTGATGCTTATAAATAAAGTTTATTCATTGTTTAGCGATGGAAAAATACTTAATCATGTCTGGAACTCTGAAAGAGAAACAGTTAAATGAAAAGCAAGGAAGCAAGCGAAAGTACAAAGAAGATTACAATCGCTTCAATCTGATTTGCTCTGGAAAGCAGGTACATCCTTCACATTAAATTTAAAATTTGTGTGCCGTGAAAATTTTTAGATATTTTTGGTGCGCCATGAGACAAAAAAAGTTTGAGAAACACTGCTTTAGAAGGTGCACATTGTGTTACAAATCTTTCTTCCTGTTTCCGTAGTGGGAGGGGAGTCTATATACACTGTGTGTGAGCTGATTGGAGGAAAGGTACACCCCCCCCCCCACTCCACATAGGCTGAGGAACAAATAAACTTGCAGAGCTGTGCTGTGAATAGACAAGCTCTCTGCCTATCTATCTCTAAGTTCCCTCCCCGACACAAATTTCCTGTGGGTCTGATATGGATTTTAAGGGGGACCCCATGCCAAAATATCAAAGAAAAAGCATGGGGTCCCCTGCAAAATCCATACCAGGTCCTTAAGTCTGGTATGGATTTTGAAGGAACCCCATGCCAAAAAAATGAGTGCCCCCCCCAGAATCCATACATGACCCCTATTTTCCTGGCCTGCTGGGCTGCATGCTCGGATAAGAGTCTGGTATGGATTTTGGGGGGATCCCACACAGTTGTTTTGGCATGAGGTGTTATCTCCTAACAGCCAGCGCAAATCGCACAGATCAAAAAAGGAATACAGATGCGATTTTGATGCGTGTTCATTGAAGTTTATGGACCAGAAAATTGCACTGCCTCACACCAAACACGCACAGCACCCTTTTCAAAGTCTGATCGCAGTCACACCGCATGTATATCAATGAGCTCCATAGATACTGATGTTATTTTACTTGTCATGCGATTCAATGCATTCGAAATCGCATTAGTGTGAACCAGGGCCTAATGTCACAAAACATATTATCTGCTAATGAAACCTGTTTGTGGGCTCCTACCCCACAATGCAATGTCTGACACCTGAGTGGCCTCTCAGTCTCAGCAAGAATAGATGTAACATGTGGGGAACAATATTATGTTATATATTATATTATAATAGCTTTAAGAGTGGTCACTTTTGTAAAGATGTGATCTCTGTTTTGATAACATAATTTACAGCTTATGCCTTTATATTTCCACTGATGCTTTTAATTTATTGCTTTCATTTTTATACAGGCTAACTTTAAAGCTGAACTCCAGGGAGAGATTAAACGCAGATATTACTGCAGCTATGTTATCAATAATACATATTTAAAGTAGAAAGAAAGGCTAAACACTAAATCTATTTTAAAATGCCGACTCCCCATTGTTTCGGATTGCTGTGCATACATTTTAGCATAAACTGCTATGTAAATACCTTTTTTTCAACGTTTTTCTATGTGGTCAAGTGACCACAAAGCTCCCGCTCCTAAGTGAATGTGCGACTACTGTAGCTGACAAGAGTCAACTCTCTCCACATCCGACAACAGCTAAAGTATTGGAAGCCAGCAGGTGACATCAATGCTCAATGCAATTCAGCCCCAATATTGCCTTGCACATTTACACTGAGAAAATGGAGAGAGAGTGAGACTGAATAGAACATTTTTGACTTAACTCTAAATTCCATATCTTGGAGTAGAGTACAGGCCACAGGTGAAGAATTCATAGACCCTGGATTATAGGCTCATACCTTCATGTGATTGGACACTGGCAAAGCTTTTGGGGACAAGCCTCCTGGGCACTTCACTTATAACTCTACCCCACTCCGTGAGGTCTCAGTTTTGTAGAAAGCAATGCAGAGTAACCAAGGAATAGAAGGGAGGGTGTCCTGTGTCCTGTAAGTACTCTATGATAAGGAGTTTACAGATATGTCAAAATTCTAGATAAGTCATATTTAGGGATAAGTCAAAATTCCTCTTATCAAAGTATTCATAGACAGCTCCTTACAAGGGACAGCTTCCAACTCAGTCAACTCGTCTGACGTGGAAGCTGATGGGATAGCAACCAAAATGGCTACTTTGCAAGGGGATAATATCTAAGAGAATACCCCTGATGGTTTCAAGGGGTGATTTCTGCATGGCAGAGAGAACCAAGTTGAGAAAACTAGGAAGCACAGAATGCTACAAGGGGGACTTGATGGGAGATACACCTTGAATAAAAGTTTTCACAAGGATCTTTGAAGAAGAATGGACAAGGCCGAAACCCGCCTGTATGTACACCAGGCAAAGAAGGATTTCCAGGTACAAACATCCATGTTCTGGAAGCGGTTTTTCTTGCTTTCATTAAGGTATGAATGAGAGGACCCTGGGACAGCAGATCAGGCCTGTAGGGAAGAGGCCCTGGGGTCACTTGCTATAAGTCTAAGTATGGCTGTGTATCATGTTCTTCTTGGCCAGTTTGGTGCAGTGAAAACAACCTCCTTCCTCTCTTGCTCTATCTTTTTGAGCAGATGAGGTAGAATTCGCACTGGGAGAAAGGCATAGATTAGCCTGAAATGAGACCAGGCAATCATCAAGCGAAGTTGGCGCTAGAGGATCCTTGGTGCTAGCCACAAACAGAAGTAATTTGTTGTTTATTTATTTTAGGTACTTATATAGCACCGTCAATTTATGCAGCGCTTTACATATACATTGTGCTTGCTTTCACATCAGTCCCTACCCTCAAGGAGATTACAATCTAAGGTCCCTAACTCACATGCATACATACACATACTTAGGGCAATTTTAGACAGGATCTAATTAACCTACCAGCATGTCTTTGGAGTGTGGGAGGAAACCGGAGTACCCGAAGTAAACCCACGCAGGCACAGGGAGAACATGCAAACTCCAGGCAGGTAGTGTCATGGTTGGGATCTGAACCTGCGACCCTTTTGCTGATATCTTGAGGAGAGTTTTCTTCATCTAGAGTCCCCCATTTCTGGCATATCAGATTCAAGATGTCTGGGTGAAGGGCCCAATTTACTTGATCCAATTAGTGGCAGCTGAGGTAATCTACTGAGATGTGGACCACAGAGATCACTGGACAGGTGGTTATCTGTCTTTCTTTCATCAATGCTGCATGACTGCAAAACTTCCCTATTGTTAGGGTTGGGCTCGAGTTCCACCAAGTTAGATCCTTGCTTGGCTGGACAGGAGCATGGGTAGGTTGATGTGACAGACCCAACTGGGATAGGGCAGCTGGCTCATATACTCAACAGAAGTTCAAGGACCTGGGAGATGAGGAAACCATCCTCCCTCCCTACAAAGAAAAAGGTATCCCTGTGATAGTCACAGGGAAGAGATAGTGGTTAATTCTGGTGACAATGGGCACTAATTAGACATTATTTAATATAAAAAATAATTTTATTATCACGAATTCAGTAAAAAAACATCAAATTCATGTTTGTTATCAGCTATAACAACTTCGCAGTATCATTCATCAAAAATTGTAACACTGAATGGAAATAATACTACATAGGACAGCAGACAAAGACAAACATATAGACAACACATAATAAAAAACTGGACGTCCGGATGCCTATTACAATGTGCAGGTGTGGCACCACATAAGCCTCATAGCAAATACGTCATTGGATCCAACACTCTTGGGATGAGGGGACAGAGTGGTGCCCTATCTGCGCATTGCCCCGGGGATGTAATTCTGGGAGATGTGGTGCGCCAGTTTTTTAGGTTACAGTGACAACACCAAAATTGGTGAGTGGCTCATTAGATGTATCTTACTATATAGTGGACCATTGCTATACCTGTAATTCTTATTTTGGTTTATATCCTCCCTCCCTACCAGTTAGCCACCAGTTAGCCAGAGCGGAGGATGTGGGGTCCATAGTTGAAGAGCTTGCAACAGGGCAGAATGCCGCTGGCCTCTACCTAGCAGCTACCATGTCTTCATGGCTCCAGAGAGTTGGGGTAATTGACTCCTCTCCCCAACAGCAGACTGAGCCCCAGAATGGTAGAGACCTCCCAGCTGAAGTCTTGGCAGCCAGACACAGGGTCCATGACCTCTGCCCTACACCTACCGATGACAACTCTTCCCTGCTGTCAAGAATGGAAATCATGTGGACCGACTATGTGGGTTCACTCTGCCCAACTAACGCAGGTCCAGACCAGTTGGAGGTCTGGGACCTGATTAGTTAACCTTTGAGGGGAGAGAAATATGACAGACCCATCCTGGACAAGGTCTTTTGGAGGGGACTAGGGGCTAGCCTTCTACCCACTGATTATGGCCCATGGAGGAGACTGGGGATTTTGTCTGCTTCTCCTGGTCAGAACATGGAAAAGACCTCAGTTCAGCCTCTGATCCCATGGAGAGAGCAGATCATTCTCTAATGATGGACAACAATGTGATGGATTTTGATAGCGCGGCTTGGATTCATTCTCTGAATAAAGACAATAAAGCTTCCCTTCTGGAGTGAATGGAAAGGTGTAATATTAATCTTGTACAGGTTAATGGTCAGAGGAAATATGGTGGCCATCCTGTAAGCTGGGTTGGAGAAGCTCCTCCACTTGGGACAGAAATATATATCAACAATCTCCCTCAAGAATTCTATGAAGATAAATTAATTCCACTTTTTCAGACTGCTTGAACATTGTATGAGCTTTGTCTTATGATGAATTTTCTAGTGGACAGATTACAAAAGTGAAAGCCAAACAGCTGAAAGACAGCAAGTGTAATGTACTTTGCATATCCAGAGCTGTGGACCGGGCTGGTCTGGGTGCTTGGTTCTTGATTAGCTTACTGTTAAAGTGGTTGTAAAGGCAGAAGGTTTTTTTATCATAATGCATTCTATGTATTAAGATAAAAAACCTTCTGTGTGTAGTAACCCCCCCAGCACTCCCTTATTACTTACCTGACCCCCTTCTCTCTCCAGCAATTTCCACGAATGTCTAAGCCGTCCGGAACACTCCTCCTGTTTGGCTGAGACACAGCAGCAGTGTCATTGGCTCCCACGGCTGTCAATCAAAGTCAGCCAACTAATCAGGGCAGAGAGGCTCCATGTCTGAATGGATACACAGAGCTCTGACTCGGCTTGGGTACCCCCATAGAAAACTGCTGGCTGAGGGTGCACTCAATGGGAGGAGGGGCAAGTAGCTGCAAAGAGGGACCCGAGAAGAGGAGGATCCAGCTGCTCTGTGCAAAACCAACTGCACAGAGGAGGTAAGTATAACATATTTGTTATGTTAAAAAAAAAAAAAAAAAAACAAGACTTTACAATCATTTTAATTTGATCACTGTTTATTAAGGTTCCTGTTAGCTACTAGCTGTTCATTCGATGTACTGGTGATATTACTGTTTAAAGTTTGCATTGTTTAGGATAATGTGATCAAGTTCTGAATTTGTGTGGTATAAATTCTGTGTGAATTTACAATAAAGAGAGTTCCAGGGTTCTTGGGTGCAATTCCCAGCTATAATACCTTGTTCCTGTGTTCCAGCAGCGAGGAACCACTGCTTGGAGGAGGAACCCAGGCGGGGTGCCAGACGGTGTGTCACAGTTGACAAAATAAGCATGCTTGTTCCAGGCTGGCAAGATGTTGTGTTGGAGAGGTCTTGACTGAAGTTGGGCAAATGGTACAGCCTTGAAGGAGGCTACTATGAGGCATGAAATTCATGGAGAATCTCATTCTGGGATGTCTCTTTGAACTCAAATCTTGAGCATGGGCTCCTGGAAGGAAAACCTTTGCTTGGGATGTGTCCAGGACCAAACCCAAGTATTCCAGGCAAAATAGGCTGGAAAACAGAATTGTTCTGTGGACACTTGTAGACAGCTAGAAGATAGATGAGTCCCTCAGGAAAAGGTCATCTAGATCAGTGGTTCTCAATCCTGTCCACAAGTATCACCAACAGGCCATGTTTTGGGAATTTCTCTTAGATAAAATAGCTGTCCAAAATACCAAGCCATTGACTCTAATTTAAAGCACCTGTGCAAGTTAAAGGAAAACCTGCAAACATGGCTTGCTGGGGGTACTTGAGGACAGGGTTGAGAACCACTGATCTAGATAACCTGTCACCTGTATTACACTAATTCTGAGAAGGGTTAAAAGTGGTGGTAGGACCTTTGTGAATACTCTGGGAGCAGAGAATAGGCCAATGAGCAATGTGACAAACTGAAAATGACTGTCTGCCACTGCAAAGTGCAGAAAATGCTGATGATTTGGATAAATGGGGATATTCAGATAGGTATCTTGGATGTGTATGGATGTTACGTATTCTGTTTGTCACAGGGAGGTGATTTCTGATCTTGCAGATTCCATGGAAAATTTTGAATTCAAAATTTGAAGACATTTGTTGAGCGACTTTAATTCCAGCATACAATGAATACCCCTGTTGGGGTTTGAATAGAAACCTATGAAACGGTCCTGTCGCGGTACTGGCACAACAACTCCCTGGTACAAGAGATGGTTCTGGGCATTCTGCAATTGTGGCTGTCCTTGGATAGCTGTTGGTAGATTTGAGAGAAGAAAGCGATGAGGGGGTAAGATTTTGAACTCTATTTTGTACCTATCTGAAACCACCAATTGAACCTAGAGGTCTGGGACATCAGTAAACAAGAGAGAGGCAAACTCTAACAGACTTCCCTCCTCTCTTAGGAGTGAGGGTGTCCCTTAAATTGAAGGGGGCTTTGGTGATGTCTTGAGGGGCTTTGTGGCCCAAGACTTGCACCAAAAAGAAGGGCTAAAAAAAAGTTTAGAAGCTGAGCCCTGGGTAGAGCAATTAGAAGCCTTGCATTTTGAGATGGTAGAGTCTCCGAAAGAGGGGGGTTTTGGGATCGTCCACTGCGCAATCTTTGATGAACTGGTCAAGGGCCCCCCAAAGAGATACCTGCCTTGAAAGTGCACTATGGGGTTGGTTTACTAAAACTGGAGAGTGTAAAATCTGGTGCAGCGTGTCATAGAAACCAATCAGCTTCCAGTTTGTTTTTTCAAAGTTTAATTGAATAAGCTGAAGTTAGAAGTTGATCAGTTACCATGCAAAGCTACACCAGATTTTGCACTCTCCAGTTTTAGTAAATCAAGCCCTATGTGTGCTTATTTTGCAGGCCGCTTCAGCTGGTCATGCTTTGAGCCCAGGATTTTGCCCCTGTGAATTGGGATCAGGGCCAGTCTGTATATTTGTCTCATTACATATTCTAGGATATGCACACAAAAGAGCTCAGCAGAATGCAATTGCTTTAATTACTGGATTAAAGCATGGTCCTGGAATACATTAGCCTCTTGGTTGTTCATTGCCCTAGTTCAGTCTGCTGCAATCTGACATACTGAGATTACAGTGTGTTGATTGCAGGTCTGGGCCTGCAAGAGCAAAGAGAGCCTTGAGAAGCATCTCAAACTTTCTATCTGCAGAATCTTTGAATAATTCTACATCTTCAATTAGTACAATGAGATGTGTAAGCTACAGGAACAGACCACTGTTAATGAACTCGTTCAACTGGGTAGAGTTTGGCAAAGATGTTTGGAAGAGTGAAAAACTTTTCTGGAGTGATCCTGTGCTCATAGATTTCCCATTCTATCTGTTCATGAACAGGGCGTGTCTTAATAGGTTTTGCATACCTCTTTGTATTCAAAAGTGCATTGTGAGACAGAGGAGAATTAAGAACTACAATGCCATTAGCAGGTGCACAGCATGAAGCTCCTGCTTCAGATTTAAAAAAGTGTGGGGGAGGAAAATCTTCCACAGCCTCCTCTAACACTGCTTCTATCTGAGACGGAGATGGAGGGGCTGAAGAAGGGGCTTGGTGTTTTGTAGCTCTAGACAGAAATGGCTGTATTAAAGCCGTTAGTTGCCTGAGCAATTGTGACAGAGATACAGAAAATTCTACTTTTGTTAGGTAGGCCATTTGTTGGGCACTTGAGATAAAGCTAAAATCAGATGCAGACACTGGTGTTAAAATTGGTTCCTGCTCCCACGTCAGGGAGACAGCATAACTCTGGGGATGAGTGTTGTACAAACTTTCAGCCGAGTCAATATGCGATTTAGTTCCCTTTCGCCTATTTTCCACCATAGCTATGGGTGAGGATATTCCCCTGTGGAGTACTCCTAGAGTAGGTTGTACAATATAGGGTGAGCATGTCCTGAAGGTGTATGCAGTAATCCAGGTGATGATCGTCCTGTAGTGAATCCTCCTGGTGAAAGGGTAGAAGGAAGTGCCTGAGTACCTTTTAAAAACTCTAGATGAAAGTGGTGGTAAAGTGTACATCCAGTGATGTGATGTAACGCCTGGTCATCCACCTGAAACTAAGCTCTGAATGGTTGAACCTTAGCGCCAAGTTTGAAAAGTTTACACTGTTTTCACAGTAACAGTCAGAGACACAGGTCTTAACTGTCTTATCTGTCCATTATACCGGTCTGTATACTTGTATAAACTCCAGGCGTCACCTTTCATGGTGGGCATACCCCCAAAGGAGTCTTCAGGGTCTGGGTTCTATAGCGATGGACCAAGTCCTTTGACCTGTATAGCACCTTGCAGCTGACTACAACGCATTGCATAAAGTGCCAAGATGTGTGCCAGTGCAGGATCCAGTACCCGAAGCAATCTTAACCACTTCAATACTATGCACTTAGAACACTTTACTACCAGACCAATTTTCAGTTTTCAGTGCTGTTGCGCTTTCAATGACAATTGCGCAGTCATGCGACGCTGCACCCAAACAGATTTTTTATCATTTTGTTCCCACAAATAGAGCTTTCTTTTGGTGGTATTTGATCACCCCTGCGGTTTTTATTTTTTTGCGCTACAAATAAAAAAAAAAGACCGAAAATTTTGAAAAAAAAAAGAAATTCTCTATTTTTGTCACAAAATTTTGTAAATAAGTAAATTTTCTCCATCACTGGTGGGCACTGATGAGGCTACACTGACGGGCACTGATGTGGCAGTACTGATTGGCACTGATGAGGCAGCACTGATGAGGTAGCACTGATGATGAGGCACTTATATGCAGCGATGATGAGCACTGTTAGGCGGCACTGATAAGCAGCACTGACGGGTACTGAGAAGTGGCACTGATATACAGCACTGATGGGCACTGATATGCAGCACTGACGGACACTGCTAAGCGGCACTGATGGGCACTAATAGACAGCACTGATTGGCACGCATAGGCGGCACTGGGAACTGATAGGTGGCACTGATGGGCACTGATAGGTGGGCACTGGTAGGTGGCAATGGTGGGCACTGATATGTGGCACTGGTATGCATTGATAGGGGCACTTGTGGGCACTGATAGGGGCACTAGTGGGCATATACATTGATAGGAGCTCATTCCCTGGTGGTCTAGGGTGGCATCTGAAGGTGGCACTGAGTGCCATCCACATTGGGCAGTATGTCACTTACCTGGTGGTCTAGGGGGGTCTCCCTGGTGGTCCAGATCGGCTCCCTGGTGGTCCCTGGTCGGCTCCCTGGTGGTCCTGGGTGGGCGCATCCCTGGTGGTCCCTGGGCAGGCTCCCTGGTGGTCTAGGGTGGCGATCCGAGGGAGGGCTGTGCTGATAAATCATCAGCACAAACCCTCCGCGTCAGGGATGCAGCCGATCGGCTCTCCCCTCCTCAGGTCTGCAGACCTGAGTACAGGAAAGCCAATAAACAGCTTTCCTGTATTACACTGTGACCAGCCGTGATTGGTCACTTCGGATCGAAGCGCTTTACCGAGATCGGTATTGCGGGGGGTCAGACTGACCTCCCACATCACCCCGGGCGCACGGCGGCTTGTTATCCTGAGGACGTCATATGACGTCCAGTCAGGATAACTGAGCCACTTCCCGGCCGTCATTTTGCATACGGCGGTCGGGAAGTGGTTAAAGGACGTCCCCGCAGAATGGGGTATGGGTACAGCTCCCAAGATTTTACAGAGGTTGCGCTCTACTTCAATTTGTGTTATTGAAGACAGTGAAGAAGATGACTAAAAAGTTGAAAAATCCGAACATAAAATAATAAAAAAAATAAACTAATTAGGCTAAGAGTGGTTTCTCCACAGGGAAGAAAAGGTCCATCACATTAGGACACTAGCAAAAAAATTCAGGACTCATGGATTGGGTGGGGATAGAGGGGTGGTGCCCAGGGAACATGTTCTCGAAAGATTTGCCAGTGCCAATCACCTGAAGGTATAAGCCTGTAATCCAGGGTCTCCAAATACTTTAGATTCGGTTGGTTGCAGACTGGTCGGTAAGTTGAGCTTGGATTTCTCCATTTTTTGTCTGTATCTGCCTTTCCATAGCTCCTTGCTGCAATGGCAAGTTATAGGTGGGGGACAGTGACCTTGTTTTGTATTGTAATCACTTCAGGTAACAAACTGGCACCGCAGCCGCCATTGGGCCACGGCTGGGTGTCTGGTCCTGTACCTTTATGGAGGGTTGGGCTCCTCCAGTCACCTGTCCTCCATCTATCCATTAAATTATATGTGCTTCCACTGTGAAGCCTCTTATACAGAATTAGGTCTGCAGTACACAGGGAGCCTTGTCGGGGCCTGTAGCTTACGCATACACTTGCAAATGTGTGTAACCAATCCCCTGCCTTTTAAACGCTACTGTTTGACAGGTGAATTCGGTTGGTGGCAGACTGGTCGGTAAGTTGAGCTTGGATTTCTCTGTTTTTTGTCTGTATCTGCCTTTCCATAGCTCCTTGCTGCAATGGCCAGTTATAGGTGGGGGACAGTGACCTTGTTTTGTCTCCAAATACTTTGCCTGTATTCTGTAGTGTACAATGAAGATAACAGGCAGGGGCGGGCGGATAGGGGTCGCAGGAGTCGCTTCCTCGATACCTTTCCGTCTATGTCTGTTTTTTGTCTCTTTAGGTTCGAGTTGAATGGCTGGTCAGACGGTGGTTGGCTTAAGTGGACAGTTTGTCATCGCAAATTTTCCGTCCCCTAACCAATGTGTGTAAACGTTCACATACGCATTCGATGTCCGGGGCTGTTCCGAGGGACACATGACGTCTGGATTAAGACATATTCTCCGAAGTGTCACCTTCGTGTATATTAAATTACCTATCTACCTCCTGTCCACTGACCTCCTCGGGTTGGGAGGTATTTCCATGTCCTGGTCTGTGGGTCGGCACCGGGTTACCGC
>BLSH010516986.1:653532-669143 GCA_018402905.1 Glandirana rugosa | reverse complement strand
AAGAAAACATAATTCGAAATCACCACCACCTGCGTGGCATAGATTGTTATTAAAGGGATGTGCTGGCTGTATAATAGAACAACTTATGTTGACTAAGCAAGGCTTTAGCAGCTCAGGGGTGAGGACAGACAGATGCTTTGTACCCTGTATCTGATCATTAAAACCATTCTTGAAAGTTGCGGATTATAGTTTATTATGTGTGAAGATATGTATGCTCTACTTGTGGTCAAGTGATAGAACCATGGAGCTTACCACTTCTTTAACACTACATGAATGGGAACACTACTCTGCATACAGCAAGCCAGTGCTTGATATAGGAAGTGCTGAGATTTCAGTGGCCCAAGATCGAATGCTTCTAGGGTGTTCAAATGATACCCTGTGTTCCGTCAGATTAGGCACCCGTCAAATGCTGTAACGGAAGTGACGTTCCGTCGCCGCCATCTTGTTACACCCCACACTCGTCTACAGTAAGGATACAGTGAGAAGGCGGAAAGCAGACATAGTTTTACACCAAACAGAGTTTTGCATTTCACACTTATTTGTAACAGGAAACAGAGCTTATATAGTCAAATACAGTATTTTGAAATCTGTCTCACTGTTTTGATGTTGAATTGTAAAAGCAGTGGTGTTCTGTCAGATCAGCAAACCTGTGAGATCAGCAGGCTTGCCGCTGCTTTTAAAATTCAACTTCAAAAGAGCGTCACCTATTTGCATTTCACTATATAAGCTCAGTTTACTGTTACAAATAAGTGTGCAAGGTAAAACTCCAGTGGGTGTAATAAGATGTCTGCTTGCCGCCTTATCACTGTATCCTTAGTGTGGACGAGTGGGGGGTGTAGCAAGATGGCGGCAACAGAATGTCACTTCCGTTACAAGATATGAAGAGTCGCCTAATCTGACGGAACACCTGCATGCATGGATAGATGAATTCATATTAATCCTGGAGTCAGTTTAGCAACCCTTATGCTGACAGAATTACTTCAATGATGCCTTTTCTTACTTGAGGGTACTATTAAATAATCATTAAACGAAAACGAAAGCACTGTGTATCATAAAAAAAACTTTTTTTAAATTAAATATTCTTTTCACCTTTTTTTTATCTTTTGTTGCATATCATTCCTGCTGAACATTTTCAAACGCTTCTAATCTACATCCATAGACTGCACAGTGATGGTTGAAAGCAGTGATGTAGCAATAGCCATTGCAGCCATGTGGGGCCTAGGATGGAAGGGGTCCCCCATTGGGGAAGCTATTAGGGAAAACTAAACTGTGAAATTTGCAGTACAGAAGGGCTGAGGTCAGACCATCATCTAGATCATCTAGTCATATAACCCCCTCTGTGAAAGAAGATTTTGCTTTGTTTTGTTTTTAGATTTATGTCCCTCTGAAATTAACCCAGTAGGCCTATTACAGTCAAAAAATCCAAAGTGTCTCCTCAGCTAAAACCTTAATAGGACAGCAAATACCATTATAGCTACTATTAGACACAGGCGGCACTTTGAGATACTGCCCTAGCCTGTCTAAATACTACCCTAACCTATATATACTACCCTAGCATGCCCCTATACTGCCCTAGCCTGTCTATATACTACCCTAGTCTGTCCCTATACCGCCAAAGCCTGCCCCTTGGAATTGAACATAATGGTATGTCACATAATTTTGCATATAGATAGTTACATAGTTACATAGTAGTCAAGGTAGAAAAAAGACAATAGTCCATCCAGTTCTACCTTTGTAGGTGTACCCATATCCTTGTATGTTATACTCATTGAGATAATCCAATAGTTTTTTAAATATGCCCATACTACCTGCAGTCACTACTGCTTGTGGAAGAGCGTTCCACAACTTTATTGCCCTGAAAGTGAAGAACCCCCTACGCATTCTCAGATTAAACCACTTTTCTTCCAGTCTCAGTGTGTGTCCCCTTGTCGTCCTACATTCCCTGAGACTAACCAGTTTTTCTTTTATGCTAGGATCCCCATTGAGATATTTATAAATCGCAATCATGTCTCCTCTTAAGCGTTGTTTCTCCAGAGAGAATACGTTTAGCTCCTGCAATCATTCCTCGTAAGTAAGGTCTTCCATCCCTCTTATCAGTTTAGTTGCCCTCCTTTGGACTCTCTCCAGCTCCAGTACATCCTTTCTGAGGACCGGCGACCAAAACTGGACAGAATACTCCAAATGTGGCCTAACCAGGGTTTTATATAGTGGCAGAATTATAGTTTTATCCCTGGAGCAAATCCCTTTTTTTATGCATGCTAATATTCTACCTGCTCTGGTTGCTGCTGCTTGACATTGCATGCTATTACTCATTCTGTCATCTACTAGGACCCCCAGATCCCCCAGATCCTTCTCCATTCTCAATTCCCCCAGAGGCTCTCCCCGAAGAGAGTATTGTGCTTTTATGTATTTTATAATGTGCTGTTGCACGTAAATCTGACTTCCTGATACATTTAATTTTAGTTTTAATTATCATGATATAAAATAATGGGGCCTTTTTTGGGCATGATTTTTTTTCTTCTGGGGGGGTTGGGGGGGCAGCATTTCATTCTTGGACCCAGGCAGCACAATGTCTCGGGCCAGCCCTGATCCACAGCACTAGTCCCTTGTGCTATGCTGCAGCTGTCCCCTGCTGACTCTAAAACTGAGAACTGAGTGATTATATGATCACTGATCGCTCATTTCTTCATGTCTTCTCAGAGCAGAGAGTATTGACTGTCATTCACCAATCTCCACTCTGTTCCTCCAGCACGTGCTGGGTTAGAGAGGGGGCGAGTGCAGCTGGCTGTCAGTTACGCAGCTATGTGGATACCGACAATATGGTCAGAATCCTTCCAGAGCCTGGAGCAGCTCTGTGAAATCAGCACACAGTGGGCTTTAGCCTGCTATTAGCTGACTCTGGGTCACAGAGAACAAAAGTAAGTGCACTCCTGTGATCCAGAAGAGAAGTGTGGCCAAAAAAGGTTTGACTCTGCCAGCTTTTAAAGAGTGAGGTAGCCAGGTAAGTCCAAATGTTGCTACTCCCTTGCCTGCAAGGCATTTCTCATGACAGCTTTCCTTACGGTAGTATTATTGGACCGGGCCTTTGCAATGTGTATCGGCACAGCCACTCACAGTTTCCATTGTGAGAGGGTTTGACTGGGTGGCAATGCAGGAGCACAAATAGGAGGCAGGGACGGAGCGTTGTCACCCTACATCAGGAAGTGTCTGAACAAGGACCTTGATGGCAGGATCACAAGATATTATACTAATGAAAGCTGCATATTTCAAAATATTGAATATTATTTTCAAAATACAAGGTAAATCTTCAATAAAAGTCTAGTGTGAGGGTTCACATATACCGTATCAGCTGTTAAATAATACAAAGTTTGTAGAGCCATTAAAAAATATATTTTGATGTCCTTTATGAATAGACCACATAGTCTCTGTAACAAAGAAGATGACAGGTCCTCTTTAATAATTATCACAATTATAAGCAAGATGGTGACTTGAATCCATAGTTGTAGGTTTTCATTCAGCTACTGCACCCGTATGTTGTTATTAAATTAAACCAGGAAAGCAAATGTAATTAACTTCTTAATTATGTATTTCATGTCACTAATGACACAGTTGAAAGCATTAGTTGGCATTACTTACTCATGTCGGAATACTGCAGATTTCTGAAATACAGTGATATCTAAACTGCACGAAAATGGTTTCTATGAGTGAACAGAGACTATGGGGTTCATTTACTAAAGCTGGAGAGTGCAAAAACCGGTGCAGCTATGCATGGTAGCCAATCAGCTTCTAACCTTAGCTTGTTCAATCAAGCTTTGACAATAAAACCGTGAAGCTGATTGGTTTCTGGGTGGATCTGCACCAAATATTGCACTTTCAAGCCTTAGTAAATCAACCCCTATGTTATAAAATGAGAACGGAATGAATAGCACTAAAATCCTGCAAAATGTTCCGAAATCATCTCAGTACACCTTGTATTCTCTGACTGGGGTTTCTAATTCACTCTAGGAATGATCTGCACATGAATAATACTTTGGTGAGACCCTGCCACTAGACCTTCAACAAAAGCGTTCTCATAAGATTATACAGTATGTGCATTTGACATATTCCACTTGTGATATTTACCTGTAAGGCCCGGTTTACACAGGGGCGATCCGACTTTAGGTACAACTTCATAGGTGATTTGAACGCGACTTCAGAGCGACTTTGCGTGACTTTGGGAGACTTACAACACGACTCAAAGCGACCTCCATGCCAGGCGACTTTGCCTGTGGCCAGTCAGATAATATAGCTGTTCTGACATCATTCCTTTTACCTGGGTAAATTCTTTTCTTTTTCCTGTAAAGTCGTTTCAATATAGATGGGGGATCCGATTTGGAGGCGACTTCCATTGAATTCTATGGGCACAAGTCGGATAGAAGTCGCCTTGAAGTAGTACAGGAACCTTTTCTGAAGTCGGAGCGACTTCAATAGTGTACATTAAGACGGCTCCCATTCACTTCAATGGGATTTCTTCTGTCAAGCGACTTGGGGCAACACAAGTCGCTGTAGTGTGAACCGGCTCTAAAAGACTCCAGGAGACTGGATGCACACATCCTAAAATCTTATAAGTGTTACTAAACCCACAACAGTCTGTACAGTATGTGCAGTAAAGCATGCTTGTTATACTCGCTGTGGAACCTAAGGGGTTAATCATGTGCTTTGTGTAAAAAGACTGTTTTATCCTGTCTTCTCTTATCCTCCCCTTCTTTCACTGTCCACAATCCATCTTCTGATAGTACAGAGCCATGGGAGCACTCTGCACATGCTCAGTTTGGTGTGTATTGCTAGAGAGTTTTTTTTGTTGTTGTTGCGGAAGGGGCATGTGATCAGCACTGGGCCAATCACCACTGTCCAGACAGGGGGTCAGGGGTCTTGCAGCCTCATAGGAGAGTCAGAGGAGAAGGAAAACTCCTCCAACAAGCTTTAACCAGACAGGTATTTAGCAAGGTAGACAAGGTATTTAGCAGTTAATATTTACTAAAATAATTGCTCTGTGTACTGTGGGAGACCAGTTATAGTGAATGCAGGGTCCTGGGTTTACTAACACAGCTGGGTATACACTTAGCAAAACTTGTCTGGTTCACGGTGAACAAAATATTATTGTGTGTGTACCGATGTCTGCACAACAGAAGCTGATCTAATGATCGGCTTCTGTCAAACAGTCATGCTGGAAAACTAGCATTGGATAAGCGCATGCAGCCACAGGCGGAGGGAGTCCCCCCTGTCATAATACAATAGCATGGTAGGGGAGATCCCTGCATCCACATCGCTTTGGTGGATGCGGGGATCTGTAAGGACTTTTTTTTTCCTATATGGGACTATTTAGGTCGTTTTTTTAAAACATACCTAAACTTTATATATTATTCGTCATTACCCAATATTTCACAAATGCAGTTAAAATTCAGCAGCATTGTCATAATAAACCCAGAGCAATCTCCACAGTAAAACCAGCACGGCATAAGGCTGCTATATTAAATGCAAGCTGATTGGAGACATAACATTTTGCAATTTTAGCACATAGTAGCCAGAGGCAAACAGAACTTTCACTCATGTATCCAATACATGGGGCGGGCTATCATCAAAGCTATGTTTATGCCCCTTGTCTATACATTTCTAAATTTTTATCAACCAAAGCAGTATGTAGAGACAGTTTATATAACATATAACTTCAATTTCCATTAAAGTGTCACTAAACCCACATCATAAGAAACTATCAGCAAATGCTGTATTACATGCTGTTCATATTCAGTCACTTTGATATTTGTTTTCTGTATTCTGCAAAAATAAAGCAAAAAAACTGGTTGATCCTGCTGTTCTCTATCTCCCCCTGCTGTCCAAGACCCCAATTCATCTAGGGAGTTTACAGAGCAGTGTTGGCAGCTCTGCACATGCTCAGTTTTCAGTGAGTTTCTATGTATGCTAAGCATTTCCTCCCTATCACATCTGAGCAGCCCATATAACTATAGAGTCGCACATGTGGGTGTATACACAGTGGTAAATGCCAGCCCAACTCCTGCATGCCCACTAACCAGCTAAACATATGAAGGATGGGCTATTACATGTATATTAATGGAGGCTTCACCCGCCTTCTTATTCTAAGACACAGGCCAGAGGGGTATGACACAGCCTGTGACTGGCAGAAATATGCCCACATCATGTTATTGCCAAAAAAGAATGAAGATTTGATTTCAAATATATATATGCATGACAATTTAAAACATTTTATTAATATTAATTATTTTTACTCTGTATTCCAAGGCTGTTTTTTTTTTTTTTAACCACTTGCCGACCGCCAACCACAGTTTGACGGCGGCAAGGTGGCTCGTTATCGCAAACCGCCGTCATATGACGGCGGCTGCGAGATCACGCACTGTGTTCTGGGGGAGCCAGGGAGCGGGTAGGATGGACTCGATCTCTGCCAGCTACCCGCAATGGCTCCCCCGCAGTGAAAGAACGGAGGTCCGTGTATGTAAACATGGATCTCCGTTCTGACAGAGGGGAAGGGCTGTGATCATAGGCTTCCTGTATATGGGAGCTGTGATCACTCCCCTCCCCCAGCCAGCCCAGCCCCCATACAGTTAGAACATACACTGGGAACACAGTTAACCCTTAGAGCGCCCCCTCCAGGTTAACCCCTTCACTGCCAATGGCATTTACACAGTAATCAATGCATTTTCATAGCATTGATCGCTGTATAAATGCCAATGGTCCCTAAAAAGTGTCAAAATGGTCTGACATGTCTGCCGCAATATTGCAGTACCGCTAAAAACGCGGATTGCTGCCATTACTAGTAAAAAAATAAATAAATTTAAAAAAAACATAAATGAATTCTCATCATTCGTAAACACTGCAACTTTTGCGCAAACCAATCAATAAATGCCGAATGCGATTTTTCTTACCAAAAATATGAGGAAGAATATAAATCGGCCAAAACTGATGAAAAAATGTGGGTTTTTTTTGGATTTGTATTTTAGCAAAAAGTAAGAAATTTGGGTTGTTTTGCAAAATTGTCGCTCTTCTTTTGTTTGTTTTGTGATCAGAAATTAGGTAAAGGGGATCAAATACCATCAAAAGAAAGCTCTATTTGTGAGAAAAAAAGGACGCACATTTTGTTTGGGTACAATGCCGTAAGACTGCGCAATTGTCCGTTAAAGCAACGCAGTGTCGAATCACAAAAAGTGCTTTGGTCCTAATGTGGGAAATCCTTCCGGGGCTGAAGTGGTTAATATGTGACCAACAGCAGAGGACTAGAAGCTCCTCCTGCTTATGTTTCCCTGCAGACAGGCTGAGAAGAGCTGGGTCACATAACAGCTGTATATCAATTAGGAAAAAAGGTAGTTCGATTTTTTTTTTTTTATTAAAATAATTACAGTGCCATCATCAATATATAGAAATAGAAGGGAAAATGCAAATTAAACAGTGTGTGCCGATATTTGGAACAAAAAAAGATCTCAGCCTGCAAGAAATTCCTTTTAGTCATGCCATTGCAATAAAGTTCAACTTTGGACACAATAAAAGAAAATCTTCTTGCAGTGCCCTCCCTCCACCCTATTGCAAGGGTTAAATGATCGTTAGGTTTTGGGGGTTGCAGAAGAGGCTGCATTACTTACCTGGCTCCTTCGATTCCAGTCTGTGCACTGCGGTCTCCTCGGTAAGTTGTTCCCAGCTGCGGTCGCACACTCTTGTACAATACAGGGTTTATATCCCTGCACTGTATGTGATGATGCCAACATTCTGCCCACAGAATGGAGCTTCAGAGAGAGGGAGAGATCACCACAGCCGGCTGGAGTCGGGTAAGTAATGCAGCCTCTTCTGCAATCCCCTAGAATTAACAAGTGTTTAACCCTTGCTGTTAGGGGGTTGAGACACACCTTGCTGCACATTGTATTTATTTAGACATTTAGCGTCCAAAGTATTAACAAAGTCCACTTACCAATATAGTAGACAATATCACTTCTAACAGGGAAGGCCAACCCATTGAGGATTGCAATTGAAAAAAAAACTTGCAAAATAGGGGACAGGGGCCATTTCATGTGGCCCTCAAACCTCTCCTGCAGCTGTGGCATTTCCCTACTCTCTGCCTCCACCTTGTCCCAGCAGGTGGGAGCAGAGAGAAGGATAGAACGCCTCCACCAGATCCTGCATTTCTCTGTGCAGCCGTGGCACCCCCTAGTCTCCGCCTCTCCTGATCTCAGCATTTAGCAAACTCTGGCAGCTGACTCCAACCATCCTTGGGTCCTCCTCCAGACCCTGCACTCTCTGCTTTCCAGCTCTGCCCCTAGCTTTTCCCCAGAAGCAGCACAAGGTAAGGAGGGTGCACTGTGATGTAAGGGGTGGTGGGGGACTCTTGACTTCTGATGGTGGGGGTGCTCTGGACATCTAGCATCTAGTCTTACAGATACAACCGGCCCTTTGAGGGCAGCCATAATGTTGATTCGGCCCGTGATCAAAATTGAATTTCCCACCCCTGGTCTACAGGTGACCATACTATGCAGACAAACAGGGTCAATGTATGTCAATCATAAATTGGCATTAAGACAGAACAGCTGTTCTTTTCTTCTCTAAGCTCCAGTCTTTAGGCATAACTTCAGTGTCATCATGAACAATGCAATGCTATTAACCCTGCACTGTATGTGGTGGCAGCAAGATTGTGACTGTGGCCAGCAGCAGCTTACAGAGGAGACCACGGGAGCAAGCCTAGCCTGACCACATACTACCCTAGCCTGCCCCTATACTACCCTAGCCTGTCTATATACTACCCTAGCCTGCCCCTATACTACCCTAGCCTGTCTATATACTACCCTAGCCTGTCCATATACTACCCTAGCCTGTCTATATACTTTCCTAGCCTGCCTCTATACTGCCATAGCCCACCCCTTGAAATTGAACATAATGTCATATAATTTTGCATATAGACAAGGTGCTGTTGCATGTAACTCTGATTTCCTGATAAACTGAATTTTAGTTTTCGAACAAAATTGTTTTGAGGAGTGTTTGAAAGCAAATCCTTCAACGGGGTAATAAGCGCCTCACAGCACCATCTTTCTTTTTGAATTTTAGTTTTAATTATCATGATATAAAATAATGGATGTGGAGTCCTTTTGGTAGGCGTGATTTTTTTTGGGTGGGGGTCAGCATTTAATTCTTGGACCCAGGCAGCTCAATGTCTTGGGCCAGCCCTGCACGGGAGACTGCTCCCACAGATTGGATGGAACAAGGAGAAGGTAAGTACTACAGTCTCTTTTGCAACCCTCTTGACCTAAGAATCATTTAACCCTTCCAGCGTGGGGGACCCACTACAAGGGTATTTTGTTGCTGTTGTGCCCAGACTTGGGATTTAATTTCTGGAAACAGAAGATATTAATTAGGTGTATGCATTTCACTAACATCTGTTTAGCTTTTACATGCGCACCATACGCATCTGATATATCTGCCAAAACTCATTTATGATGCTAGCAACAGGATCCAAAATCAGTGAAGGTTAACGATACACAGTCAGGTGCATCAGACAGTCTCTTTCTGTATGCTAAATGACTACAGCACAAACACAATTTAATGAGATTTGACGCAATGCTTCATGCATATAAACAATTAGTGAATGTAGAATGAATTTCTGATTGTGTTTAAAGAAACATCTTTCTTTAGGAAAGCATTATGTGGCACTATGTTCTTACAACTGTTAGTAATGGATGGATATGATAAATCCATAGAAATACCTCCTATTTATTTCTGCAAGACAGTAGGGTTAGTTTACAAAAGATAAATAAACTGTGTACCTTGCAAGTGCAGTTGCACTCATTTTCCCCAGAGTGGTAAAGCTCTGCTGATTTCCATTATCCAATTATGTGCGTGCAAAAATGCTGTTTTTTTTTTTTATTTTCCTTGCACCTGATTGGGTATTCTTTACAAAGTAAAGGTCCGCCGCATTCACTAAACTCTGGGGAAAATGAATGTATGGGCACTGTTTATTTGCCTTTAGCAAATCGTAAATCAAACCCAGTGTAGATTCTCAACATCAAAATATCAAATTTGCCTTTGTTCACCAGAGTATTCTACATGTGTTTTGCTCTTATTTATTATGCTGTGGGCTGTCTCCTGCACTACTGAACTGCAACAAAATAGAGGAGTGTAAAAAAAAGTGACGTATATGCTGCAGATTCTTTCTCAACATGTATTTTTTAGGTTTGTTTTGCCTAGGACATAAAAAAAAAAGGTTTACTACAAGCAATAGCAATAAGGCATTGTCCTCTTCAGTACTAGCCTTAATTAACTGTTATTTACACAAAAGTAGATCTAAACCAGTGGCTGTCAACATATGCGGTATAGAGGGCCCTTTGATATCACCAAAGGGGCACACATAAAGTTCAGAATACGTATTGCCCGGAATGACTATCAGAGACTGCTAACACATTAGAGGAACTGGTGGTCAGAGATTGGACAGGCTACAAGTTTAGCCCACTCTTGAAGTGCCCAAAACCAGGATCGCCAATAAGGGGGTACAGGCAGTCATCTTGTACCGACCCCCATCAGGTCAGCCTGTGGCTCTCCTCTCTCTTTATTTGGAATGTCCTCCCCAGTAGTGCAGAATAATCAGAAGCCAGGGAGCGCCCAGCAGCTTCTCCCCAGACAGCCGAAGGTGGTGGGGTCAGGGTTTGGCCGCTTCCCCCCTGACTTGCACAGGTGACTGGTTCATCTGGCTGAACACCTACAGGTGGGGCAAGAGAAGGAGCAGAGATAGCAGCCCAGGAAGTTTCCATTTTCAGCGATGCAGGAAGTGACTGACTGACTACCCTGTCACTACAAACTGCTCACTGACTGCCCTACAAATACACAATGCTCACTGACTGCTCTGCCTCTACATACTGCTTACTGATTGCCCTGCCACTACATACTGATGATTGACTGGCCTACCACTACATACTGCTCACCGACTGCCCTGCCACTACAAACTGCTCACTTACTGCCCTACCACTACATATTGATCACTGACTGCCCTGTCACTACATACTTCTTACTGACTGCCCTGCCACTACAAACTGCTCACTAACTGCCCTACCACTACATATTGATCACTGACTGCCCTGCCACTACATACTTCTTACTGACTGCCCTGCCACTACAAACGTCTCACTAACTGCCCTACCACTACATATTGATCACTAACTGCCCTGTCACTACAAACTGCTCAATTACTGCCGTACCACTACATACTGATGATTGACTGCGCTACCACTACATACTGCTCACCGACTGCCCTGCCACTACATACTGCTTACTGACTGCCCTGCCACTACATACTGCTCACTGACTGGCCTGCAATTACATACTGCTCACTGACTGCCCTGCTACTACATACTGCTTACTGAATGGCCTGCAATTACATACTGCTCACCGACTGCCCTGCCACTACATACTGCTCACTGAATGACCTGCAGTTACATACTGCTCACCGACTGCCCTGCCACTACATACTGCTCACTGAATGGCCTGCAATTACATACTGCTCACCAACTGCTCTTCCACTACATACTGCTATATACCATACACTCCACAGCTCTGCACTGCCAGTTCTTACTGCCCTGCACTGTATACTGCTCATTGTACTTTTTATGTACTGCTCTGCACTGACACTACAGTCACACCAAGCAGCAGAAGGGAGGGATCCCTATTAAGTAGACCTTACAGGCCCCATGATTTCTAAAGGCAGCCCTGCCTACTACAAGCGCCAAAGGGCTGCAGGTCAGGCACCTTGGATCTAGGCCATAACTGGACAACATTTAATACTGGGTATCCCCAAAAAGACATGTTGCAATGTATAGGGGACACGCTTAGATTACAGAAATATATATACCAACACGGGGCTGCCCCTTCGAGTTTGAGAACCTCTGTGGTCCCTGGTTGGACACCCTGAGCTTGAGCCCACTTGAATTAGTAATGGATAGACTTCTTGTAGGATAACACGCACCCCTGAAAAATACTACTTTATATGTCTGAAAGGCTACCTAGTTGTACTTTTTGAGCCACCAAGGTCGTTCTCTCTGGTATGATAAACATATGGTCTAATGTCAGTTCTGCATTTTTGGTGTAATATGACATGCTCAGATTTACTGATTGATTTGAGTTTGTATGTGAATCAGATGGCACATGTTATTCCATTTGTTTGTTCTGGAAATGTTGGAAATAAGTTTTTCAATAAAAATATTCTTATATAAAAATGTAACTGCAGCGCACCATTCAATTGTATAGATTAAAATTCAAATGGGTACATAAAAATGCAAATAAATAGAAAATATAGAGCAGGTGTATGAAGGGGTGCACACACATAGAGGAAACTGCAAAGTCCTTGTAACAGGTGATCAAAGTGGTGAGAATATGATCTTAGATGTGCGTCCCGTCACCAGTGACCCCGCTGCACACAATCCCTTACCAGATCACACGACCCCCTATTACAGGGGGTCAGTATTCGCCTTTTGAGTATATAGACACAGACAGCAAATTCCAGGTGCGGGCAGCCAGGTCCAATGCTAACACAGTATTCCTTCAGTGCAACTGTATGCTAATACCCCTTCACACCATCAAAAACAACTGCCATGGGTTTCTTTTTTCATAAAATACTGTGTTCACTTAATTTTAATCGTTTTTTTTGGGGGGGGTTTTTTTTGTATCTCAAGCTTTTTTTAGCCGCCTGCTGTTTAATCACGTGCTACACCATTGCTCTGGACCAGTTTCATGATAGCAACAATGGTGGAGCATATCTGCACAATATAGGGTTTATTTATGAAAAAAATTGATGAACGAATATTTTAGCATTCACACACAAACAATCCCTGTAATGTTTTTAATACCTGCAAAGTTTTTTTTGCTAAATATTTCCTATAATTGCCAGCTCTATCTGGTGGCCCTAATGCAGTGCTTCCCTGAAATATCACAATCAGGAAAAAAACACATTATGACCACTAGATGGAACTAAAATTCATAGGAAGTACATAGAAAACGACATTCCCCACATATTCCAAACAATACAGGGACTTTTGCAATGACTGTGCAAATGCAGAGACAGTTAAAAAGAAAACCCCATGGGGTTAATCTACTAAAGGCATATAGAATGTGCACTTTGCAAGTGCAGTTGCTCCTGAGCTTAGTAAGTGAGTAGAAGCTCTGCTGACTTCCATCATCCAATGAATCTTGTGCAGGCAAAAATGCTGTTTTATTTATATTTTCCTTGCATGTGATTGGTTATTTTTTGCAAAGTGAAGTTTCATCTCATTTTCGAAGCTCTGGAGCAACTGCACTTTGCAGGGTGGACGGTCTATTTGCCTTTAGTAAATCAACCCCTATTTGTCATCATTCCACTTATTAATGCACAATTAGAGGCCTGATGTCCCCCCTATAACAAGAAGCCCTTGTACAAGGATCTTCCTTGCAGGGTAATCAGCTATAATTTTATCAAAAGCTGCAGATAGGCCAACCACCAAGCACCAGTCATGTGAGCGGATGGTGTTTGAGTCGAACACTTCCATATCCAAAAGTACTAGAATGGTGGGGAATGGTGGGAAATGAGCAGAAAAGGAGTATGTGCTGCTGGGGGACTGAGCATTAAAGCAAACCTACCTTGCTTGGACATTATTACAGAGTTTGCTTTTTTTTCTCTTCGTAAAGATTTTTTTCCCAAAACACTCACTTTTGCTACCTTATTGTATATTGTACACTTTTTTGGGAATCTAAGTCTCCATTGATTTTGCTTTTTTAAGTTTAATGAACACGGGGGCGTGTCCAAGATGGCGCTGTGAGCGGTCGCATCTCGTCGGAGCTCCGCCGGGTGAAGGCGAAATTATCCGCTTCCAGCACTTAAGGCGAACAGATTTACCCGCCTATCACTGCCTGATGCGGCGTAGATCCTCAGACGGGAGACGCGGTAAGGGGAAAAAGCTTCATTTCCCTGCTATCCAGGAAGACCCGCCGCGGCCTACCCGCACACGTGGGGAGAACCGCTCGGTGCAATATAACTGCAGAGACACACAGACCAGCGGCATGGACGGGGAGGAAGCGAGGCCGCCGTGGCTGGCGGATGTGATGGGTGCCATTGCCAACTGCCAAACTACCCTTACATCTAAACTGGAGGCCGTGCAGCTGGAGGTCAGTCTAATCCGGCAAGACCAGGATAAACTGCGCAGCAGAATATCTGAGGCGGAGCACAGGATAGGCCTAACAGAGGACACTGTGACTGAGCATACTGCCTCCCTCCGCATCCTGCAGACTAAGGTAAAGGCGCTAGAATATAGGGCCGAAGATGCCGAGAACAGGAATAGGAGGAACAACCTCCGGATTATCGGTCTGGCTGAAGGAGCAGAGGGAAAGGATCCGGCAGGATTTGTGGAGGACCTCCTGAAGACTCTCCTACCGAGCGCGCGCTTCTCGCCGCACTTTGTGGTGGAGAGAGCACACAGGGTCCCACCGAAACCGGGACCCCCCGGGGCCCCGCCATGGACCTTTATTCTACGCCTGCTCAACTTTCGGGACCGAGATGAGACCCTTAGAGCTTCAAGAGCATTGGGCGACCTGCAATACCAAAATAACAAACTTCTCATCTTTCCCGACTACTCAGTGGAGACGCAGAAGCTCCGAAGGTCCTTCGACCAGGTGAAAGCGGCTTTGAGAGCTCGGAACATCCGGTATAGTGTTCTCTTCCCTGCCCGTCTTCGAGTACAGGATGGAGAGACGGTGCGTTTCTTCAACACCCCAGGGGAGGCCTCTACCTGGCTGGAACATTTCCCGGGTGCCCACTGAACCTGGGGCTGCAGGTGAGAGAAATATTCCCACTTTAGCCTAGACTGCTGTCCCACATGCCAGGACAGGCCTCCCTGTGGATATGAGTTCCCCGAAAGCGTCCGCTGTTCTCACATAGCTGTGAGCAGCTAATGTGACACTACTGGGAACCCCTAGACCCCCTGGAAATGCTGGGTTCACACGATGAGAGCATTACCCTCCCCACCTAGATCTGCTGAATGTTCATAGCCACTCTGAGAACAATGTGGTCCTGGGCATTGAACTTTTGCCTCACTATAATGCATCGGGTGGGGGGGAGGGGATGGCGGGTTGTGGGGGAAGCCCAGGGCGACTATGGCGCTGTGTTGAACTTCTGTGCCACAGTCTCTGCGGGAGGTCGCCATGGCGGTGGTTGCACCGGTTGTGCCTGATACATTTGTTTGCAATCAGTAACCAAGATTTGTGCCCCTGACTTGCTCAGGTGAAAAGAAGAAACTTGCTCCCTAAAGTACCAAGCGGGAACAGACTGTTTATTTCTTATTTTTTTGTTTTTTATTTTTTCCCTTTTTGCTGGTCTATAATGCATTAAGGGTGGCGGAGCTGCCACATGGAACCTGGACTTGACTCTGTTTTTCTTGCTCCTGCCATCCTTCCACTTGTTACACCCGGGGGAGTTATTTTTTGTTTTTTTATTCTTTATTTGTCAGACAAGGGCGAACCATGAAATCCCTCGTTCAAAGAAGAAAAGTGGACTCGTTCAGTCCCCGTGTTTAGAACCAATGACTAACGTTTGTTTACATAGTCCG
>BLSH010516986.1:630066-652238 GCA_018402905.1 Glandirana rugosa | reverse complement strand
TGTATAAGAGACAGCCAGGGAACAGTCTGGTTGTGCTAGTATTTCCCACATTCGCAACTCAGAAGGGGAACTGCTGACCTCTCCGAAGGACATTAACCAATCCTTTGTCACCTTCTATGAGTCTCTCTACTCTTCTCGTGCAACATATGACCCAATAGAACTGACCGACTATTTGGCTGACATTGACGTACCAGTTCTGACTGAGAAGTACAGGCATAAGATTGACGCACCCATAACGGCGGACGAAATCACTAGGGCACTTAAGACTCTCCAATCGGGGAAAACACCTGGACCGGATGGAATTCCGGTGGAATTCTACAAACATTACGCAGAGGACCTAGTCCCCAGGATTCACAGTATGCTCAACCACGCACATAGCACTAATTCCCTTCCACCATCAATGGGAGAGGCAGTGATAGTGGTGATTCCCAAGCCTGGCAAGGACCCCTCCATGTGTTCCTCATATCGCCCTATTTCCCTGCTCAATACAGATGCCAAGATTTTGGCAAAAGTCCTGGCTCTGAGACTAAACACAGTCATTACTGAACTGATCCATCCTGACCAGACAGGGTTCATGCCCGGGAAGGGGACGGACATAAATATAAGGAGACTTTATACACACATAGCTAATGCAGGGCCGGACTCACGGGGAGCGGTGGCCTCTCTCGATGCAGAGAAGGCCTTTGATGCCGTGGAATGGGAATACCTATGGGCAGTTTTGAATAAATTTGGCTTCGGCCCGGGCTTTCTGGCGTGGTTGAAAATGTTGTATGATGCCCCGCGAGCTCGGGTTCGTACGAATGGTACCCTCTCGGACCCCTTCAGGTTGGGCCGTGGCACAAGGCAGGGGTGCCCCTTGTCCTCGAGTCTTTTTGCCCTGGCTTTGGAACCACTGGCGGTGAAGATTAGGGCCCATAAAGGTGTGAGGGGAATATCGATCCCTCCGCTGGAGGAAAAGATCTCCCTCTACGCGGATGATACCCTTCTTTATTTGGAAGACGTAACAACTTCCCTGCAAACCGCACTGACTTTGTTTGAGCAGTTTGCACGATTCTCGGGGATCCGTATAAATTGGGATAAGTCAGTGATATTTCCACTGCACCCATCCACTCCTCGGGGGGCCACGGGCACCGCCCTTAAGTGGGTGGACGAGTTCACGTACTTGGGAGTTAGGGTGACTACGGATCTCAGAGACTACATGGACCACAATATACACCCCCTTCTGACACAACTCCGGGGTAAATGTACAGCTTGGCGGACCCTCCCCCTAACACCGGTGGGTAGGATTAACCTACTAAAAATGATCTTCCTGCCTAAATTTCTTTACTTTTTCAGGAATACCCCTTCCCCTATCCCCAAGTCCTTCTTTAGGGCTCTAGAGGGTGTGTTGCTGTCTTTCATTTGGGCGGGGAGACCACCAAGAGTCGCCAAACAAATTCTTCACATGCCCCTATCAGGGGGGGACTGGCACTTCCGAACTTTCAGATGTATTATTGGGCATCTGTGCTAGTCACCGTGCGATGGTGGTTCTCTCAGCCCAGGGGGAATCCAGCGACTACCCTGGAGGCGTTGAGCAACATAGTTTTTAGGGGGGACAAAGCTTGTCCCTCTGTGACCGTTCCCATGAGGACTACCATTAGGGTATGGCAGGAGGCGAGGAAAAAACTTAGGAAACCTTCGCACTTCTCCCCACATATGCCGCTCTGGGGTAATCCACTGCTACCCCATCTGCGAACGATTCCAGATCCGTCGGTGTGGGCTAAGCAGGGGATTACCACCCTAAAACATATAGTCAGGGATGGCAGATTGATGCCCTTCACTGAGCTCAAATCTTTATACACTTTATCGCGGCTCTTTAACTTTAGATATCAACAGTTGCAACATGCCTTCAGGGCACAATTTCCCAGCTTAATAGTCCTTGAATCAGACCCCATAGAACGGCTATTGATCTCTAGTGTAATGGGAAAACCGCTCTCTACACTGTACCTGTATCTGACGGTGGCCCACGACATAAAATCTTCCAAGTCCCTAGACAAATGGCGGACTGATATACCTGACCTGGGAGAAGAGGAATGGGAAGAATGCGTTTCCACATATATACCCACAATGATAGCTGCAAAGGACCGATTTATTCAACTGAAGTTCTTACACAGAGCCTATTATACACCTCACAGGTTAGCCCGCATATATCCGCAGAGGAGTTCTGGGTGCCCTAGATGTGACGAGGAAGAGGGGACGTTTTGGCATATGGTCTGGTCCTGCCCCAAAATCCGGGTCTACTGGGAGGAGGTTGCCTCAGCCCTATCGGGCATCTGTGACACCCAGATCCCTATGGATCCCCTAGTGTTATTACTTAGTCACCTTGAAAATGTAGGGGGAAACAGATATACTAGACTCTGTGTCACCTTTTCTCTCTACTACGCCCGGCGGGAAATACTGCTGAAATGGAAGGCAGTGAATCCACCTACTTGTGCAGACTGGAAACAGTCGGTTAGAAGGGTATTGCCCTTGTATAAACTCACATACGAGAGTCGACAATGCCCGACCAAATTTGATAAGATCTGGGCTGGTTGGGTGGATGCACATGGGTAGAGCGTGTGTTCGCTATCCCCCCCCCCCCTGGATTTGGTAGGAGGGAGAGGGACAGGCCCTGCCCACGTACACAGATGGAGTCATAATAGGTGGAATAATGATGGCTAGTCTACGTGGTTAGGATCAATAATGTGTATTGTTATAGCGGAGACACCCCCGCATACATCTGATCCAGCTATACTACTGTAACTATTGCAATGTAATTGCATATACTTAATTGATGACATGCTTTGTAATGCTGAATTGTCAATAAAGTTATCTGTTAAAAAAAAAAAAAAAGTTTAATGAACACAGAAAACTCAATATGGACCAACAACATTCAGACTGAAATCAAGCCTCAAAACAATGATTTTATAGATAAAAAAAATTAATAAGTACAATGAATAAAACAATTAGAAGTGATGAGCGAATTTACAAAAAGAAAAGCCATTTTGTGCTGGATAGACATGACCAATAGAATGATTATAATATCACACGTTATATGCAAAAATTACCTATCTGGGAAAAGATTTTCTCTTTCTCCCTCATCTGTTTGCTATGTTTCTCTAATAGGGTCTAAGTATTTTTCCTTCCTAAATATCCTTTTTTTCCACCTTATTCTTCCCGTAATGATCCTGCGAATTAGAAGTGCTCTACAAGCCAACTGGCATAGTTACTGCAATCAGCAGCCTGGTTGCCAGACAAAGATCTAATTTGTATGAACAGTGCAGGAGTCTTAATCGGCTGGGACAAGAGAAAAGCTTTTATTTTCCATGCAGCACAAATCAGGTGCACATTAAATGATATCACGTACATTTTTAAAGTATGAATGCCAATTACTGTGGCTTCTGAAATGCTTTAGAGACTGGCGGAATCAAGAAACACACCTTTAAGAGCGAAGACGTAGCAAATATTAGAAACAAAATTCCTAGTTCTTTGAAGATACAGTATTTGTAGGGACAGTCTTGTGGTCTTATTCACTAACACAGTGCACAAAGCAATGTTGACACAGGAAGTGCCAACCAGCTACACACCATCTTCTAAAGTGTATCTAATCCCAAGAACAAACATTTAATATACAGTATTGCAGTTTACCAGTGCTTCAAAATCTTGGTTGAATTCATTTCATTTTTCCAGGCTTCTTATTCTTTATTTTCACCTAGTTATCATGCCAGAAGCACACTTCTTATGCTAGGGTGACACTCACTTACTCTACTTTATCTATGGAGGAGCAACATTTTCACCCTAGGACAGGAAGTGTTTATGGAAGCAAGGTGACCCTCCATTCACATGGAAAACATTGAACAGTATTTTCATATTTAAAGTGTGTCTGAACCTAAAAACAAAAATGTATTATATTGCCGCTTACCGGTTCTTACTGTATATGAGATGTATGCATTCATTTTCTTTTCTTTTTTTTCTTTTTTTTTTTTTTGTTTTATCTTTACCCACCAATCTCGTCAATTCTGTTCTGGGATAACAACTCATGTACTATATCTATGGAGGAGCGGCATTGTCACCCCAGGACATGACTTGTATTAGGACTACAGAACACCTCCTTCTCTCCATAACGCAATTCTAACAGACTTGTTGATAACATTATTTGAGAAAACACTGTAGAGTGCATGGGACACAGAACAGTACTGGACTAGCACTATCAACAGGCATTTTTTGCACTTATTGAATAGATATAACAAAACATTTTCAATGGTATATTTAACAGACTACAAGGGACCATATAAGAATTATTCTTAGAGTTTACATACACTTTAACAATTAACTGAATGCAGGTAACTGAAAGCCTAGAAAACAAAGAGAAAACCTTTTTCTAAGAATGGACACAGATATTCCATCCTAAAGCCCCACACACACGGGCACAATGTCGGGAGACATCGGGAAGTTAAGAAAAAACGGGCGACATTTGGGCCGTGTGTATGTTGGTCTGTCCGACAGAAGCTTTCCGTTTTGTCCGGCTTCTGTTGGACGAGAATGCTGGAAAACCAGCAGCCGATCAACTCCCGATCAGCGCTCTCAGCCAATGACAGAGAACGCTGATCAGAGTGTTCTGGTGGGGGGACCATCCCCCTGTCAGAACACCACATCTCAGCAGGGGAGATCTTTGTACTAACTTCGCATAGTTAGTACTGCAGCTCCAACCGGAGCTGACAGTCTTTTGAATGAAAAAAAACTTGTAGTGTGCACCAGGCTTAAGCAACTTTATCTAGTGAAATTCTAACAATGTAATGATATGATTATTTTAAGAATAAATGTGTGTCCATTCTATGAACTAAAAACCAGAAAGTGAAAAATTTGGTGCAGCTCTGCATAGAAACCAATCAGCTTCCATGTTTTATTGTCAAAGCTTATATGAACAATCTGAAGTTAGAAGCGGATTGGCTACCACACACAGATGCACCAGATGTTGCACTCTCCAGTTTTAGTAAATTAACCCCATCTCTCACTAAACTTCCTCAGAGCAGTTAGACCAAGACAGCTACTGCTTGCCTGTTTCTTTAAAAAAAAAAACTCACAGTGCTCTGGGAATCATTTGTCAATTAAAATAACATTTTTTTATTTGTAAAGATAGTTGTTTAACATTTTAAAGTAAGAAATTATAAATAAATTTACTTGAAACCATTATAGATCACTTTTAACGAATCAGTCACTTTTGCCTACATTTAAAAAGTAGTATTGAAAATCATTATGAAATATGCTGATATAATCATTGTATGCAAAAAAAGTCCCCAGTTGGTTCAGAATTAGCTGTTAACCCTGTTTTTATGTACCGTATATACTCGAGTATAAGCCGACCCGAATATAAGCCGAGACACCTAATTTTACCACAAAAAACTGGGAAAAATTATTGACTCGAGTATAAGCCTAGGGTGGGAAATGCCCACTCCATCCCCTGTATTCCACATATTGTGTCAGGAGTATACAGCTCAGCATCATAGGTGGGGTATATTGCAGCCAGAAACACAGTATGCAGCCAGTACACAGGTATTGTGGCCATTACACAGATATTGTAGCTAGAACACAGGCATAGTAGCCAGAACACAGGTACGATATAGCAAGAACACAGGCATTGTAGCCAGAACCATTACACAGACAATCACCATTACATTACAGGGGCCATTACATTACACTGACAATCTGCATTACTGGTACATTGCAGGGGACATTACATTACATTACACTGACAATCGGCATTACTGGTACATTGCAGGGGACATGACATTACATTAAACTGACAATCAGCATTACTGGTACATTGTAGGGGACATTACCGTATCTCTTCTCTTCAGCCTGCATGTTCAGCAGCTCCGAGCCGCTCCGCGCCTCGCTTCCGGTTCCGGACCCGCCCCCCGCCCACAGCACAGTGACAAGCCAATCACTGGCAGTCACTGTGCACTGCAGCCAACAAGCCTATGTATGTGCGCTGTTCATCGCATATACATAAAGCTTTCAGACCAGAAGCTGACTCGAGTATAAGCCGGGAGGGGCATTTTTCAGCACAAAAAAATGTGCTGAAACACTCGGCTTATACTCAAGTATATACGGTAACTGTTTTTTTAAAGGACCACACAAATGTTAAAGCAGATTGTTTATGTAAGCTGTCAATTTGTCAAATTAACAAAACAGATTGAATTAGTAGAAAGTAAGCCAAGATAGAACTTACTTGACTTTCAGGCTGGCCAGCATTGCTTTGTCAATCCTGTAAGAATAAAATCAATATAGCAATTAATTATTTAGCTTTTACTTACTATTCAAACTGCATCAGTGACCTGGAATTGGCTTTCTGCTTAGATGGAGTCACTGCAGCTAAACTCTCTAGCTCATAGATCAACCATTGAAACAGCTAGAAAGAACTTTATCAGCAGATATAGACTGATATAAACACCATGCTACATTTAAATCAAATCTATGGACAGGCAATAAACATCCAGCAAACATTAAATGGAAACCATTCTTCTTATTTATTAGTAAAGAAGAAGTAACACGTTGCCTGAAGCAATCAAATCAGATTGCAGCTACCATTTCCCTAAGGCAGAAATTCGAGAGAAGACAAATGACTGGTGAAGATAGGCAAAACACTTTTCTTTCTTTCAACCACTATTGAGATCTGTCACACAGGCACATTGGATTGCTATGTTCCTGAATATATGCATACAAAGTATCAATACATTTATTTAACCCCTTTAGATTAAAATTTGCTGTAAACACTCTCTTGGTGGCTTCAGTTGGGATTTCCCTAAAGCAGATTGTATTTCTTCCCACTCCCACAAGGTCATAACAAAGGTATTATTCTTTTGCAGCTGTATTCCCCTATATTCTACTAGAGATAATCCCTCGGGAGTATGAACAAGCATTTGGATATGTAATAGCTTCTTGCGAATGGGTGGAAATAAGGATTCCAGTGAGTAGAGGTCACCGCTAAAATCAAATGAGATTTTTATAGATTCAGACACATGTTAATTGTGGACAGGACAATACCAGGTTCTAAGCAGAGTCATATAAACAGTCAAACTGTTTATTGCTTGAATATACCACTATTATAAGTCTTCATAAGCTCTATACCTTATAAGTGTAGACACCATTTTTTATTCATTATTGCGTTACAAAAATGAAAACAAACTAAACCTATGCTTTGCCCATGATGACCCCTGCTGCAGCTTATACCCACCTTCCCTTTTTCGTGTTTTCTCCTGCATGGCAATGGTGGTGCTTGATGCTGGCTTATCTCAGGAACCAGCACCATAACTTGGGAGCTAAGTTGCACTCTGAAAGTGCAATTGCTCCATAGCTTGGTAAATGAGGGAGAGCTCTGCTGACTTTCATCATCCAATCATGTGCAAGCAAAAAAGCAGTTTTTTTAAATCTCCTTGCATGTGATTGGTTATTCTTTGAAAAGTGAGGTTTCACCTCATTTACTAATCTCTGAAGCAACTGCATTTGCAACGTGCAACTGCACTTTACAAAGTGCATGGTGCATTTGCCTTTAGTAAATCAATCCTTGAGAGAGAGTCCTGGCCCTC
The DNA here is from genome assembly GCA_018402905.1 of Glandirana rugosa. Taxonomy (NCBI): domain Eukaryota; kingdom Metazoa; phylum Chordata; class Amphibia; order Anura; family Ranidae; genus Glandirana; species Glandirana rugosa. Next base: position 644,631 of record BLSH010516986.1, on the reverse strand, counting down.
AGTAAGCTCCACCTAGGATGGCATTGGGAGCTTCTTCTCCTTATTCTGGGTAGGCAGCCTGCATACTTATCTGTCTGCCAGCTGCCCTCACTGTCTGTTCACAGCAGTGCCTTGCATCTCAGTTGTTTGGCAACGAAATGCAGCACTGCCCCTCCACTGCCCCAAAGTGCCCCCAGCTCCTCACAGCAGTTACTTGCTGCCAGCCTGTACTTCCCCATCTTCCTTGGCAGCTACAGGGTAATGAGTCTGGCCACATGTCTCTAGCTTTGTGATTGGACTTGGCCACATGTTTGCTTTTGTTGCTGACCCCTGCTACATTCTTACATACCCTGACTGCTTGCTGCCTATCCTGACCTTTGCTACATTGCCACCTTTTTCTACTGCTTGCCACCTGCCCTAACCTTTGTTATGTTCATGGAATATGCCTGCTGCTAACTGCCAGCCCAAACTCTTCTAGAGTGCCTTCCATCTTGTTTCTCCCATAGTGTCCACTCTCTTCTACCTTGGGTCCACTAGCGACATGCTGCAGCCAGAATATATATTTTTTGTATTAAGTCCTGAAGGCAAACATGTACTGCCAGGCCTGCTTGCCTTAGGGACCAAAAGTACAAAAAAACAAAAGTACAAACAAAAAAGTCTGAACTGTTTCAACAATTTCTGTTGAAACAGATTGTTTTGTGGATGATCTACCCATGTGCATCTTACTTTTGATGGATATAAATTGATCTCAGTGGTTGCCATTTTTATTTTGCTTGTTGGGTTTGGTCAGATGCACATTGGAGGTATTCATCTGCCATTGAGCAAGTCTGAGATTCTGGTGTATCTCTGTCCTTTGAATGAAAGAGGTCTACCACGAAAGCATGCCTGTGCTTAAGTTATTTATTTCTATATTGTGCATTGCTAGCTCTGTTTTGGTGTCACTTATATTTGTATGTAATGGAAGTTGTTGAAATAGTTTAGACTTTGTTTTTGTGCGTCAGTTCTCAATGACCTAAATCATTGAAGGAGCTCTGACCTTGCTCTGCAGGCTTGTTTCAGGCCAGTGACTAAAAATGAGTTGAAAGCCATGACTGGCAGGGAACTAGCATTGAAGAGTAGCCTTCATTTATCTCTCATTAGTGGTTCCCTAAAATAACCTACCTGAGGATAAACAGATTCAGCTACTACGTGCTTGTTTTATCTATTATTGACCTTACATGCCATAAGTTACAATACTCCTAATTTATACAGCATAATATTGTAAACAAGAGTGTTTGAACTAAAAGGAAGTTAAAAATGTAATTTAAATAATTGCATGTGATTGTGGCATGGTATGATTAAGATTAACTACTTCATGAGCACTGCCCTAATGATGCTGAGATTTGGAGTTTGGGTACAGATGTCTAATGGGATGTAAACAAATTGTAATTATTTGCTGCGGGTCAAAATGCAACCAATTTCCTTACAAAAAAAGAAACACATTTATAGCATACATTTTATTTTAAATGAATAAGAATATCAAATGTAATACGTAGAGTATGTTACAGGTTTAAAGTCCTAAGCCTTACAGTATGTGTCCAGCCTGGTAATACCACTGTACTATACCAACACTTCCTCCTTCTGTACTCTCATTCCACTTACTCCTGTAAAATTTTTACCCATGTTTTAAAGTAATCAACCAAAAAATAAAAAAGAAAACCCTTATCCCAACATATTTCGCCTCTGTCAGGGCTTTGTCAGGGGGTGTGGTGTTGTTTCAACCAGAGCACATGACCACATGTTTTTTTTTTTTTGTTTGTTTTTTAATTCTGTGTTGGATCTCTTTAATACATGGGCACAAATTTACTGAGGTAAGTGAGATGACTGTTCAGGAGGTTAAAGGGAGACATGAGCGCTGATGGAGGAAGTGAGTACAATGGTGTTGCCAGGCTAGAGTTGGGGACTGTGGTGTGTTGGGCTTTAGGAAGGCAATCAAGCCCTTCAGTAGCCATAGACCATCCTCTGAACACTCCTCCCTCTAGCAACAGTAATTCCCTGTGTGAAATATGGAGTTTGCAGAAAATACTGTTGCTTGTCAGCGAACAAATTAGTGAGATCTCCCATTGTTATAGGAAATATTTCTTCAAAAATCCTCCAGCCCCATGGATTGCTGCTCCTGTATGGCACCTGTACGTCCCTATGAGTAAGGTCTTTCCCTTGGCAGTTTTTATTTTTTTACTTAAGCTTATTATTATTCGAATTATTTATATCTACGTTTAATAAAAATTACGTTTTAGGCCATGGTGGGTTTGATGCGTGGGTTAAATACATCCATATTTTTTGTTTTTTGCATGTAATTTCCCACAATTAATTATCAGCTGCTGCACTTGCAGGGCTGTAAAGAGTAAAGTGGCAGGGTCTGGATCCCTTTAAATGTTATTAGCACTATCGAATCTGGTAACACTGCGTTGCTGGTAGAGTCCTAACAGTAGGAGAGAAAGAAACACAATGTAAAACCAATAAAAAAATCAGTTAGGATAAGTAGGATATACCTCTAGTAGGGAATCAGGGACTTCACTTTTTTCTACATGGAATCATCAGTAATTAAGGTAGTGGGCAATTACTGGTCTGGGTTTGGATCGATATTCAGAGGGCTGGCCAATGCAATGAGCACATTCTACCACACATGGCGAGTGGAGACCCATCTGTTCCGGGATATCGGTGGAGCAAATGTTGCTGAGCATGGATGATGAGTAGGATTCTAGCAGGCCAATAATACATAAGCTATTGCATCTTGACCTGTTTTCTACGTTATCAACCATACTCTGGAGCTCCCTTTGAATGTTGGAGAGTCTGGCAACAGTAGCAGAGATAGCAACTGTCTCATCCTCAATAGAAGAGATCCGCTCCTCTGCCTGTGTGATTTGAAGTGACTGTACATGGAGGTCACGGTGGAGCTGCTCTAGCCCTTTAAGAACCGCCTGATCCACAGCTTCTGTTAACATGGGAATAAGAAGTGCCACAACTGACTTGGCAATTCCAGCTGGGGAGGCAGGATCCACTGGGACCAGTGTATTGCATGGCTGGAGCTGAAGAGATATCCTTGTGTCACTGGAACCAGTGAAAGCCGAGGGCGACATAATGGCTGCAGCATGAGCCGTGTCTGCCTCGGGCGAGCGAGGAACCAGGGGCATGCGGGGGAGCAACCGCTTCACAAAGCGATCCATGAAGGGTTCCACATGGGGTGAAGAGGCAGGGGAATGTGAAGCCTCGGGTGTTAGCAGGTTTAGAAGCAGGCAATTGAGGAGCGTGGCGGGAACAGACTAGCTCCTATCCACTATCCTATCCGCTGGAATCGGAAGTAAACATTTTTAAAAAATTAATATATATATATATATGTATATATATATATTTTTAAATATTGTCACCAGTCATTGTCCTTGATCACCGCCACACCAGTTATATGATGACACTGTATTGCACTGGTGACAATATGTAAAAAAAAAAAATTGTGAAGAAAAAAGCTTTTAAAAATTTCTTCATTCTCCAAAAAGAAAAATAGGGAACAAAAATTAAAACTTCAAAATATTCACAATGCCTCTTACCTTGGACTGTCTACTTTCCAAAAAGGGGTCATTTGGGTGGTATTTGCACTGTCCTGACATTTTCACGCTGTCAGTATATATCATAGTTTGTGGACTCTATACCTTTACTACAGACTAAATTATATACACTGATTTGTGTTATTTTCACAAAAGAAATGTAGCAGTATACCTTTTGGCCTACATTTATGAAGATAGAAAGCTCTATTTGTGTGAAAAAAATGATAAAAATGTCATCTGGGTACAGTGACAACACTGAAGAAATGACACTTTGCTACAATGTAAAGTAGTGAGTGTACAGCTTGTATAACAGTGTAAATTTGCTGTCCCCTCATAATAACTAAACACACAGCCATTAATGTCTAAACCGCTGGCAACAAAAGTGAGTTCACCCCTAAGTGAAAATGTCAAAATTGGGCCCAATTAGCCATTTTCCCTCCCTGGTGTCTAATTTTACTCGTTATTGTTAGAACGTCTCAGGTGTGAATGGGGAACAAGTGTGTTAAATTGGGTGTTATCGCTCTCACTCTCTCATACTGGTCACTGGAAGTTCAACATGGCACCTCATAGCAAAGAGCTCTGTGAGGATCTGGAAAAAAGAACTGTTGCTCTTCATAAAGCTGGCCTAGGCTATAAGAAGACTGCCAAGACCCTGCAACTGAGCCGCAGCATGGTGGCCAAGACCATACAGCGGTGGTGGGTCAGGTTGTCAGTGCTCAGACCATACGCCATACACTGCATCAAATTGGTCTGCATGGCTGTCATCCCAGGAGGAAGCCTCTTCTAAAGATGATGCACAAGAAAGCCTGCAAACAGTTTGCTGAAGACAAGCAAACTAAGGATATGGATTACTGGAACCATATCCTGTGGTCTGATGAGACCAAGATTCATTTATTTGGTTCAGATGGTGTCAAGCGCGTGTGGCGGCAACCAGGTGAGGAGTACAAAGACATGTGCTGTGACATATTGAAGCAGAGCATGATCCCCTCCCTTCGGAGACTGGGCTGCAGGGCAGTATTCCAACAAGATAACGATCCCAAACACACCTCCAAGATGACCACTGCCTTGCTAAAGAAGCTGAGGGTAAAGGTAATGGACTGGCCAAGCATGTCTCCAGACCTAAACCCTATTGAGCATCTGTGGGGCATCCTCAAAAGGAAGGTGGAGGAGCACAAGTTCTCTAACATTCACCAGCTCTGTGATGTCACCATGGAGGAGTGGAAGAGGACTCCAGTGGCAATCTGTGAAGCTCTGATGAACTCCATGCCCAAGAGGGTTAAGGCAGTGCTGGAAAATAATAGTGACCACACAAAATATAGACAGTTTGGGACCAATTTGGACATTTTCACTTAGGGGTGTACTCACTTTTGTTGCCAGCAGTTTAGACATTAATGGCTGTGTGTTCAGGTATTTTGAGGGAACAGCAAATTTACACTGTTATACAAGCTGTACCCTCACTACTTTACATTGTAGCAAAGTGCCATTTCTTCAGTGTTGTCACATGAAAAGATAAAATAAAATATTTACAAAAATGTGAGGGGTGTACTCACTTTTGTGAGATACTGTATGCATAGTAAAGTATAAATAAAGTGCAGCGCTAATATAAACCATAAAAAGGTTATATGAATATAAAGTTCACAGTGCCACATGAACAATGTTAAAGTTCATCAAAAAGACATTCATATAAAAATAAAATAAAAATTCATAAACAGTTCATTTCAGTGATTAAGCTTGTGTATACGGGTCTTCCAAGAAATATTAACTTCCACCTCCACACGTGATATTCCAACACCATAGATTATAATAGGTACTCTTACCAAAGGGAAGAGGCAAATGTGAAAACCATCAATGTATCATCACGGATAGTTACACGTAGACCACAGGCTGCTCACAAATCTCCACTGTATCTTGACATATCCACATAGTGTAATAATGTATGGTTTAAGATATTTATTATAAAGTAATGCATTTACATCAAGGTCGTTCATGCAGGCATATAAACAAGGAATTCCTAGTAGACTGTAGGCACAATGATAGGGAGCTGGCTCTCCGTCGGCCGACGCATTTCGTCTAAAACAAACTTTAACTGGGACCCCAGTATACGTGATGATACATTGATGGTTTTCACATACGTGCCCATTTGCCTCTTCCCTCTGATAAGAGTACCTATTATACTGTGCACTTTATATGCATATAACCTTTTTATGGTTTATATTATTGCTGCACTTTATTTATACATTTCGTATTACTAAATTGGGTTGGTTTATAGTGCTGACAGCTGTTTTTTTATATATATATATTCTGAGAAGCGCAGTATTTTTCCTTTTTTCACTTTTCACAGTTGTATGCATAGTAAGCATGTGCAGTAGGATGATGTAAATATTTCATAGGTAAGCATGAACTACAATAATTTATGATAGACTATTTCTTTTTTTTTAAATAAGCTATACTGTATATACCTATATATATGTATGTTCTGCAAGGCAATTACCTTCTTTAGAAGGTGACCTGCAATGGCAGCCATGTACCAGTCAGAAAGTCTGCCTGATTTACGTTGAACCTTTGTGCTCCAACATGTGTGTGGATAAGGTTACGGGGAGCTCAGAGCACATTATGGGTTAATTAACCTCCCTGGCAGTAAACCCGAGTGTGGCTCGGGGGTTAATTTTCAGTAACAAAAGCGGTAACCCCAAGCCACACTCAGGATTACACTGTAACATTCCTCCGATTGTACTTACCCTGTCCCTATGATCCCAAAATGTCCTCCCAAGCCACACTGGGGATTACACTGTAACATTCCTCCGATTGTACTTACCCTGTCCCTACGATCCCACGATCCCACAATGTCCTCCCGCTGTATCCTCCGCATCTGGGTTTCCGGGCTCTATTCCCTGCAAGCACCGCAATGCATCGAGCCAGTGGGAAATTCAAAAAGTACAAAACATAAACACACACACAATCAGGGGCGTAACGATAGGGGTTGCAATTGCAACCGGGCCCCATGGTCCAGGGGGCCCATGTGCCTCCCTTGTACACCTGAATAGGAGGGATGGCGGGGGTGGCATTTAGAGGACCCAATCTCCTCCATTTTCCTCTATCCAGTGTACTTGTCTTCTGCTGTTCCCAGGGCCCCTGTGTGCTTCCCTGGTCCCCCTGGGGCCTGCTGCAGAACTTGTGAAAGGGCCCCACTGCAGTACCGTAATAAATGGACCCACGATGGGAGTAAAGGGCCCCAGGATCAGTGGGAAGAGGGAAGGGCCCTGGCCAGGGGTCAGGGGGCTCTTCATAATTTCTTGCACCGGGGCCCTGAAGGTTCTAGTTACGCCTCTGAACACAATACATTGTAATCTGTAGATTACATTACTGTATCAGATCATTTCACCTCAGATTTGTCCTTAGTGATATGTCCAGTGCCCTGCCTGCATTTTTACCATTCTTTCTGCCATTCTTTTTGCCTGGAAAGTGAGAGCATCTATGGCATCCAAAAAGGGTGAATTAGAATAACTTGCAGAATTGAGTGATAGTGATTAGTGGGGAGATTCGTCATCTGACACTGAAAGTGACGACAGTGTCGATTCTGCGACTGAGCTCAGTGATGTGCAAACTTGGTGCTCTATTGACTGTGGTACGGTCACACAGCGCCCCCAAGATTCCCATTTACTGGAGGACCTGGTATGAAAGTAGACATTGAAGACGACAACCCCTTGGCATACTTACAACTATTTCTGACCGATGAGGTTATTGATAAAATAATTACTGAGACAAACCAGTACCAAGAGCAACAATTAGTTACTACGCATCAGAGGTTTCCAAGAAGCAGAAAGTGAGAACCAGAGACCAAAGAGGACATCTGGGCCTAATAATACTTCAGGGAGTGGAGGGGAAACCCCTGCAGAAGTGGTATTGGACAACGAATAAATTACTTGCTACTCCATTCTTTGGCACGGTCATGTCAGAGTACAGATTTTCCCTGATCATGAAATATTTACACTTCGAAAACAACAAAGAATTTGATAAACTACTCATCCTGCACCAAAACTAAAGAAAATTTGGGAAGGATCTCAAATGATTCTAAAGTAAAGAATTTCCAACAGAGCTATGTGCCAAAAAGAGATATCAGCATAGATGATAGTCTAATGGCCTACACGGTAAGGCTCAACTGGGTGCAATACATTGCATCAAAGAGAGCACGATTTGGCATAAAATCCTTCATGCTATGCAAATCGTCAGCTGGCTACTTTTGAGATTCAGTCCTATACAGTGGAAAAGGAACAAGATTCAATCCAAAATACAGCAACTATGGAATGGAAACATCTTCCATTCTTTCACTCATTGAGCCATTGATATTGCGTAAAAACCAACAACTTTTATACATCTCCTGACCTTTATGAGTTTATTCTGCAAAACAAAACAGATGCCTATAGAACAATGTTTGGCAATAAGAAGCTGAAGACTGCAGAAATGGTTGCCTGGTAGAAAGGCAAAATGATGGCACTGTGATGGTGTGATAAGAAAGATGTGTGCCCAATGAGTACAGTTCATAATACCTCCACTGTTATGGCACGCACGAAAGGTGGGAAAGAAATCATGAAGCCGCAAGCAGTGAGTGACTACAATAACACCATGGGTGGTGTCGACAGAGCCGACCAAGCAATGAAATTCTACCCAGCAATGAGGAAACAGCAAAAGAAGTACTACAAGAAGATCTCCAGGCATCTTCTTGAGCAATGTTTGTGGAATGCCTACATTTTGCTAAAAAAAAAGTTACAAGCCTGTGATTCATTCTGACTTCATTGGTAAAGTTGCAGAATGTATCTTTGTGAACCACCAAACACCATCAATGGCTGTGAATAGAGCTGGACATCGTGCTGTTGGCATTGTCAAGCCGGAACGCCTGACTGGTTGTCACTTCATGGACTACATCCCACCATTCGAGAAATAGTCAGCACCTACAAGGATGTGCGTTTTTTTGTTGCTCGAAGTGAGATGACAATGGATAGAAAATCCAAAAGGAAACCAGGTTCCATTGTCCTGATTGTGACGTCGGACTTTGTGCTGTCCCATGTTTCAAAATTTATCATACCCGGGATGTTTAGTAAACCAAAATGCAGTCTAGTATTACAGTGACTAGTAATATTGCACCCTTGTTTGGACATTGTTTTTAGTTTGACATTATTGAATTAAATGTATTATTATTATATTGTTTGTTTTTGTAATTATTTATAATTTAGTATTTTATAATTTATGATTTTGTGTTTCAAACTGTATCATACCTGGGATGTCTACTAGACTCTTGTTTGGACAGATTTAAGTAAGGATTACAGGCCTACAATATAAAACAACAAATTTACATGCAAAACAATGTACCGCTTTGACATAATCAGACCGCCAGGGGGGTTAAGAGAGTAAAGGCTGTGCATTTAGTAAATGGATTGTTCTCTTTGCAAAGTGAATGTTGGTAAATAAAGTGAACCTGGGTTTTCTATGAATACCTATCCATTTGGGAGGGAAATGTAAAATCCAGTTTCAGAAAATTAGGTTTTCATGTAAATCCCCCCAGGCGGGTTACAAGATCATTTAAAGTAGCTCACACTGCAATACATGCTTTCAACGCAAAGCAGTCCCCCGCAGTACTTATTTTGACTCAGTCTTCAGGGTTGAATCTGGAAGACTGAGGATATACTATGAATAAATAGGTGTCATAGCACTGCTAGCGCGCCATTCTTTCATTGCATTGGAACAGAAAAGGCCAGGAAGAAGACCGAGAAAGTCATAGGAGCAGCCTGAAGACATTTCAAAAAGGTAAGCTACTTGTTGGGATTTTGGGAACAGATTTTTTTTTTGCACATGATTGGGTATTCAGGGTGACTCATTTTCACAGTTTGGCCTAGTTCACATGGGGCATACTACAGCATACACCTGTGCGAGGCCATATTTACCTGCACAGGGATGGACAGGTGTTCTATGCATCCCCATGCAGGCAGTCCCAGTATTGTCAATTGGAACGCAACACCTGCACAGACACGGCCAATGCTCCCAATTTGACATCCATGTGGGTGCATCTGTGTGCAGATGCATGTCCCCGTACTCACGCTGCCATGCACCCACACAGATGTCAAATTGGGAGTAGTGGCTGTGTCCCTGCAGCAGCTGTGTCCCAATTGGCATCAATAGGACTGCCTGCACAGGCATAAACTCTAGTATGCCCCATGAGAAGGGGGCCTATAGTATTCAGAGAATACTAAAAACTACAGGGATTTAGGCTAGGTTTACTCTAGTGCAGGTCGGGAACACGTGCAAAATTGGGCGATTTCTTGAGGCGCACAGAAACGCACTGCCTTTTATCAGACATGCTTTCATTCTTAATGGCACCCTGCTAATGGATGTGCTAAAATGCATGATTTTGGAAAAGAGTCGGGATCTTCTTTTCTGTGTTTCTTGCGTGTAGGGCAGCGCACTAAAATTAAAGTGGCTGTAAACCTCAGACATGAAACATAAACAAAGCATATCCTTCTATAGTGTGTACTTGCCTCAATCAAGAGCACCAAGTGTCATTTCTGTCTGCTGCTTCATTCCTCTGCTATCAGCATGAACTACTTCTGACAAGTTTTCATGACACCAAAAGCAAAAAGGTGACAGGGGAGGGACTTCCAGCACACAGCCTTTTATTGACAGCCTTAGACCTGTTCCTGTGTGCTGTGTGAAGGGGGTGTGTCCCTTCCTTCCAATCAGCGACCAGAGCTCTCTCCTCACTGAGCTCTGCAGTGTGGAATTTCTGCTCTCTGCCCCCTGTTTTCTGACAGCTCAGACATACTTGATATATTCTGCACTTTGAACGGATGAAAAAGAAAAGACTGCAGATAAACAGGTAAATGTATGAAGGAGGATTTGTTTCAGCTCTGTGTATCACCTGAGGCGCCAGCCACTTCATTGGGTATATTGAAGGGTTTGTATGAATAAGTGTGCACCAAGTCTTAGCTAACAGTGCAACCAGCTGGAAAAAGTAAATAGTAGCATAAGGGCCCATTCTGACTGATGTGTTGCTGTCACGTGCAGAAAAAAAAATTAAATTTTTACCATGCGTAACCGCAATCAACAGTAATACATCTAGCTTAGTGCAGGGTGTTTCTGAATGGCACTGCTACAGTGCCTTGAAAAGTATTCATACTGCTTGATATTTTCCACATTTTGTCATGTTACAACAAAAAACGTAAATGTATTTTATTGGGATTTTATGTCATAGACCAACACAAAGTGGCACATAATTGTGAAGTGGAAGGAAAATGATAAATGGTTTTCAAAAATTTTTAAAAATATATATCAGAAAAGTGTGGCATGCATTTGTATTCAGCCCCTTTACTTTGATACCCCTAACTAAAATCTAGTGAAACCAATTGCTTTCAGAAGTCACCTAATTAGTAAATAGAGTCCACTTGTGTGTAATTTAATCTCAGTATAAATACAGCTGTTCTGTGAAGCCCTCAGAGGTTTGTTAGAGAACCTTAGTGAACAAACGGCATCATGAAGGCCAAGGAACACACCAGACAGGCCAGGGATAAAGTTGTGGGGAACTTCCAGACCGCCCTACATGGATATAAGCTGCTACTTTGCCTTTAAGTACCGGGGTTATGGCAGCAGATAGCTGTATACAAATGCACTGAATACAAATGCGCAGCACCCTTTTCAGATATTATTTATTTGTAAAAAAAATTGAAAACCATTGATCATTTTCCTTCCACTTGACAATTATGTGCCACTTTTTGTTGGTCTATCACATAAAATCCCAATAAAATACATTTATGTTTTTGGTTGTAACATGACAAAATGTGGAAAATTTCAAGGGTATGAATACTTTCAGACCTCAGGGCACTGTATGCACCTAGGCAACGCACCGCAAAGCATTGATGTTGAAGCAGATCATCTTTGAACTGCGTTACCATGTAAATTCCTGCATGTTCTGCATTTTACTGTCTCATAACAAATGGGCTGCCTAACAAATACTGCACATTAAACACGCATGCAATACCGAAATACACTAGTGTAGGACCCTAAAGCCGAGAGGCACTTAGCATGCAGGCTGTGCTCGCCAAGCCATTTTTAAAACAACACTTTAAAATTTGATCAGAATGTGCCTTTCATTTAATAGCAATAAGTGTAAATGATTTCAAACTGCCTATTCTAGAAGCATACTTTTTACTTTCTGCAATTTTTTTCTTTTGACACATTAGAAAACGATTCCCAGCGACTTCCACATGGAGCCATATGAAAGACAGACTGTGTTGCAGTGCAAGGATGATGGAGATTGCATGAAATCCAGTTGTCTCCCATGAATCTAGCCCAGTGATTTCTGCTGGTAGTCGTAAACACACTGTTAGCGGGACCTGCTGTGAAAATGGTATCAATTACAGTTCTAATGTGTCTCAGAGGGTTTCCAATCTCACAAACGTGTATTTAGCAAGCTTTTCTTATTTCATAACTCTTTACTCTTCTAAATTTATTGCAGATATTTTATATCAGATTACGTTTCTCCATTTATCGGCCTAAACAGAGATGTCATAATGACGGTGGAAATCACAGACTATCTGCCAGCAAAAAAAAAAGAAAGAAAAATAAACATTTTCCATCAGAATAAACTTTTTGCTGTAAATTAAAAAGCAATCTTCTGTCTTGCAGGACTTTGCCTAGTGCACAAAAATATGATTAAATAAAAACGCTCTAACAAGGTTTGATGGGTGAACCAATCATAGTCTATCACTAAATTTAATCAGAGATGAGATATCTATCCCATGTCACCCTCCCACTGAGAGGTCCTTGCAGCCTTGTACTATAGAATAGCCTTGTGACTCCTAGGAGAGGTTTTTCTGCTTTTGGTACACAAAGATCCAAGCACCAACTTAGGCTCCATGCACACTATAGGTTTGAAAAATGCTGGATAAAACCACTGTTATTTAGTGTTTTTTGCCAGCCTTCAGTAGGGTTTTCAGCAGTGTTTAGGAGCAATAGCCTTTTTGATAAGCAGCGGGCTGCAGCCGGGGCCTTAGCAAGCCTGCCTCCGTGTCCTTAACAACTTAAGGCCTCATACACACGGACGTTTCTAAAAAAATAAACAAAACGTCGGCCCGACGTCAAGGGAAAAAAGTCGGCGTTTTTCGGCGTTATGCATCAGAGTTTTTGAGCGTTAGTGAGCGTCGGCGTCAATAGACATTTTTAAAAAAAAATCATCCCTCTGTTATTTTTCAACCTAAAAACGTCAGCGTCAAAAAACGCCAGAAAACGCCAGTATAATATTAGGTAGCGTTTGTTGGCATATTGTGGCGTCGGCGTCAAAAAATGCCAAAACGTTACAGCCTCAGAACGCGATGGCTGTGGGTTCTAGTTTCAGCTCACTAACGCCGACTTCATCTACAGCTCAAAAACGCCGACGTTTTTATGGGGCCATTGACTAACATGGAGAGCTGCAAAAAACGCCAGGAAACGTCAAAAAATGTCCGTGTGTATGAGGCCTAAAACTCATAAGTTGTCAGAGGGGTTTCCCGCTGACAGCTGAATGTAGACAAAATAATTGTCGTCAAATAAAAATTGAGGGGAAAAAAAACAAGCGTGGGGGTTCCCCCCAATCCATACCATGCCCTTCGGGTCTAGTATAGATTTTAAGGTGACCCCCATGCCAAAATTTAAAAAATAAATGGTGTGGAGGTCCTCCCCAAAAAATATAGTGGACCCTGATCCTTAGTTCATTTAGCAGCAGGGGTGGCGGAGCTGTCATTCGGAGGGAGCCAGCGTTGGGTGAGGACCTTTTTTTTTCCGGGTCAGCGGCCAGCGTTCATTGTGATTGACGTTAGATCTGCACAGTGGACCGTGAATTTATTTTTATTTTTTTTAATAAAGGACTTGACAAAAACTAGCTCCTGTCTTTATTTACACTACTCTTTTTTTTTTGATAAATGAGTAGGGGGTATTATGTACCCCCTACTTATTCACTTGGGGGGTGGGATCTGGGGGTCCCCTTGTTAAAGGGGGCTTTCAGATTCCAATAACCCGCCTGCCCGCAGTCCCCCACAACCAACGGCCAGGGTTGTGGGAAAGCGGCCCTCTTGGACATGCCCTGTTGGACATGGGGACAAGATGCTTTGTTGAGGATATGTGGCCTGGTTTGGTTCAGGAGGTGGGGCGCTTGCTCGCCTGATAGGCTGCATAATAGGCTGCATTCCTGGCCTGATAGGCTGCATGCTTGTATAAGGGTCTGGTATGGTTTTGGAGGGCCCATGCAAATTTGGGCGTGGGGTTCCCCTTGAAAATCCATACCAGACCCAATGGGCCTGCTATGGATTGGGGGGGGCTCAGTTTTTTTCAACATTTTTATTTGCTGGCAATTCTTTTGTTTACTGCTGACAGCTGATGAGTCATCAGTTGTTTAGGACAAGGGATGGGCCCACTGTTTGAGTCGAACGTAAGTTCGACTTGAACATCAGGGGTTCGCCGAATCTCGAACATTTTGGGGCATTCGCGCCAAATTCGAGCGCCCCATAATGCAGTGCGAGACTGCGGGAAATGACTCCTGCAATCACAGTGCACTCGGCTGTGAGAGCCATGATTGGCCAAAGGCAGGATGCCTTTGGCCAATCATGGCTCAGGGGGCTAAGTCCATGCCCCACACTATATAAGGCTGCTTACACAGCGGCCGTATATAGTGCATAATAACAGAGGTAGAGAGATGTTAGGCAGTTTAGTTAGTGCCGTGTAGGCAGTGTAGTACACAGTATACAGTGTAGATAGAGTATATACCGGCAGTGTTGTATACAGTATACAGTGTAGATAGAGTATGTGCAGACAGTGTAGTATACAGTGTAGCTAGAGTATATACAGGCAGTGTAGCATACAGTAAACAGTGTAGATAGAGTATATACAGTCAGTGCAGGCAGTAAAAGAATATATATACAGTATATAGTATGTATATATATATATATATATATATATAGCGAGCTTAAACCGCGCTTACGGGGTT
>BLSH010516986.1:599237-609485 GCA_018402905.1 Glandirana rugosa | reverse complement strand
GTTCCTCCTCTCCCCCCACTTATCCCCAATGTCCCTCCTGTCCCAACATGTATCCCCAATATCCCCCACTTATCCCAAGTGTCCCACTTTCTCCCCACTTATCCCAAACATCCTTCCACTCCCCCCACTTAGCACCAATGTCCCCTTCCCCCCCTTTGCACTAATGTTCCAACTCTCCTCCAAGTTAGAAATTAGCACATTGCCACCCCCTCCCCCATTTAGCACCAATTTCATCACCTATACCCCCTCTTTGCACTAATGCCCCCATTTTCCACCTAAAATTGCACTCCTACAGTAAGTTGTAGCTGCTCTTCTGTAGCAGTTCCTCTCTCTGATATGTTGTAGGTGGGGAAGGGAGGACTTAAGGATGGGAGGCGAGCTCTGTACTGGAAGGGGGGGTGTAAACTGTCTTGTGAGACATGCATTCCTGAGCCCTGCAATCTGTATGTAGCACACTCATGAACTCTCTCTACGCAGTGCACTTCTGGACTCTGCTCACTCTGCGTTCCACACTCCTGAACTCTGTGCACTCTTGAGCTCTTCACTCTGTATGCAGTGCACTCATGAACCCTGCACTCTGTACCTAGCGCTCTCCTGAACTTTGCACTCTGTACATAGGACAGTCCTGATCTTTTCACTCAGTATCTATAGATACTAGAATAGTAGTAGAATAGTAGATAGTAGAATCTTAATCTATTCCCTTTGTATATAGCGCACCCTCAATCTTTCCACTCTGTACGTAGTGTACTTCTGAATTCTGCACGGTGTATGCAGTGCACTCTGGAACTCTGCATACAGTGCACTCTTGAGCTCTTCACTCTGTTTGCAGTACACTCCTGAGCTCTTCACTCTGTATGAAGTGCACTCTGAACTCTGTACCTAGCGCTCTCCTAAACTTTACACTCTGTACATAGGGTACTCCTGATTTTTGCACTCGGTACGTAGCATAATCTTGATCTTTGCACTTTGTATATAGCACACTCCTGATCTTTGCACTCTGTACACAGTACACTCATGTACTCTGTACGTACTGCACTCCTGAACTCTGCACTCTGTGCAGAATGCACCAGTAGCATTTAACAATGCCCCTTTAAGACTCTCCCACTGTTAGGCGGTGGTGGTGTGGTAAGTTCCTGCACCTATTCTCTGAGAAAAAGACGCCCTGCCTGTAGTATGTCTGTAGTCTCTGCCTGTCTGCAGTCTGCAGTCTTTGCCTGTCTCCTGTAGTATGTCTGCAGTCTCTGACCAGTTGATCCAGAGTTTAGTAAATGAGAGAAAGTTCTGCTGACCTCCATCATCCAATCATATGCATTAAAAAAATGCATTTTTTTTATATTGTCTTTGCAAGTGATTGGGTATTCTTTGCAAATTAAAGCTTCACCTCATATACTAAGCTCTGAAGCAACTGCACAACAAAGTGCGCATTCTAGTTGCCTTTAGTAAATCATCCCCTTTATTTGCAAGCTTTGCACTGGTAATTCAAGATGTCCTGTTTTAACAAATACTGTTCTTTTTTATCTTTCTAGTTTACTTCCTGTTATTTTTATGTATTTAAATGCTGACAGAGCTAAGGATACATCATCAGACCACATAACTTAAACCTCATCTCTGATATAATGGCTCTTTATTGCAGAAGAGACATGCAGTGTCTCTTCAGCAATAAGGTACACTTACCTGCCTGTGCATTATCCATAGCTCCCAACTGAATCCCCACTGATTTGGAACAAAGTCCCTCTGTCCCTCTTTCCTCTTCATATGTCCCTCATTGTGGTCTGATCTATATAGTTGTAAGTAAACTGCACATTTTTATCTTTCAAAACGTGGTTCACAGTGCTAAACTTTTCATTCAATTTCTAAATTGCTGCATTTGTAAATGTCAAAAGCCAATATAAAGAAATAGCAGTGGTAGAAAAACACTTGTGGGCTTAACTAATATTTTTTAAAGAAATCTCCTCAAAGGCGGCGTGGCAGGGGGTGTGTCCTATAGCCACTTACTTTTGCTAATAGGTGTCCCTCATTCCCATTTCAAAACATTGGGAGGTATGCATTATGTCCTATAGAATGTACACTGAGCTGCATATTGGAAGCTCCGGTTTTGTTCTGGCACACTGCCTGTGTACCGAGGTGACTGCATTACTGTGGTGTCATCCCATGTCGGGCAATCAAGGTGGTCGAAGACTGTCACTCGGAAGAAGCCAGGTGGAACTAGAGTAGATATTTTTTGCCTTTAGTTCTGCTTTGAAATTCCCACCCACCCCTCCCTAACTGATCACTGGATGAAAAAAAAAAATCCTAATGCCCTTTATATTTACCTAAACCTGCGGTCACATGACACTGCAGTCCCAAGCCTTCTCACCTCTTCTGTTTATATCACTGCCTTCATGATGTGGACACTTTCTATTGGCTGTCCAGCCTTCCATTAGCATCATTTCATGATGCAGAAGAGGGGTGACCTCAACATAAGCAGACTAGCCAGCGAGCGAGCAGCTGCAGCACTGGATTAGTAGTCCCCCATTCCCAGAAACGGCCATTGCAAGGAATCTGGATGGCGGAGTCAGGTGATTATAACTTGCTTCACGCAAATGTACAACCAAGAAAATCTTGCAGGATGGGTTAGATGGGGTAGGAGTCCCATACTTAGCCCGGAAAGGAGATTTAAAGTGGAAGCCAGACAAGAGTGACCAGTCTTTTTTACAGGAAGCTCCTACATAGAGGCAGCATTTTACACTGAATCATTGTACAGATCTGGAAAACATACACAAAATACCTCAAGATTAATGTAAGAATACGCAAGCCTCTTGTATTTAAACAATATTTGCTTTTGGAGTTCAGCTTTATAGTGGTTGTAAAGGCTGAAGTTTTTTTTTACCTTCATGCATTCTATTCATAAAGGTAAAAACCTTCTGTGTGCTGCCCCCCACAGCCCCTCCCTTATACTCACCTGAGCACCCTCTCGAGCCAGCGATGTGCAGGGGAGCCTCGGCTGTTCCAGGTCACTCTCTCCTCATTGGCTGAGACACAACAGCAGGAGACAGTTGACTTCCACTGCTCTCAATAATAGCCAGTGAGCCAATGAGGAGAGAGTGGGGGGGTGGGGCCGAGCCAAAGCTATATGCGTTTTATGAACACTTAGAGTGGGGCTCAGGATCGAGCACACATCAGTGGACCCCTATCGAGTGACTTGCTATTGGTGGCACCAGTCAAGGGAGAGGAGCCAAGAGCACCGGTAAGGGGCCTAAGAAGAAGAGGATTGGGGCTTTTCTATGCAAAACCATTACACAGAGCAGGTAAGTATGACATGTCTGTTATTAAAGTGGTTGTAAAGGCACAAGGTTTTTTAACCTTCATGTATTCTATGCATGAAGGTAAAAAAAACCTGTGTACAGCAGCCGCTCCCTAATACTTACCTGATCCCCCTCTTGATCCAGCGATGTTCATGACAGCCTTGCATCTCCTCTACTGGTTGGCTTTTGGCAGCAGGCTGTCAATCACAGCCAGTGAGCCAATCAGGAGGCAGAGGGAGCAGGGCCAAGCCACTGCTCCGTGTGTGAATGGACACACAAAGCAAGCACCTTGCTCTGGGGGCACCCGGAAGCAGGGAGGAGCAAGGAGCGCTGACGTGGGACCTGAGAAGTGGAGGATCCAGGCTGCATTGTGCAAAACCACAGCATTGTTATTAAAAAAAAACACAGGGATTTAATATTACTTTAAATTTAAAAAAAAACTAACTTTTAAAATCATTTTAAGATACAGTATTTACAGCCAGTAAAATGAACAATGATATTCCTTCAGTGATTTTCCAGCACTCAGTAAACACAGAAAAAGGCGACATGTATTAAAGAGCTGAAGTTTATGACATTTATTGTCATTGTGAAATATGCAATTGGCCAGTAATATAAAGCTAAATGCTGTGTTTTTTAACATTTGCTTTTTATAATTTCTTTCAATGCCCTTTATCGGAAAATATAGGCACAGATGTGTGAATATATGGGGCACATTTCCCAGTTACGATCATATTTTCTTAATATACCCAACCTATTGCATATAAAATATAGACTTTTAATATAAGGTATTCAAGCACTGAAATTAAACCTGTCTTAAGAGATATCGGTAGGCTACCATTGCGGATCTCTTCTGGCCAAAAAAATGCCTGGCTGACGTGGTGATGCTTTGGCATCAATACTTTCTGAATTACTGACTTAGTACAAATATACAGCTAAGGAGTTCTAATATTCCTCTGTCTTGCTGCATACTTGTTCTAGCTCTGTGACTCAGGAATACTGAAGCCAGACCCAGCCGGACAACTTGTTTTTTCAGGAGCCAAGCAGCAGCAGCTTGGCTTATTTATAAGGTACAAGGTGTACTTGAAAATAAAAGTTCCCCTGGACATCATGTTGATACTTTGGCTCCAATGTTTGAATTGCTGAACCACAAGTACAAAGGTAAGAAATTCCAACATCCATTTAGCCTGGATATACACTTCTCATTTTGGGGGTTTTTTTGTCCATCCACACAGAGAGAGAGAAACCCCCTTCCCGCTGGAACATTTTATTCTGACAGCAGGACCCTCTGCTGTCAGATTACACAGATCAGCAGCTGCAGTCGCTGATCTACAATTTTTTTCCAGTTGCTTGTTGTGGGATTGGCCACACACTAAACAAAATTCAACTGGCCCCTGTTGAACGAGCCAAATTTCGATCAGTGTACAGCCAGCTTTTGAGCATGCTTGCTCACAGCCAGGCAACTCACATTATACAGAAGGATAGCAAAAATGGCAGCCTGTATACGTCTCTCATGCTAAGGTCACTTGAAGTTGGAGTATTTCAGGTAAATGTGTCTTTTTTTAAGAATTGTCTGTACGGAGGCCTCCTTCCAAAAAGGCTAGTTTCCTGGCTGTCTTTGGCGTCAATCATTTTTCTGTTACTGACCTGGAATAAATAATAATTAGGAAGTCAGAGCTCATGTTCGGCATTCTTCTCCCTGGTAGTGAATTAATGAAGTCACTGGATCAGCAATGGAGAGGTCAGCAACAGCAGCCTCCATATTCTTATACAAGCCAGTAAAGAGAACTAAAATAATTCCTCAAAATACCACAGTGCTATAATATTTCTGATTTCTCCGTGATACTGTGTATGTCATCTGTTTAATGTGTTCCCTTTGCTTTTTTTCAGGTAGGTAAATCATGGAAGGTTGCCAAGCTCAAAAGAAGCTGATTCATCCAGTTCACACATTACACACATTTAAAGTTTTACAAGTGAAAGCATTGAACGGTTTGACTAAGCATGTGCTGTGTTTAACAGGAAGTGTGTTTCCTGAATATCTATGCTATTAATAATCATATACAGCAGGGCCACAGCGATAAATTTATTGATTGCTTCTTTAAACACTTGTATCCCATAAGTAGTGTACATCAAGTTTCTGAAAAGAATATAACAGAATATTTAAGATTTGGACAAGGTGGTTGGAGCACTGGTCAGGTTTTTTTGTTGCTGTCTGTTTCCCCATTAGGAAGATTCACCTTCTATATTTGTCTTGTTTACCATTATCACCAAGACTGAAAATGAAAATCCCAAAGTCTGAGTTGCCACCAGAACAGAAATAGAGGGGCAATATTCTAAAGGGTATTCAAGTTCTGGTGGCAACCTCACTATGGAGGGATTTTCTTTCACTTTCTGTTTTGGCTATGGGACAGAAGGTGAATATTTCCAATAAGCTACAGTTGGCAAAAAAAAAAAAAAACTGACAGGAGTTATAAACCTCCCTTACGATATCCAAAATAAAAAAAAAAAAGAAACATTTTTGTCTTTAGTTTTAATTTAGTGTTTGTTCACACTGGTCCGACTTCGCCTGACAAGTCGCGCTCCATTCAGTGCAATGGAACCATTCTAAGCAGAGCGTCTCAAGTCACCCCGACTTAGAAAAAGGTTCCTGCACTACCTGGGGGTGACTTCGGAGCGGCTTGCATTGACTTCTATTAAAGAAGTCATTTGCAAGTCGCGCTGTGTGGGGCGGCTTCAGAGTCAGGTGACTTTGAAGCCACTCCAGTGTGAACCGAGCCTTAAGGTTGCACTCTGTAAAATTCATTTTGATTTACAATTAGGTAAGATATTACAAATTCAGAGCTTTTAACATGTTTTCGTGCAGTAGGGTTAAATCATGAAAGTGATTTCTTTAATATAATGGCACTATGTCTTGAAATGAATATCTTGCTTTAAAATAAGAGGGCCTTTATCATCCAAGGCCACCCACAGCAAAAAGATTAGTGATTTATTTTAAAACCGTTATACTGCTGCATTATGAAGTCTGTGTAGAGGGTTATCTATAAGCTGTCACCATCAAGAAAGTGTCAATGTCTATAGCTGAAGACACTTCAACTCTCATGTGACTTACTCCCTTTTTTGCCATGGCTAGAGCCAAGACCAGCAGCTGGAGCCACCTAGTTCTTCCCCTTCAGTTGGCTTTCTGGTGGGCTAATGGGTGAAGGGGGATGAAGAAGTCCTATCAGGGTTTGGACTGGAACCTGCACTCATAAAGAAATCAGTCAATGCTGGCAAGGCTAGCAAGAATAAACCAGGTCAGACTAAGTGTGTATTGCCTTACAGTCTAATTTTCAGTTTTACGTTTATGTATTTTTAACAGTTAGTATCTGAGAAAGGGGGTAGTGGCTACAATGCTGAGCTGTAACTCCCCAATGGGAGCACCCAATAATTGGGCTTGGAGTTGACATCCAGCATAGACAGACATGAAAGGGTGCACTGTGGGCGCAATGTAGCCACAAACCAGAATAGGACCATGCGCTATGGCGATACTTCTTTAAAACAAGCAACATCTCTGACTTCTCTAACTCCTTTTAATGTGAAGTAATTCATTTTCACAGATCCTCAAAGATAATAGGAAATACTGTAAAGTTAGGTATCAGGGCCAGTTTACACCAGGAATAACACAGAAACGCACAGCAAATTCCTGTGCGATTCATATGCAGTGTAGTGCTGTGCGATATGAGCTTAGTCATTCTGAATGGGCTGAATTGCACTGGACTGCAGCACAAGGAGTGCATGTGCTACTTTAAAAACGCACTGCAACCGGATTGCATGGTACTTTTGTACAAAGAGATTTTGTGCAGGCAAATGCACTTTGCGACCAGTGTTTGGGATGTCATTAACATGCACACCCACTGCAGATCATTTTGATCGTGGTATGGGAAACACACAAGGAACGCCTTATGTGTGTTTTTTTTTAGAAGGTTGTCAGACTGCCAAGATTTGCTGTCATAGAAAGTAGCTGAGATGTTAGTGCTTTTGTGAAATTTGCAGATTAATTTATCCACAATACATATAGCTACCAAGGTAAATAAGGGATTGTTTTAAAGCACTTCTATTGTTTGTTAAGACAATATAAATGCTTGATGTGCATAGTCTGGGGACAGGTTCACTTTATTGAATGATAACACAATTTTTACATGTACTTTTTTGTATTTATGTATTTTATCTGAAGTTATTTTTGGATTTCTATGCATAAATGATATATACAGTATCTCACAAAAGTGAGAAATTACACTTTGCTACAATATAAAGTAGTGGGTGTACAGCTTGTATAACAGTGTAAATTTGCTATTCCCTCAAAATAACTCAACACACAGCCATTAATGTCTAAACCGCTGGCAACAAAACTGAGCACTCCCCTAAGTGAAAATGTCCAAATTGGGCCCAAACTGTCAATATTTTGTGTGGCCACCATTATTTTCCAACACTGCCTTAACCCTCTTGGGCATGGAGTTGACTAGAGCATCACAGGTTGCCACTGGAGTCCTCTTCCACTCCTCCAAGACGACATCACGGAGCTGGTGGATGTTAGAGACCTTGCGCTCCTCCACCTTCCATTTAAGGATGCCCGACAGATGCGCAATAGGGTTTAGGTCTGGAGACATGCTTGGCCAGTCCATCACCTTTATCCACAGCTTCTTTAGCAAGGCAGTGGTCGTCTTAGAAGTGTGCTTGGGGTCGTTATCATGTTGGAATATTGCCCTGCGGCCCAGTCTCCGAAGGGAGGGGATCATGCTCTGCTTCAGTATGTCACAGTACATGTTGGCATTCATGGTTCCCTCAATGAACTGTAGCTCCCCAGTACCGGCAGCACTAATGCAGCCCCAGACCATGAAACTCCATCCACCATGCTTGACTATAGGAAAGACACACTTGTCTTTAAACTCCTCATCTGGTTGTGCTCACCGGCTTGACACCATCTGAACCAAATAAGTTTATCTTGGTCTCATAAGACCACAGGACATAGTTCCAGTAATCCATGTCCTTAGTCTGCTTGTCTTCAGCAAACTGTTTGCGGGCTTTCTTCTTCATCTTTAGAAGATGCTTCCTTCTGGGATGACAGCCATGGAGACCAATTTGATGCAGTGATGGTCTGAGCACTGACAGGCTGTCCCCCCACCCCTTTGACCTCTGCAGCAATGCTGGCAGCACTTTTATGTCTATTTCCTAAAGACAACTTCTGGATATGATGCTAGGCCTGTTTTGAGTGAAACCTGTCCTATTAAAGTGCTGTATGGTCTTGGCCACCGTGCTGCAGCTCAGTTTCAGGGTCTTGGCAATGTTCTTATAGCCTAGGCCAGGGGTAGGCAACCTGCGGCCCTCCAGCTGTTGCAAAAGTCCCATCATGCCTCTCGGAGTAATTGTACCCGTTAGCCTTGCAATGCCTCATGGGAAATGTATTTCTACAACAGCTGGAGGGCCGTAGGTTGCCTACCCCTGGCCTAGGCCATCTTTATGTAGAGCAACAATATTATTTTTCATATCCTCAGAGAGTTCTTTGCCATGAGGTGCCATGTTGAACTTCCAGTGACTTGTATGAGAGAGTAAGAGCGATAACACCAAATTTAACACCCCTGCTCCCCATTCACACCTGAGACCTTGTAACACTAACCTATTTGAACATTTTCACTTAGGTGTGTACTCAATTGTATTGCCAGCGGTTTAGACATTAATGACTGTGTGTCAAGTTATTTTGAAGGGAACGCACATTTACACTGTTATACAAGCTGCACACTCACTGCTTTACATTGTAGCAATGTGTCATTTCTTCAGTGTTGTCACATGAAAAGATATAATAAAATATTTACAAAAATGTGAGGGGTGTACTCACTTTTGTGAAATACTGTAGGTTCTGTATACATTTCTAACTTTAATCCTGTCATGAAGCATGGAGAAGAACATTTTCTTTTTGCAGCCACAGCTCTCCTGTAATGGACATGTTACATTTAGCTTTGAATTGCTAGAATTAATTACAATTAAATGGTTCAGTGGTGGAACTACCACGGTCGCAACAGTCGCACTTGCGATGGGGCCCTGGCACCCCGTCACTGTCAGGGGGCCCCAGCGGGGTTGCTAGTCTGAGCTGAGAGTGTCTCTCTCTTGGAACAGCACAGAGCCGGAATTTACAGTTCTCTCTCCCCTTCCGTCCTCTCTCGCACAGGATGGGAGAGGAGACAGCCGATCTGCTCCCTCTTCTCCGCCCTCCCTTCTCCTGTGTGTGCTCTGAGAGAAGTGTGAGCTTGTTTGCTTCGCACAGGGGAGGGGGAGAGAGAACTGTTAATGCCGGCTGTGCTGTTCCATGAGAGAGACACTCCCAGCTCAGTGATGGCCACTGATAGGTGTCACTGATGGGCACTGATAGACTGCACTGATAGGTGGCACTGATGGGCACTGATAGGCTACACTGATAGGTGGCACTGATAGGGTGCACTGATAGATGGCACTGATGGGCACTGATAGGCTGCACTGATAGGTGGCACTGATGGGCACTGATAGGAGGCAGTAATGGGCACTGATAGGAGGCACTAATGGGCACTGATAGGCTGCACCGATGAGCACTGATAAGAGGCATTTGTGGGCACTGATAGGAGGCACCAATGGGCACTGATAGGAGGCACTAATGGGCACTGATAGGCTGCACTGATGAGCACTGATAGGAGGCATTGATGGGCACTGATAGGAGGCACTAATTGGCACTGATAGGGGGCATTGATAGGAGGCACTGATAGCCTGCACTGATAGGAGGCACTAATGGGCACTGACAGGAGGCACTGATGGGCACTGATAGGCTGCACTGATAAGCACTGGTAGGAGGCACTGATGGGCACTGATAAGAAGCACTAATGGACACTGATAGGCTGCACTGATGAGCACTGATAGGGGATAGTCACGAGTAGTCACGTCGGATAGTCACGGGTAATCACGG
>BLSH010516986.1:566107-599227 GCA_018402905.1 Glandirana rugosa | reverse complement strand
TGCACTGATAGGTGGCACTGATGGGCACTGATAGGAGGCAGTAATGGGCACTGATAGGAGGCACTAATGGGCACTGATAGGCTGCACCGATGAGCACTGATAAGAGGCATTTGTGGGCACTGATAGGAGGCACCAATGGGCACTGATAGGAGGCACTAATGGGCACTGATAGGCTGCACTGATGAGCACTGATAGGAGGCATTGATGGGCACTGATAGGAGGCACTAATTGGCACTGATAGGGGGCATTGATAGGAGGCACTGATAGCCTGCACTGATAGGAGGCACTAATGGGCACTGACAGGAGGCACTGATGGGCACTGATAGGCTGCACTGATAAGCACTGGTAGGAGGCACTGATGGGCACTGATAAGAAGCACTGATGAGCATTGATAGGAAGCACTGATGGGCACTTATAGGAGGCACTGATGGGCACTGATAGGATGCACTAATGGGCACTGAAGGGAGGCATTGATGGGCACTGATAGGGGGCACTGATGGACACTGTTAGGCGGTATTGATGAGCACTGATAGGTGGTGCTGATGGGCACTGATAGACTGCACTGATAGGTGGCACTGATGGGCACTGATAGGCTGCACTGATAGGTGGCACTGATAGGCTGCACTGATAGATGGCACTGATAGGGCACTAATAGGCTGCACTGATAGGTGGCACTGATAGGAGGCAGTAATGGGCACTGATAGGAGGCACTAATGGGCACTGATAGGCTGCACCGATGAGCACTGATAAGAGGCATTTGTGGGCACTGATAGGAGGTACCAATGGGCACTAATAGGAGGCACTAATGGGCACTGATAGGCTGCACTGATGAGCACTGATAGGAGGCATTGATGGACACTGATAGGAGGCACTAATTGGCACTGACAGGAGGCACTGATAGGAGGCATTGATGGGCATTGATAGGAGGCACTGATAGGCTGCACTGATAGGAGGCACTAATGGGCACTGATAGGAGGCACTGATAGGCTGCACTGATAAGCACTGGTAGGAGGCACTGATGGGAACTGATAGGAGGCACTAATGGGAACTGATAAGAAGCACTAATGGACACTGATGGACTGCACTGATGAGCACTGATAGGAGGCACTGATGGGCACTGATAGGATGCACTAATGGGCACTGAAGGGGGGCATTGATGGGCACTGATAGGGGGCACTGATGGACACTGTTAGGCGGTATTGATGAGCACTGATAGGTGGTGCTGATAGGCAAAATTGATGGGCACTGATAGGTGGCACTGATGAATACTGATAGGTGGCACTGATGATTGGGGCACTGATTATCAATGTAAACAATTTACTGATATTCTTTACGGTTAATGGCAGTCCTTTCCTCACACAGACACAGCATGGGAAGAAAGGGCTGCAGAAAACCAGCAAGTCTGTTTACATGTGATCAGCTGATCACATGGTGAAGGGCCGCTGTGATTGCGCTGGATGCAGGTCCCAGGGGACACACAGGAGGCAGGATTCTGGGAGGATGTCCATGGACACACTCCCAAAATTGGAAGACCGGGGCTTGGGTGGAGGGGGGGGGGGGGCAGGTGGGCCCATCATGGTTTCTTGCACTGGGGCACTGAAGGTTCTAGTTATGCCTCTGCATTGGTTCATAACAATTTGTTCTCCAGTCCCTGAAGGCTTCGGGCTGCAGTGATCACATACATGTATTCTGTATGAAGCAAAATGTCTCCTAATATTTTTCTCCCTGAAGATTTAGGAAGGACATAAAAACATTATATACAAGTTCTGAATTTACTATAGCAAATAAATTGATGTCATATAATGATGTGAAGGTTAGCAAGGGGAACCACTAAGAGCAGCGGGGAACCAGAAAAACGACACTTCTCAAGTCCTCTGAATCAGAGTGGATTTTGTCAGGGTGGACAACAGATGAGGTATTTAATAGCTTCTTTGCAGGGAACAAGTTTAATGACATCTTCAGTTAAGAAAAACAGCATTTGTTTGACACTGCCCTGAGGATAAAGTATATTTGTTTTTCTCTGTTCTTCTCATACTTGATTCAGCTCATAATTTGTATAGATTTGTTTCCAATGTTTTTTCCCAAAGCTGGACACCACCATGAGTACCCGCAGATCTTTCTGATACTGTTTACACTACATTTAGCATCCCCCTGAAGCTAATGCCATGTCACAGGTGTGATCTTGGCAGGTTTAAGGGAAAAATAAATCTGCCCTTGAAAAAAAGGTAATTTGATTCTGCTATAGATAGGAAATGTACAACTAAGCGGCTTTTTATCAGCATGTCACAGAGGCCTTGTGTCACCACAACAGAACATCAGGACACCTAACACCAACCAGCTGCATAGGTAATTCCACACTCATACACAAAGTCAGCAGCATTTATCATGTAGTATGCTGATTTTATTACAAATTTAAAGGAGAGCTCCAAGAATAATCTTCGCAAAGAACTGCTGAGGGTAAATGTGGTATTAATTACCAGGGCCGCTGATAAGTCAGTACAACTGGCCCTTCAGTGCATGGCAAGGTCCCCTTCAGCTCAACAGGGGGGCCCAGGCAGCTTTACTGCTCATACATTGGCTTCTGGTGCAGCAGAACAGCGCAGTACCGAGCAGAACCGGCACTACTACTAGGCCTGAGGCCCCAAATTAAATTCAGCTAGGTTCCATTGGCTTGACAGAGGAGCCCAGGAGATGAGAGCCGTGAGGGAACTTTTTCTTTCATTTTGGCGTGCAGGCGGATAAAGCCACAGGTCTTGATATTGAAGTTAATATGCTGGCCGGCTGTGGCAGCCCACAGCCTTTCCCTGGTGAAGTGATACTCAGAGTCAAGTGAGGGGTGGCTGCGGGAGCAGGTGTGGGATTCCGGTGGTGGGTGCATAGTCAGGCGGTAGGACACGAAAGATACACTAATTACACAGTACAGCCAAATATAATACAGCCACAGAATGTCACTACTCTATATGGCTGTGTATGTTGATACTGTAGGTGTACTTTATATACTGATTCTGTGGCTGTACTTTATATAATTATTCTGTGGCTGTAATTTATATACTGATTCTGTGGCAGTACTTTATATAATTATTCTGTGGCTGTACTTTATATACTCATTCTGTGGCTGTACTTTATATACTCATTCTGCTGCTGTACTGTATATACTGATTCTGTGGCTGTAATTTATATACTGATTCTGTGGCAGTACTTTATATAATTATTCTGTGGCCGTACTTTATGTAATTAATCTGTGGCTGTACTTTATATAATTCTGTGGCTATATAAAGTACAGCCACAGAATAATTATATAAAGTACAGCCACAGAATAATTATATAAAGTACAGCCACAGAATCAGAATATAAAGTGCAACCTCAGAATCAGTATATAAAGTACAGCCACAGAATCAGTATATACAGTACAGCCGCAGAATGAGTATATAAATTACAGCCACAGATATTTATATAATCTATATAATAGTATATAATTATATAATTTATATAATCATTCAGTGGCTGTACTTTATATACTCATTCTGCGGCTGTACTGTATATACTGATTCTGTGGCTGTACTTTATATACTGATTCTGAGGTTGCACTTTATATTCTGATTCTGTGGCTGTACTTTATATGCCGATACTGTGGTTGTAATTTATATTCTAAGGCCTCATGTACACTGCAGCTGCTAAACTCACGTTTAGGAGCAGTTGGGTGTTTTTTCAGCAGCCCCTGAACCCTCCTCTATGTTATCTTATGCCTCAATGTACATAGTTTATAGTCGTTTAGAGGCAGTTGAGTTTACTGACAAAAACAGATAGACCCGCATTTCTGGGGTCATTGCGTTAGTGCGTAGCTCCGCCCGTCAAGTTTCGTCATACACATCGTCTTTTGGGGCCATCACGCCCCACCTGACCCTCAAAGTGCGGGTCTATCTGTTTCTGTTTGCCAGCAAATTAATTTTATCAAGGCTCATGATTCTTTTAACCAATTGTAAGTAATTTTTTGGCTTTATATAATAAAGGAATTAATACAATATCACACTATTAGATCTCTTTTCTATATAACCACCACATCTGGCCATGGCTGATCGGGACACATCCCTACGCGAGTCTGACACCACTGGAGGAATTCCCTTGTCACCAGCGTGTTCCAGAGACCTGACCACTTATTTTACCCTGCAGAGGTTTATCTGTAAGCGTGTTTGACCACTCTAGAAATACATGGTCAACGTTATCTGGAAAGCATCCCTATTAATAGGGTGATGGGTGTCACAGGAGGACCTGTATGATATGTCCATGGTGGCGGAACCTCTTTGAAGCATTTCTCTTTTTCGGAGTCTTCCATATACATCACATGGATCAACTTCTTGTACACCTTCTTGAACTCATTTTTTTCCACACAGATGTTACATGGACATTTTGATTTTAATGTGTTGTGTTATTGTGTGAGATCACGGATATCAATTTACATTGGGATATTGACTTTTCAATTTTATGAAATTTTATTTTGGTTTCTCATTTTTGATGTTTTTCATATTGATTAACACAACTTTTTTTGTTTACTAACATACACATGGACATAAACTGAACATGCATGGAGGGAAAAAAACAACATCCGTCCATTACCATTCAGCTGTGATTCAGCTCACGGATCCCCTGCTGAATGGTGTGGACAAAGCCTGTGTGAAAGGACCCTAAAGGGTCCACACAGGTGGTTTGTTGACATGGCTGGAGCTGCCTGTACTCCCCGGGGACGCAGCGGCTGTACAAACACAACCACAGGTTCTAACTTAACAGGTGTGCAGATACGGGTGAGCAGCCCCAAATGCATACTCTCTGTGTGTAGGGCTGCACCCACACACCTGTCAAATTAGGACCTGTGGTTGTATCCTTACAACTGTTGCATTCCCATGGCTTAACAGGCATCTGCACACAGCTCCTGGTGGCTCCAGCCACATAAACAAAACACTGATTCACATTGTTCAGGCCCCAAGATTTCTATTGGCGGCCCCCAAGCTGGGGGGGGGGGGTCCCTGTCAGGTAGGCTGCACAGGGCCCCGTGATTTCTAACAGCAGCCCTGTTAATTACACTTACCTGTGTACTATCCTTTCTCAGACAACTCTGATGGGACAGCTGTGGTAACTATAGTTCACTGCTCGGGTACCTACGCATTTTGCATTTGTGTCCTGTTATATTTTAAATGGAGTTAATCATGACAATAGAAATTTACAAGGTCTCCATTGAGTCAAATAGTTTAATTTTAAAAAAAGTTGCAGATGGGAACTTATGGTTTTACACTTATTTCCTGATATGCATAGGAGGTCAGTGATAAGTGGTGAAGTCAAATGGTCAACAAAACAGCTAAGCTACTAGAATTTCAGTAGTGACAGTCCCTTATTTAGTTCATGAAAGGTTTACTTAACCACTTCAGCCCTGGAAGGATTTACCCCCTTAATGACCAGAGCACTTTTTGCGCTTCAGCACTGCGTCGCTTTAACTGACAATTGCGCGGTCATGTGACGTTGTACCCAAACTAAATTGCCGTCCTTTTTTTCCCACAAATAGAGCTTTCTTTTGGTGGTATTTGATCACCTCTACGGCACTTCTGATCACCGCTATAAACAAAAAAATGCGACAATATTGAAAAAAAAATATATCTTTTACTTTTTGCTATAATAAATATCCAAAGAAAAATATAAAAGAACAAATGTATTCATCAGTTTTGGCTGATATATCTACTTCTACATATTTGTGGTAAAAAAAATTGCAATCAGCGTTTATTGATTGGTTTGCGCAAAAGTCGCCACGTTTACATACCATGAGAATTCATTTATGGGGTTTTTACTATTTTTTTTCTTTTTTTACAGGTAATTCCGGCGATCTGTGATTTTTATCAGGACTGCGATATTGCGGCAAACTGATCGGACATTTTTGACACTTTTTTGGGACCAGTGACATTTATACAGTGAGAGCTAAAAAAAACCACTGATTACTGTATAAATGTCAATGGCAGGGAAGGGGTTAACCTGCAGGGGGCGATCAAGGGGTTAACTGTATTGTACAGTATATGTACAGGGAGTGTGCGGCGGGCACGAGAGCCTAGCTGTGCGTATAGACGTATATAGATGGTGACCTGCTCTACTCTGTCAACTTGCAGCAGTCTGTCTGTCTGCAGCAAAAAGTTTTCACTACCCACTTCACCCAAACTTCGTCAATCACTTTTTTTTAAAACCAAAACTTAAAGCCCCAATTACTTACTTAAACTGTGCTCAAATGACAGGCCAGTTCCTATGTCATCTTTTAATCTGCAGTGTGGTGGTGGGGTCTAATTTGTAGTGCTCATATTACTTTTTTTATTTGAGAAAATTGAGAAAATAGCATTGGAGCCAAAAGATTCTCTTATTGGCATTGCTATCCTATCCATCAAAGGCCCCTTTCACATGGGCGATCCAATCAGGGCCACCTGTCAGTTTTTCAGGTGGACCCGATGAGACCCTCCAGTCTCTTCTATGGAGCCGCGGATGGCAGCGGACACTGACACGATCACCATCTAATTCGATCCTATCCGCCAAAAACAGACGGATGGTGGTACTATTTCCCATCCATCTGGCAGCTCAGATCATTGGCATCGGATGGAAAAGGACAGGCGGTTTCCATCCGATTGCCCCAAAGAGGAGAGCGGGACTGTGTCCATGACATGGACCTGTTTTCTGCCTGCTCAGCAAGCGGATTCCACTTCATGGATGCACATGTGTTAAAGGGGCCTTAAGGTATTCATGTTGATTTGGTTCACAGGAAGGTTGCTTCTGTGCCCCTGAGGATCACTACAATTTTCTTGGCTTGTAGTGTAATCTAACAAAAATGTAAATTGAAGCGCTAAAAGTTACAGATACAATTACATTCCAATTAAAGTCAGCAGGAGGTTTGAAAAAGTATCCATGCATTTTGGGGGTCCAAAAATCATCAGGGCTTGAGATTGAGATTGAAAACAGATCATAACCATTTTATTTACATTTTTAATTTTTTTTTAGGTCTAGATTTTTATCAGGATTTAGTACTATTATTATTTTTATTATTAATGCTTATAACTGAAGAACTGAAATGGTAGGTTTCATTTTTCAGGAATTCACATTTGTCTGAGATTTTTATTGATTAGTAAACTATTCAATGTTATCTGACATATTAATAATTATACATCCAATACTTTTAGCTGTAGGGTATTTGTTTTTGACTATGACCACGAGGAGTGGATATTGTGGATATTGTATTGTATTGTATTGATATGGAGATGTCCTTATGTTTTTTTCCAGCCCTGATGAAAGAGGCAATTTGGACCCCCAAAACTTACTGGATACTCTTTTGATTGTCCCCTTTCCCTTTACTGAAATAAAGTCAGATCTAGACTATTTAGCAGTTGTTTGGTAGCTTCAGTTTTCATGTTTGTTACATGTTGCTTTCTTTGACAAGAATGTTGCCCATTGGCGAAAGTGTCAAGGTCCCATAGTGTCCTCAAGGAGCTTCCAGCAGTGATGTCATATCACAAGATCATGACGCAAGGAGACATCAAAAAGACAGATGTGCTGGCCCAGAGTGCAGCCTCTGATCATCACTTTCCAGTAGTGGAAAAGAGTAAATTAAAGGGTAACTCCACTTTCATGGGGAAAAAAATAGCAAATAAAGAAAAAAATATATAGCATATACAATTGTG
Organism: Glandirana rugosa; assembly: GCA_018402905.1. Taxonomy (NCBI): domain Eukaryota; kingdom Metazoa; phylum Chordata; class Amphibia; order Anura; family Ranidae; genus Glandirana; species Glandirana rugosa. The sequence continues at coordinate 591,530 of BLSH010516986.1, read as the reverse complement.
TCACAAGTCATATTGTAATTGGATGTTAGTAAAAATTACCTTTCCTTTTCAATCTGCAGCTCTGTAATTTTCTGAAAATGCAATGCAATATGGGCAGAATGTGTACAGAATGCCCCCCCCCCCCCACAAACTTTATTTCTTGCTTGTGTGATTGGTTCACTGATTTTCCAAGAAGTCTACACTAAGTTACAAGTCAGATTTCAGGCATCCCCTGCAACAAAAATGTAATTTTTGGTGAGATACTCCCAATAGGAAATCATAGCTAAAGGCATGCAGGCCCAGCAGCTTTCCTCATTAGAGCCCTGCAGGTGCACAGCTGATTGATAATTATAAAACCACTCCTGTTAGACGCACATGGGCACAGAGGAACAAACAGTGATTTCTTCAGAATAACAAAAGGTAGGAATCTGCAACAACGTTTGTAAAAATCCTTGTAATGTACATAGATCACCCAGAGGGGAATGTTTTTTTCTCAACAAAAGTGGAGTTACACTTTAACCACATGCCGACCAGCCGCCGTCATTTGATGGTGGCAGGTCAGCTCTCCTGCGCAAATCGGCATCATATGACGGCGGGCGCATTAGCGTGTATCGTGGGAGAACGCGCGCCGCCGGAGGCGCGCTTGCATGCTCACTGGCTAGCGGGGGAGCCAATCAGCGGGTGGGGCAGACTCGATGTCCATGGGCCACTAGCGATCGCGCCCCCGCAGTGACAGAATGGGGATTTACGAGTGTAAACAAGCAGATCTCCTTTCTGATAGGGGAGAGTAGAGTGATTGTCCGTTCCCAGTAAATGGGAGAAGGTATCTCTCTCCTCCCCCCAGTCATCCCAGCCCCCACACAGTTAGAACATACTGACAGGGAACACATTTAACCCTTTTATGGCCCCCCTAGTGTTAACCCCTTCCCTGCCAGTGACATTTATACAGTAATCAGTGGCTATTTATAGCACTGATTGCTGTATAAATGTCAATGGTCCCAAAAAAGTGTCCAATCTGTCCGTCGCAATATCGCAGTCATGCTAAAAATCGCAGATCACCGCCATTACTAGTAAAAAATAAATAAATAAAAACGTCATAAATCTATTCCCATAGTTTGTAGACGCTATAACGTTTGCGCAAACCAATCAATATACGCTTATTGGGATTTTTTTTTACCAAAAATATGTAGAAAAATATATATCAGCCTAAACTGATGAAGACATTTTTTTTTTTTTTTTGGATATGTATTATAGCAAAAAAAAGTAAAAAAATATATATTTTTTTCAAAATCGTCGCTCTTTTTTGTTTATAGCGCAAAAAATAAAAACTGTAGAGGTGATCAAATACCACCAAAAGAAAGCTTAATTTGTGGGAAAAAAAGGACATCAATTTTATTTGGGTACAACGTTGCATGACCGCGCAATTGTCAGTTAATACAAAGCAGTGCTGTATCACAAAAATGCTCTGGTCAGGAATGGGGCAAATCCTTCTGGGGCTGAAGTGGTTAATTAAATATTATTATTATTATTATTATTGGGTGGAAATAGCTGGATTTTTGTACCCTGGGATTGGTTTTTAAATGGCACTGTAGATTTGCATAATATAAATACAGTGCCATTGTTCTTCCTATTTTTTCTTTCCCTGCTACAATTTGAAAAAAAAAGTTAAAAATAATGAATCTATAGACAGGATTAACTGTTTGTAAAATATAAAAATGTGCAATTCTGAAAGACAAAAACTGCTGCGGTAATGCCAGTGACAGTTCGCATCATAGAAGTCATTTATGAGACTTCACTAACTGTAGTAGGTGTGGGTGAACAGCTTTGAAAAGGAGAGTTTCTCATTGATATGTTGCAGTACACCCTCCTCTGCACATCAAAATATTTTTAACTTAATTACTGTTCAATTATTTAATCATCGCTAACTGCGGATGAATAGGCATATTTAATATAATGACTCTGAAATGTTTATTGCCTATAGGTTGTATTTAAAAACACAAATAACAAATAAATAACCTCACCATATCTACCTATTTTATTGATTGGTGAATTAAAATCCTTGGAAAATAGGAGCTGAGAGAGCCCTAGCTGTTCCAGCATCCTCATTTATGTGATAAGACCTTTTACGCATTGTTGTAGTCAATCATAAACCACTTACAGGCTTTAAGAGCTTAATAACTTGCATAAGGCAAAAACTCTCTTCCACTGTGCTAATGGCTTCTGGATGTGAAGTCGTAATCACGTCCCTATTAATGTGGCACATGGATCATGCTGTCTTGGTCACATGATCACCAGCGCTTATCGCACATTATACAATACTCATTTCTGATGGTTACTGGACACTAAAGGAGACCTCCATTCTAAACATTTCATTTTAAAGTTGGCAAAGATTTCTAGTTTTCTAAATATATCAACCAATTGCCCTAGTTTGCAAAGCTGGCAAGCCAGACAAAATGCAAATTAAAGCCGAACTCCAAATTAAAGCTGCAGTCTGAGCTCTACTGTGCCAGCATTGCAAAAGGCTATACCCAATTGAAGTTCAGGTACTTACGGAAAAAAAAAATACAGTTCAATAAAAATGTAATAATGCATTAGGCCACATTTACACCTGGGAATGGGCCCGAAACCGATTACATGCAAGAATCCCATCATGTGTCGCATCCATTTGGAGATGTGGATGTAGCCTTAACAATTTCGCTGCCAGGTCTGTACATCGCTGCCACACAATTGCCTTCATACACCCCCATCTGCGGGCCCGGGACCGACATAGCAGGCGCTGCCGGGTAGAAGGGAGGGAGAAGAGCGGACACACGTGTTTTACGTCACTTCCGGGGTCTGCCTTTCAGTGTCCCTGGCTGGCATGGCCAGGAAAGAATGTAGTGCAATGAAATCTGCATTGCATTACATTTAGTGGAGCCATCCAGGGTCTTTTAGACCCCGGATGTCTCATTTAAGAGAACCTGTGTGATGAGTCCTATGAGATTGAAAAAAAGTTAAGAAAAAAAAAATGTTAACTGCTTCCCACCTGCGTCATTGTAAAATGGAAGATGGACGGAAACCCTATAGTTCTGGAAGGACATCCTATGATATCTTTCCAAGATCGGGCCACACTCCGGCACCATTTGTCACCAAACACAGCGGATGACTGTTGAGTGTACCGGCCCGCTGCTGGTACCATGTGATCGCTGTGACCAATTACAGCAGACCATATGACAGTTGTAAACAATGAATGGCTTCCTTTTATGCCATTAATTGTATACAATTGCATTACTAGCTGTGATTGGTCACAGTGATCACATGGTACAGACAGGGTCAATCGCAGCCCATTTGTACCATGTGAGTAGCTGTGGCCAAGAGCTAATGACAACACTACACAGTGTCTACACACTGTCATTCAGTAAAAATATTTGCTTATAGCAGTGAAATTCAAATCCACAGAGTGGTACAGTATTACAATGGAAACAGTATATTGCTGTGGTCACGGTAAATAAAAAATGTAAAAAAAAAGAAAAAATATTTTAAAAAATTGAAAAAAAATATTAAACTGGATGTAAACCTGATTCATGAAATTTGAGCTGGGCACCTATATCCGCAGTGTTTTCTTATCTCTCTCCAAAGCACTAAGTCCAATGGCTTTCTTCTGCTCCATTTTTCTGTTATCAGCATGATAACTTCTGACAAGTTCTACGTCAACCAACATAAAACCAGCCTGACATTTATGTTAAGGGAGGTTACTATAAATAGTTTAGCAGAGAGATGGTCTAGTCACAGCACAGCTCTGCAAGTCTCTGCCTATGTGGAGGGGGGTGCTGAACAGGAAGAGAAAATCTTTAACACGATGTGCACTTTCTAAAGAATATATAAATCTGAAGCCAGCAGATATACATGTAAAACTTATGTAGGGAGATTTGTTTCATCCCTGTGGCTCACCTGAGGCTGTTCACTTCACTGGGTATATGTGAGGGTTTACATCCGCTTTAATTATTTATTTATTTATTGCATACTGTCACCAGTCAGTTTCCCTGGTCACCACCTTGCCAGTTATATGATGACACTGTACTGCACTTTGACAGTATGTAAAAAATGTAAAAACAAAATGTGAAAAAAAATATTTTTTTTTTCATTCATTTTCCAAAAAATTACAACTTCAAAAAATGTGCCATGCGTCTTGAAAAATACTTAAGGTCATTTGGGGGTATTTGTACTTTTTGGCGTTTTTTGGGTCTCAAGAAATCAGATAGGCATCAGTACATCAGGATTGATCGAGTTTCAGATGTATATTCCATAGTTTGTGGACTCTTTCTCTTCCCTTCCTTGTGAACTTTCCTACAGACTAAATAATATACACTGATTTGGGTTATTTTCTTTACATTGTGGCCTAAGGGCCGGTTCACACTGTTGCGATGCGAATTCAGTACGGGTTCCCGCATCGCATGTCACCCGCCGGCAGTTCATTCTGCCCTATGCAAACCGCAGCGGGTGTCAATAGAAAGTTAATGACACCCCAGATCGGCTCGTATATAGCAGTGCAAATTGTTGATTCAGACAAGAATCGGATCGCATGGCTGTGAACACCCATGCAACATGATTCTGGTGTGGACCAAAAACGGGTCCTGCACAATCCGTATGGCTGAATTTGCATCGCACAGACATCACATGTGATTTGCACAGCAGTGTGGTGCGAATCACATGTGATGTCTGACATCGCTATAGTGTGAATCCAGCCTAAATTTATGAAGAAAGATTATTTATTTGCAAAAGCTCATAAAAAAAAAACAAAGAAAAACATTTTTGGGCTTTTTTCATTCATTTAGCAAAAAATAAAAAAAGCCCAGTGGTAATTAAATACCACCAAAAGAAATCTCTATTTGTGTGAAAAATTATATGAAAATTGCATGAAAGATGAAAATTGGCCTGGGCAGGAAGAGGGCAAAAGTGCCCTTTATTGAAGTAGTTAAATAATAAAAAAAAAATGAAAGTTATACCCAAGCATATAAAATCCCCTCCAAAAACATTTTTGAAGCTCCCCCACCCCCACACACGTAAACGAATGCGTCGGGGGAGCCTACACATGAAAATGTTGATTGTGACACACATGTTAAATATCACTGCATACGCTGGACTGAGAGCAATATTTCTGGCACCAGACCTCCCCCATAACGCTAAACTGATGACCTTGACTTCCTAAAGTGTTGCCTATGGAAAATATTAGTAGTGCACCAAAATGAAAATTCTGGACCGAAACCGAAAATTCAGGATGCGCTTGGCTGAAAACTGAAAGCGAAATGGAAAATTAAAAAAAATGAATTTAGTGAATGTGGCTAGCGTTTTTGCATTGAAATCAATGGAACACAATCTTCCATTGAAGTCAATAGCAAGCGTTTTTGCATTGAAGTCAAAGGGACGTGAGTTAGCATTGAAATCAATGGAATGCAATTTTGCATTGAAGTAAATGGGATGCAATTTTGCATGGAAGTCAATAGGGGGCATTTTTGCATTGAAGTCAATGGGAGGCAATTTTACATTTAAGTCAATAGGGGTCGTTTTTGCATTGAAGTCAATGGGACACAATTTTGCACTGAAGTCAATGGGACACCATTGATGTCAATGGGATGCTGCATGCCATTATCGGCATTTTGTTTTTTCTACCAGCAATACGCTGAAAACCATATTTTCGCGCATCCCTAGAAAATATAGGGCACTGAAGTTTGATGCCATGGGCGCACTCAAATTTAAGGTTTGACATGTTGGGTATCTATTTACTCGGTCCAGCCTCATCATTTATATTATACCACAAAATTTGATAATTTATTGTTTGTATGCCCTAAGATCAACTTAAAATTGGAACTACCACTATTTTATTCTCTAGGGTGTCTGCTTTCAGAAAATATATAATGCGTTGGGGGTTTTATTTAATTATCAGGGCTAAAATTATTTTTTAAAGATGTGTGCAAAAAATGCAAAAACTGCTCTGGCAGTGAAAGGATAATGGATACAGAGCTGAATTAACTTGTGCCTTTTATATATGACTAGAGTTCATCTAAACTAGACAAGCAAAATAATCTGCTCACCTATGCCTAGCCTGCTTTGAAGAAAAACTGTCATATTTTTGGTTAATTGTATTTGAACAGTTTTTGATTATTCTTTTTTCAGTATCTCACAAAAGTAAGTACACCCTCACATTTTTGTAAATATTTTATTATATCTTTTCATGTGACAAAACTGAAGAAATGACACTTTGCTACAATGTAAAGTAGTGAGTGTACAGCTTGTATAACAGTGTAAATTTGTTGTCCCCTCAAAATAACTCAACACACAGCCATTAATGTCTAAACCACTGGCAAAAAGTGAGTACACCCCTAAGTGAAAATGTCCAAATTGGGCCCAATTAGCCATTTTCCCTCCCCAGTGTCATATGACTCGTTAGTGTTACAAGGTCTCAGGTGCGAATGGGGAGCAGGTGCGTTAAATTTGGTGTTATCGCTCTTACTCTCTCATACTGGTCACTGGAAGTTCAACATGGCACCTCATGGCAAAGAACTCTCTGAGGATCTGAAAAAAAGAATTGTTGCTCTACATAAAGATGGCCTAGGCTAAAAGAAGATTGCCAAGACCCTGAAACTGAACTGCAACACGGTGGCCAAGACCATACAGCTGTTTAACAGGACAGGTTCCACTCAGAACAGGCCTTGCCATAGTCGACCAAAGAAGTTGAGTGCACATACTCAGCATCATAGCCAGAGGTTGTCTTTGGGAAATAGATGTATGAGTGCTGCCAGCATTGGGGTGGGGGGTCAGCCTGTCAGCGCTCAGACCATACGTCCCACACTGCATCAAATTGGTCTGAATGGCTGTCATCCCAGAAGGAAGCCTCTTCTAAAGATGATGCAAAAGGAAGCCGCAGTTTGCTGAAGACAAGCAGGCTAAGTACATGGATTACTGGAACCATGAGACCAAGATAAACTTATTTGGTTCAGATGGTGTCAAGCGTGTGAGGCGGAAACCAGGTGAGGAGTGCAAAAGACAAATGTGTCTTGCCTACAGTCAAACATGGTGGTGGGAATGTCATGCCCGGGGCTGTATGAGTGCTGCTGGCACTGGGGTGCTACAGTTCATTGAGGGATCCATGAATGCCAATGTGTACTGTGACATACTGAAGCAGAGCATGATCCCCTCACTTCAGAGACTGGGCTGCAGGGCAGTATTCCAACATGATAACGACCCCAGATAAAACTCTAAGTCAACCACTGCCTTGTTAAAGAAGCTGAGGGTAAAGGTGATGGACTGGCCAAGCATGTCTCCAGACCTAATCCCTATTGAGCATCTGTGGGGCATCCTCAAACGGAAGGTGGAGGAGCGCAATGTCTAGAACATCCACCAGCTCCATGATGCTGTCATGGAGGAGTGGAAGAGGACACCAATGGCAACCTGTGAACTCCATGCCCAAGAGAGTTAAGGCAGTGCTGGAAAATAATGGTGGCCCCACAAAATATTGACACTTTGGGCCCAATTTGGACATTTTCACTTAGGGGTGTACTCACTTTTGTTGCCAGCGGTTTAGACATTAATGGCTGTGTGTTGAGTTATTTTGAGGGGACAGCAAATTTACACTGTTATGCAAGCTGTATACTCACTAATAAAATATTTACAAAAATGTGAGGGGTGTATTCACTTTTGTAAGATACTGTATATAATTTTGCAATAGCATGTGCAATCTTTTTTTTTACAAATACATTTTACACTAGGTTCACACAAGCATTTCCGTAGCCCTTGTTTGCGCAGGCATGGCAGCCCATTCAAATGCATGGGTTGTCGTGCCTGCGTTTCCACAAAATAAGGTGCATGCACCTATTTTAAAAATACGGCTGCAGGGAAATCGCATGGTCTTTTTGATTTGATTTCCCTACAGTTCCCGCACCCACAAATGTGCGGCATTTTTACATGTGTGGGGGTGCCATTCAGAATGATTGGCACCGTGTGTCTCCTAAGTGCAGTGTGTTTTCACTGCGGGTGGTTACGGGTGTGGGAATCCCTGAGATTCCAGCAGCCACACGCATAGATGTGAGCTTAGTGTAAAAGAGGGTTCCCAAAAACTGTGTTTTCTAAAGAGAAAGCCCAAAACTGCCTGCTATCTTTTTCGCCTACTTTTGCCTGCCTAAGAATCCACACTGCTCCATAAGAGCTGGGTGAGAGGGGTATGTGTCCCTTCTTTGACTCATCTGGCTGTGTGCATATTACCATCACGGAAAGAGACAAAGTTAAACAGGCTTTTCACAACACAGCAAAAAATAATAATAAAAAAAAAAACACTCTATGGTGGTCGGTAGTATGTGCAGGAGAGGAGTGCAGAAAGTATGGAGGTGGGTAGTATGTGCAGGAGAGGAGTGCGGAAAGTATGGAGGTGGGTAGTATGTGCAGGAGAGGAGTATGGAGAGTATGGAGTGGGTAGTATGTGCAGGAGAGGAGTATGGAGAGTATGGAGTGGGTATTATGTGCAGGAGAGGAGTGCAGAGTGTATGGAGGTGGGTAGAATGTGCAGGATGGTGTCAGTAGGACAGTGGACAGTGTCAGTAGTTCTTATTTTTTTTTAATAATTTTTTTAAAATTACATTTTTTGGGGGGTTTTTTTTGTTCAAAATGCTTTTTGGGGTCCACTGAATGGTGTCAGTAGGGCAATGGAGCGTGTCAGTAGAACAATGGAGAGAATTTTTTTTTATTTTTATTCTTTTTTACAATTGTATTTTCTAATTATTTTTTACAATTTATTTGGTATTATTTTTTTCACAATGATTGGGGGTGGGGGTGGGGGGGAGTGGACAGTTATTTTTTACAATTTTGTTTTTTAATATTTTTAAATTATTGTTTTTTTTTCACAGTGCTTTTTCATTTTTTCTCACAACGATTTTTGGGGGGAGGGGTTGGGACTGTGGACAGTGTCGGTGGGGGGTGTTTTTTTATTAGTATATTATTTTATTTTATTACACAATTTTATTTTTTTATAATTTTTTTTACAATTTACTTTTGTAATATTTATTGCAATTGTTTTATCAGCCCTGTTGGTGGGCTTTGGTGAGATATCAGGGGTCTAAATCCGCTCTAGACCCCTGACATCTCCCCTATGAGACAGAGAAAGGGGCTCAGGACACAGATTCCCTAGTCCCTTTCTCAGCATTGTAGATGAATGGACAGGAGACAGTGGCTGCTTTTCATTCATAAACTGAAGAAGAGTAACACTCATTTTAGGAAAGGAAGGGGTCGGTAAATGAAATTTACTGGTCCCTTCCTCCGCTCTCCATCGTGAGATCCCCCACAGCAGACGGTGGGAGAGGAGAGTGGGTATGAGGAGGGGTGGAGGAGAAGCATATAGCGGGCCGGAGGAGGAGGACAGTGGGCCAGAGGAGGATGACAGGGGGTTGGAGAACACAGGGACTGAAGGAGGAGGAGGACACGGCAGACATTGGGGGGATGATGGGTGCGGCACTGTGGTGGAGGGACAGTTGCTAGCACCGATCTCCTTGTATGGCATTTCAGCTGACAGCTACGGGAGGCAGAGGAGGAGAAGCGGCTGAAAAGGGGAGATCAGTGCTAGCAACTGTCCCTCCTCCGCAAGGGTCATCCCCTGTCAAGGGACAAACACCCATGTATGTAGGGCAGGTCACAGTGCCCCCCCCTTAGGGGGTCCGTGTTCAGTGAACACCCTGCACACATGGATGATACACCACCGTTTGGAACTCTCTACCCCAATCTGTCTGACTATCTCCTAATCTATCCATCATTAAGCGATCCCTGAAAGCGCTCCTTTTTAAGCATCATGCACACAGGACGTTAAAAAAGTTATACAAACGTTAGTAGCTTTGTAGTGAGTTTTTCAGCTTCTTTCAGCGTTGTTGCACTAGCGTTTTTGAGCAGTAGCATTTTTTAGCATTTTTCTTTTTTTCAATGGATGTAAAACGTCCAAAAATGCCGGAGAGCCGCGTTTTTGAGCGTTTGAGCGTTTTTACAGCTGAAAAATGTCTCTCACTACTCTCTACTAATGTCTCTCAAACCCACTAGTCTTGGGTTTTTTTACAGCTCAAAAACGCCCCTGCCCAATACAGTTGATAACAGCCTATGTGTGCTGTTGGTGCTATATAATTCCTGAATAGTAATAATAATAATATACAAAACACTATACATTCAGTTTACATTTCAATAAGATCAGTAACAGCAATTTGGGAGTTGCAGTATTCTTCCCATTTTTCTGTGTTCTAGGACCTCCTGAATATAATTCCCTCCTAATGACCACAGCAAAGGTATGAATCCAAGAAATCCCTCATTCAGCCCTGGTTCACATTGACACGATGTGGCATGCAATTTGAAATGCCAAATCGCATGCCAAATCGGGGGCCATTGCCGGCAATGGCACTGTCCTAATCGGTGCGACGCCACACTTGTGGCGCCACACCGATTTCAAAAAGTGGTTCTTGTACTACTTTTTGCAATTTCAGGTACGATTTCCACAGGCATCTGTGCAGAAACCTGCACAGATGCCCGTGAAATCGCTGCTGAAAACGGGACTGACATGCGGGAATGAAATGGTGCAAGTTCAGCTGAACTCACACCATTTCATTCCTGCACTCAGTGTGAACCAGGGCATAAATGCATTTAGAAGCATTTAGTCGCGACATTCAATCAGCGATGTTCAGCTTCACAAAACCAACTGTAGCAGCACCCCTGTAGGGGCTGCCGAATGTTGTGACCCACCTATCACCCTGCCCAGCCCAGCTTTAACTTCCCAGACACTTCCAAGACAATGAACAGTCCGTGAGCTTTGTTTTTATATTTTATTGAGGATGGGGTATAGGAAGTATGGGATGCCCAATGAAATTAGCAGAAAACTTGGGATAACCTATACACTCTCCGGTGTATACACTCCTTTCTTCTTCCTGCACAACTCTTGCTGCAGAACATTACTCCTCAGCTTCTCCAGCACTCTACTTGCTTGAGCTTCCAGGCACAGCTAGTATATGAAAGGTTGAGCCTAGCATTGGCTCAGCTAGTCCTTAGCAATTTATTTATTACAGGCAGGGACCGCAGGCCCCTATAGTGTAGCAGAAAAGTGCTGGCTGCAGCTGCCCGACTCCACTGCCCCTTCTTCCATAGTCCACTCCGCTGGCTCTGCACCCATCCCAGACCGCATCCTCCCAGTCCTCTCAGGCGTGCCTCCCCAGTCCTCCTGACTGTGCATCTCACTCACCAGCCCTCCTGGCTGCGACTAGTTTTTGCTCCTCCTGTGCCTCCTGTCCAGAACCTTCACACTTTCTTGAAGGGCTTTTCCCACACCCCAGCCCAGGCCCAAGGTCATTTTCTAGAGTTAGTAAAAGTAGTTAAAGGTTGAGCTTGTAAATGCTTCTTAGCGTACAAATGTACACAGAAAACCATAGGATGCATTCAGAACTGTTTTAGCCCTGGTTCACATATGTGTGATGCGGGAACTAGCACAATTACAGAGACGGTTCCCGCATCGCTGTCTTCCCGCAGGCAGTTCACACTGCTTTCTGCAAAATGCTGCGGGTGTCATTACAAAGTTAATGACACCCCCAGTTTTGTTCACAGATCGCAGTGAACTCGCACATGAATCGGATCGCATGGGTGAGAACACTCATGTGATGCGATTGTAGATGCGAGGAAATAAAAGGTACATGCACCTTTTTTTTGCAAATCAAATGCAAGTTCAGCCATACAACTGTATGGCTGAACTCGTACTGCTCAGAGATTGCATGTGATCGGCACCTGCAGTGCGGGTGCGAATCACATGCCACCTCTGAGATCGCACAAGTGTGAACTCTAGCTTTGCTTTGGGAACATAGATAGTACATTTTTGATGCTATTGTGCATGAGCCCAAACACAAATATCATACAATGCCGTATGTATCAACACATATAACATTTGTCTGGATCAAAAAGCTGCAATATTAGCCTTACCTTACCTGGATTTAAAAAATATAAAAACTGGTTACTTTGATTTTTGCTATCCATTTCATGCTACTTGCATGTGTTAGAAAAGACCCTAGGAATTGGAATGATAATAAAAATGCTTTATGCTGGGATACATTTGTTACTGTTACCTTCATATTATATACACTTTAGTCATTTTAGTCCAACAAATATAAATCACAGAATCATTTGTGGGTGTTCTGCTGTCTGGTATCAGGAGGATATGCCCACCTCTTTGTTTAAAGCTGTAATTAGAGTATCAAAGTCACGGCGCCCATTTCAAGGTTACCGCCTCTGGGACACATTAACTCATCAAAGGTAATTGGGAAAGCAATGCATTAAGGGTTTTTTTTGTAAACGCTTATGTTTTAAACGAGGCTCAAGGTCTGTTTGTTTCAGAAATCATACAATGAAAGCCAATACAAGATCCAAATCTAACTGTCATTGTCATATTCAGAATTCAATGTTCCTAACGATGCATCAAAATATTCAGCATTATAAATGCATACAGGGAACAATGCCTACCCAATCATCATGACCATGGCCTCTGTTTTTCATTCAGGCAATTGTATCCTGTGTCAGGACATCATGCTATTAAAAAGGTACATCAAATTCTGTTATTGTTTTGGGTACATCCAACTGCTCATATTATAAAAGCATAGGTCAGATGTTCCTGATCCTGCCCGTTATGTTAGTGTATGCAACCCTTCAATTTTGAAGGCACTATCTTTAGGTGTGGGGATGTATCTGGGCCTCTCCTGCCCCTCCCCTGCAGCTGCTGGCTCCCCAACTTACACAGGGTTGAGGACTCCTTTTCCAACTCCATATGACAACACTAAGCCAATCACCAAGCTCCAAAACTGCCACATGAGAGAAAAGGAGTGGGTCACATGTACCTACAGATTGGGAAGTATTGGTTATTTTCTTTGCATCCAGTGGCTGAAGTTGGGCAGCCAAGGGATATGTTTAATGCATTGCATTGGCATTAATTTCGAATTGTGCTCCAACACACCTAGACAAAGCAGCACAATGCACTTTTATTGTAGGCACCACAAAAAACAGATGTGAACCATCCCTGCATTGTATGTGCACACAGAATTTTTAACTAGTTACATCCTCTGTGAACACAAGAGGTCCTTTACTAAGCATTCCATTCCCATTCAGGAAACCCTCTGCATTTTCTCAATGAATGCAAAGCATTTTCTGGTTACACGACCAGAAAATCTCTACAGACCTCACAATCTCTACCATGTCCAATCACAGAACACTTTGCATTCATTGAGAACACATCAAAACAAATCTCTTTCAATTGTATACCTTTTGGTTAACAGACCAAAAGGAAGCACATAAGAGAAATTCATTTTTAGGACTTAAATAAACTTTAATAACAAACTTTGGACAAACTTATATTTTTTTCTGTTTTGGAGAGAGTAGAGAATTTCAGACATTTATGATAAAAAATGAAAAAAAAATAGAACAGATCCTCCTCATAGCACTATTGTATTCTGACAGTAGGACTTCACTGTCAGCTGCATGCGTTGGCTGAATGAAAACATGCTAACAGTCCCCAATGGATAGACTCCTCTTAAATGGGAATAGCCATAGATAGATTAAAATTCCGAATGCTGAATCAGCCAAATTTCAACCCATCTATGGCCAGCTTTACTTCTTGTTCTTGTGACAGCCATACAAAAAATGGGTGGTGCATTTCTTAAGCCGGCAACACATGGATCAGCAAGGTCTGCAGAATTCTCCTTTCCTCACCTACTAAAATTGATCCTTTTTTGGCTGTGTCCCTGAGAGATTTCTCATTACTTTCCATCCTGACAATGATCCCAGTAAGGATGCGTCAGTGAAGAAAAAAAGCATCCAAGAAGTACTAGGACTATGATGCGAGTTCATACAAATACTGGGAGGACAAAAACAGTCAGAGAGCCCACTAGCTGAGTTTAGGCTGCTAACGACAGACAAGGCTACCCTTCGGTGGGTACCCAGCAGGTTGCGAGAAAATAGCGTGCACTAATGAAAGGGGTGCCACACCAAAGGTTAAAAGAGACCAAATTAATTTATGAATTTAAAACGTATCTTGATTACTCATGCAGATACTGCAAGCCAGTTAAGCCAGGAACACACGGGCCGAATGCCGGGAGACAGCGGCAGGTCAAACAAAAAAACATCCGACATTCGGCTGTCCGTCCGTCTGGAAAACCAGCATTCGACTGACTCTCAATCAGCGCTCTCAGCCAATGGCAGAGAGCGCTGATCGGAGTGTTCTGGCTTAGCGGGGGAGATCGCTGAACTAACCTTGCATGGTTAGTACTGCGGGGGTTGTACCCAGCTTAAAGGGGTTGTAAAGTCTCAAGGTTTTTCACCTTAATGCACTCTATGCATTAAGGTGAAAAACCTCCTGTACTGCAGCAGGCCCAAAGAGCCCCCCTTTTTCTTACCTGAACCCGATCGTTCCAGCGTCGAGAATGAGCCCTGCAGCTCCACCCTCTGGCTCAGATCCTCATTGGATAGATTGATAGCAGCAGGAGCGATTGGCTCCCACTGCTGTCAATCAAATCCAGTGATGTAGGAGCCAGGGGGCAAGCCAAGTCCTGCTGTCTGTGTCAATGGACGCAGCAGCAGGACTCGGGAGCGCGCCCGCACTCCCCTGTCAGCTACCCCCAGGGAAAGCACTTCTCCAAGGGGGCACTCGATGCGGAGGAGCAGCCAACAGAACCGCCGGGGGACCCCAAAAAAGGAGGATCGGGGCCGCTCTGTGCAAAACCCTTGCACAGAGCAAGTAAGTATAACATGTTTGTTATTAAAAAAAAAAAACGAATGTTTAGTATCATTAACTCTCCTTATCCAGCAATAAGCTTCCCTACATAGACTCACACAAAAATGCAGTCCATTCAAGGTTCTTACTTTAACTGAAGCCCTGATGAAGGGGAGTTTTTTCTAACCTCTAAAACCCATTTGCTTTTTTTTTTTTAGTATAAACTAATAAACAAATTTGGACATTTTTATTCTTTGGTCTTGCGCTCCTTCCGTTAGCGCATGCATTTTTCTAGTAAGGACACGTGTGAAAACCTGAGAGTGGCTCTGAACCCTTCTGGAAGTAGGTTTAAAGGGCATCAGGGTAGGACAATTTACAGTTCCACACAAAGTCATTTATGCAGGAAAAACAAGACAGTAGGGTTGATTTACTAAAGACAAAAAAAAAAACTGTTCACTTTGCAAAGGAAATAGCCCCAGAGCTTAGTGAATGTGGTGAAATTTAACTTTGTAAAGAATGCCCAATCACATGAAAGGACAATAAAAAGCAGCATTTTTGCTTGCAGGTGATTGGATGATAGAAGTCAGCAGAGTCTCACTTCATTTGCTAAGCTCTGGGGAAAATTTCCTTGCAAAGTGCAACTTCCTTTGCAAAGTGAACAGCATATTTGCTTTTAGTAACTTAAACACATGGTGCTAAAATCAGAGGCAACAAAACCTATTCCTTCGGTCAATAGTTTAGTGCAGACAGACTATTGCAAACGGACTCATTAACTGGTAAGGATTTTAAATATGTCTAAATGGCAGGTATCAGACAATAGAAATCTATGTCTGTGGGTACCTACTAAGCTTAAACCCCTTTCAACAAATGAAGCTAACAAGAGCGCATATGGTTCTATTATGGAATCGTCTCAGCTTATGTAATAGACATAATGATTCTTTTATTTAGTTCCAGATCTGCATTGTACATAGCATACAATATCACTGCATTAAGCCTACAATGCTTTGGGCAGGAAATCTAATTAATACTGCCATCACTGTCCTTTCCTAACAAAGGACAACAGAATATGTAACCAAGTAATTATAATCACATTGGAGTAACGTAAAAGGGATTTAGGCTTATATATCTTGTAAAGATTTTCTAATGAAGTAAAGGGTTTAATGGGGAACACTAGGAAACAAAAAATTACCAAACAAAATACATCAGATGCACCCCAGGATTCCTAAGATACCAGCTGCTAAAAGAAAATGGATCTTGCTTGCAGGCTATTGAAGTAATAAGCTGGTTAAGAAGTTAATTGAATCACACCTACAGATCAAATCCCACAACGCTTGAAACACAAACCTTTTGAAAGGTCAGGGAGATGATACATTTCTACATCAGTGTTTTAAGTCTAGACCCAGACCTTTTACACTTCCAAACACATACCATATCTTTTCGGGAGAGATAATCCAGGATGTTACAATACTGTATCACAAAATACAATATAATTACAATATATTTATTTCCAGAGGTAGTGTAACAGATAACACAATATTGGGCTAGCAGTCAGCCATGTGACATACACTCACCGGCCACCATAGGCGTGTACAGGGGGTGTGCTGGGTGTGTCTAGGTACACCCTAATCACCTTGTGCACCAGGGCTGATGATAAGGCAGTACAGCCTGACCTCCCATACTGGGCCCATGTCCTATTAGTTCAAGGGGGGGGGGGGGGTGGAAGACAGGCTGTACTACCTTATTGCATATACTGATTGTCTTGTTCCTTCCCCTGCAGCGCTGCCAGCTTCTCCTCCTCTTCTCCCTTCGGTTGGATCAGTAGAATCTGCTCCTCCATCCTGTCCTCAATCCCTCTCTCAGTATTAAATGTAAGACATCAGGGGTCTTTTCTAGGACCCTGATATTTCACCAAAGCCCCCCAAAAGGGCAATTTAAGAAAAAAAAAAACAAATACATAAAAATGTAAAAAAAAAAAATTAACATTTCAAAAAATAAGTTAAAAAATTAAGGACTCATTCACGTTCACCTTGCACTCTGTAATTTCTGCCATGATTGCAAAGCATATCATCACGGGCATCGCATGTACACCCCTACCCACCGCCTCTGTTGCTCCGTGTGTGAGCTTTGGGGTGCACACCTTAATGTAATAGGCTGCACACACCTATGCCAGCCACTTTATTAGGTACACCTGTTCAATTGCTTGGAAACATAAATTGCTAATCAGCCAATCACGTGGCAGAAACTCAATGCACTTAGGCATCTAGACGTGGTGAAGACAACTTGCTGAAGTTCAAACCGACCATCAGAATGGGGAAGAAAGGGAATTTAAGAGACTTTGAAAATGGCATGGTTGTTGGTGCCAGACGGCCTGGTCTGAGTATTTCAAAAATTGATGATCTACTGGGATTTTCAGGGACAACCATCTCTAGGGTTTACAGAGGATGGTCTGAAAAAGAGAAAATATCCAGTGTGTGGCTGAAAATTCCTTGTTGATACCAGAGTTCAGAGAAGAATAGGCAGGGTGGTTTGAGGTGATAGAAAGGCAACATTAATCAAATAACGACTTGTTAGAACCAAGGTATGCAGAATACCATCTCTGAATGCACAACAAACCTTGAACCTTGAAGCAGATGGGTTAAAGCAGCAAAAGACCATACCGGGTACCACTCCTGTCAGCTATGAACAGGAAACTCGGGCTACAGTTCTCACAGGCTCACCAAAATTGGACAATATAAGAGTGAAAAATTGTTGCCTGGACTGATGAGTCTCGATTTCAGCTGTGACATTCAGATGGTAGGCTCAGAATTTGGTGCAAACAACTTGAAAGCATGGATCCATCCTGCCTTTTATCAACGGTTCAGGCTGGTGGTGTAATGGTGTAGGGGATATTTTCTTGGCACACTTTGGGCCCCTTAGTACCAATCGAGCATTGTTTAAATGCCAAGGCCTACCTGAGTATTGTTGCTGACCATGTCCATCCCTTCATGACTACAGTGTACCCATCTTCTGATGGTTACTTCCAGTATGATAATGCACCATGTCACAAATCTCAGAGTATCTCAAACTGGTTTCTTGAATATAACAATGAGGTCACTGTACGTGCTCCCTGCATGTGGTATCACCACACTTAGGAGGATTAGCAGAATGTGTTTTGGGGTGTAGTTGTAAGTATGCATATGCCATGTGGGAGAAATAACATGTTAATATGACAATTTTGTGAAAATAAAAAATCTTCATTTTGTAAAGAAAAAATGAATCTGTGAAAAAACTCACCATGCTTTTTAGTAAATACTTTGGAACGTCTACTTTCCAAAAAGGGATCATTTGGGAGGTATCTCAAGAAATGAGATAGTCCGTCAGTATATCAGGTGTGATCAGGTATGATCAATTTTCAATGATTGACACCATAGCTTGTAGACTCTATAACTCTCACAAAGACCAAATAATATACACTAATTTTGGTTATTTTTACCAAAGATATGTAGCAGTATAAATTTTGGCCAACATTTATGAAGAAAAATTACTAATTTGCAAAATTTTATAACAGAAATTAAGAAAAATTTATTTAATTACAAATGTTTCTGTCTTTTTTTATTTATAGCGCAAAAAATATAAAACCCCAATAGCAGAGGCGTAACTAGAACCTTCAGGGCCCCGGTGCAAGAAATTATGAAGGGCCCCCTGACCCCTGGCCAGGGCCCTTCCCTCTTCCCACTGATCCTGGGGCCCTTTCACAAGTTCTGCAGCAGGCCCCAGGGGGACCAGGGAAGCACACAGGGGCCCTGGGAACAGCAGAAGACAAGTAAACTGGATAGAGGAAAATGGAGGAGATTAGGTCCTTTAAATGCCACCCCCGCCATCCCTCCTATTCAGGTGTACAAGGGAGGCACATGGGCCCCCTGGACCATGGGGCCCGGTTGCAATTGCAACCCCTGCAACCCCTATCGTTACGCCCCTGCCCAATAGTGATTAAATACTACCAAAAGAAAGCTCTTTTTGTATGAAAAAAAAGGACAAAAAATTAATATGGGTACAGCGTTGCATGACTGAGTAATTGTCATTCAAAATGTGACAGTACTGAAAGCTGAAAATTGGCCTTGTTAGGAAGGGGGTTTAAGTGTCCAGTGGGCAAGTGGTTAAACGCAATTTTTTCGGGAAAAAATACACTTGAATTCATTTTATTGCACACGAACACAAAATAATACCTATTTTATTAGTAAAATATAAAAGATGATGTTACGCCGAGAAAATAAATGTCATGCTTTAAAATGTATGTATGCGTTCGCATTTGCCCATCAAAATGGGGAGACGGAGGGTGCTTTACGTTTTTTTATTACTTTTTTAGCCTTTTTTTTTTCTTGGATTAACTTTATTGCTATCACAAGGGAAAAACAACATCCCTTGTGACATGGACGCTGACAAGTCCTCTTTATGGAGAGATCTGGTGTCTATTAGACCCCAAATCTCTCCTCTGGTCTCCAATGCAGCTGATCAGACACAGATAAACACAGTAAACAAAGAGGTGGAACTGGAAGTGACGACATACGAGTTGCTTCCTGTTTCTCTCTCTCTGTTTTGTGCAGCCTTCGCCGTTGGTTGCATCACTCCTCGGCTCCAGGCGATTGGACGGCAGAGCACGGGAAAGGCAGCGGCGGGAGGAGGGTGAGACCCCCTTCTACCAACTGAAAATTTTCATATTGGGATGATGCCTGCAAGTGCAAGTATCATCCCAGTATAACCACTGCAACCTGAGGACATCCATGAACGTCCTCCTGGCGGCAAGTGCTTAAAATAGGTTCTGTCTTTGCAATCTTTTAGATTCAGAAAACTACAGGGATTACTTCTGTGGTAGGTTTTGCCCCCCTCTCAATCTTATAATAGTAATGGTATATTCACATTGCACAATATTGTAAATCATATTTACTAACAATGATAACCCTTTACTTTAGCTGTATCTGGAACTTTTCAAGGTTGGGTTTCTTGAAAAATGTAATAGGCCAATGGGGCAGCAGATTATGTGGCAGGCTGATCTCATCATCGTATTGCACTTATTTCGTATGCAAGACAGAAAGAATGAACCAATAACAATTTATTTTCATTATATGAAATTTTCAGAATTTGTTTGCGTAGAAAAGAAAAGGTTTGGCGATCACACTTGAAACTTTAAAACATCAAATAAAGTGTAATGCCACACTTATTATAAAGACATATAAACTATGTAGAAAAATTATGTAGCATATACAAAAAAAAGTCCCACACAACCAGTGTGAAAAAGTGAAAAAGTACTCTGTGCTCTCTTCCTTTCGCTTCTTAATTAGCCCCTCCTATGCTCCACCACTTATGGCACACCAATGCACTTCCCACAATTTATGTGACCCCCATGATGAAGGAAGTCACATAGAGATATAATGTAGACCTGGGATAGATCTTCATGTGATCTGGTGAATAGCGGTTTCTTCCCTCTAATGGGTGATTCTCCTCAGTATTCTCCCAGATAGTATTTAATCAGTACCAGAAAAGAAATACTCTCATTGTTCTGTATTTATTAAAAGTAAAACTTATACATGAAGGTTAAAATATATGTACTTACATTTATTGGTGCCCAGTATCTCTGCACCAATACCCACATCCTGATTCCACTGTTACTACCACTGCTCCACTCACTGGAGTGGGCGTGTGTTCCAAAACCTGGAAAACCGGACAGTACTGCACATGCCAGCTTCCAAGTACATTGTGAAGTCATGTCCGTTTTCTGGGTTTTGGAACATAGGCTGTTTTCAGTGAGCGGAGCGGCAGCGGCAACAGTGGGATTAGGCTGTGTGTATTGGTGCCAAGGTACTGGGCACCAATAAATGTAAGTGCATATAGTTTAACCTTTATGTATATGTTTTACTTTTAATAAATACTGCACAATAAGAGTATTTCTTTTCTGGCTTATAATTAATCACATTCTGGCTGTTCTCAGCTGCATAAGGGCTGGAGGGGGAGGAGAAACAGCAGCACACTGAGCTTCACAGTGAAAGGCTGTGCAAAGGGGTGTGTCAGGACAAGTCTGATCAATGGAGGAGAGCAGGCTGAGTTCCCAGCACAGCTAGAGAACTGACCACAATGTGTTCTCCTGCTTAGCATGGTCAGTTTTTAATTGAAAAGCAGAGTGACTGGGAGGAACACCAGGGATTTCACACAAAAAAAGCAATAACAAAGAAAACAGCATATTTATTTCATACAAGTACATGGCACAGCAGGCATATATCAGGAATATGAAATGTTGGAGCAACAAACATTTTAAAGTGGGTGGATTTATTTGTGGCCACATCAATCTGTAGTGAAGAGGTAGGCAAAAAAAAGCCTTTTGGGGACCTATTAAACATTTACTTATTAAAATGATCTCACCTGCACTAAAACGTTTGCAGGGTAACATCAGTGCTGGAGTGAGCTGCAGCCACTGATCAATGTATTCTGACAGTGGAGTTCCGCTATCAAAATACAATGGCACACCAGCTAGGATTCTGGGTTTTTTTATGTTTTGTTTTTTTCGGCCAGCTGGCTGAACAAGAAAAGAAAAATGATTAATCTATGGGCAGGATAAGAAATAGGAGTAGGTTTTCAATCAGCCCCCTGGTTGAATGTCTGATCCTCTGATATTAGCCAAAACAAACTTATCAGAGACTAAAGATAACAAAGAAATGAAGGAAAAGGAATATAAGGCACAGAAAAATAATTTAATCAATCTAGAAACCCAGTTACTTGGTTACCAGATCTCTAAACTCCTGAGAATAGCGACATTTCCTCCAAGCAGCGAAAGTAACTTAAATTGCTCCACCCTGTCATATTCCAAATAGGTAGAAAGTGTTCTATGTTCATGATAAAATCTAACTCTGTCACCCATTCCACAAGTTTAGTGGTCTGGGAAAACTGCCAATAGTGAGGAATAACCGCACTGGTGGCTGTTAAAAAATGTTGTAGGACGTCTTTTTGGGTAGATTTATCTAAAATACTAGATACTACTGTAGATTTTAGGATTCTTGGAACCACTGTCCCAGTCATTCAAATATATGCTCAACATTTCCTTCCAAAAACCACATATAACATTGGGCAGTCCCACCATATATGAGACATGGAGATGATTTACTAAAGCTGGAGAGTGCATAGTCTGGTGCAGTTCTGCATAGAAACCAATCAGCTTCCAGGATTGTTTTTTGTCAAAGCTTAATTGAACAAACTGAAGTTAGAAGCGAATTGGCTGTCAAGCACAGCTGCACCAGATTTTGCACTCTCCAGTTTTAGTAAATCAACTCCACATTACCGTTAATGCCCTGATATCACCAATGGATATTTGGCAAAGACATATAAACATGATGGAGAATGTCTGGACATTTTTACCAGCCAATAAGTATTTTAAAATGTATGTTTTTCTATTTTACTGAATGCATTAATCCAGCTAAATCCACATACTCCAACAACTTTCCCTTCTGAATTCAGAACTTTATTAATACTTGCATGTCACCCCCAAGAGATCAGTAGCCTTCTGGGATTAGATAACATGATGTTTTCCTTGGCATACCTACAGCAGATTATTACCCAATAGTAATGCTTTCCTACATCTGAAATATAGAACAATTACAACAAACGGAAAAGAACATATCTAAGTTTATTCGCATTGTACCGGACAGAATCGTATTAACCTCATAGTCAAAAACTAGGACGTTGTTACAGGGCAGTGGAAAGAAGAGTCAGGTATGATTTAACATTTTACAAATTGAGAAACTGACAATTTACAGCAATTTGTCTGCATGTCAAAAATTCAGTAACACAAATTTTTGACTTGCAGACAAATTGCTGTAAGTAGTCCATTTCTCAACATGCAAAATCTGAATTCTCTTCATGGAGATTTATTGGCAATTTCCAACACAATGGGCAGCACATTGAACACATTTTATAAGTGGTCAGAAACTTGTAAATAACTCATGAAAGAATAAAACCAAGCACACCATTGTTTTTCTTGTGAAATTCCCAATAAGTTTGATGTGTTACATGACCCTCTTCCTATTGAAAAAACAAAAGTTGGATTCAAAATGGCCAAATTCAAAATGGCCGCCATGGTCACCACCCATCTTGAAAAGTTTCCCCCCTCACATATACTAATGTGCCACAAACAGGAAGTTAATATCACCAACCATTCCCATTTTATTAAGGTGTATCCATATAAATGACCCACCCTGTAGATGGGGGATCCGACTTGAAGGCGACTTCTATTGAATTGTATGGGTGCAATTCGGATAGAAGTTGCCTTGAAGTCGTGCAGGAACCTTTTCTGAAGTCGGAGCGACTTCAGTAGTGTACATGAAGATGGCTTCCATTCACTTCAATGGGATTTTAGATGTCAAACGACTTGGGGCGACTTAAGGCGTCTCAAGTCGGAGCGCAAGTCGTCCCGTATGAACGGGCTCTTAGAGCCTCTATTTTTAATTTGTTTTTTATTTTCGTATTTTTTGTTTATGACTCCATGGAAAGAGCTTTCCTCACTTTCTCTGTCTCTTACCAATGATGCATAGGTCACGCCAATCTGAATACATTTGTCTTACCCTGTCCAAATGATTGGGATAGATATCTTTTTTGGTATCAATGCTTTTATCCAAGATTCACATAACCTTTACCCAATATTCACACATTCCTAATGGACTCCTGTGTGACTCTTGGATTAGAAAAAAGAATAAATAGACCCTATAGTGTGCAACGTTTGCAGAGGGATGATGGTACCTACGTCTCGTCATATCATTCTACATCAACACTAAAGTCACATGCATTAACCATACATCAGTCTCACAACTTCATGTTAAATGTCACTATTGAATTGGTAAAAAAATGATAAATTGTTGTTTGTACAATGACCATAGGTCAGCAGGGGTTAAAGGGAACCTGTACTAACACTAATAAGTAAGCTACAATTGCTGCCTCCTCTCTTCTACTCTTCTAAAAATGCTAGTTACAAAGCCAATCCCATCAGTATTTTCTGAGTTCTGTCCAGAACCAGCAGATTGGAGCCGCTGACAAAAGCCAAATACAGCCAGGCAACTAGCATTTTTAGAATGAAATGGCAACCTCCATTCTTCTCTCAGTACAGGTTTCCTTTAATGCAGAGAAAACAAATTAGAAGATTTAGTTAGAGGAGGTATAGACATAATTCTCATTTACGTCACTTCTCTTATCCAGTTCCTCCTTTGCCAGTGCAGCCAGCCAATTTCCCATTGACTACAGGAGTCTGTAGGAGGAAGCACAAACTGATTGATCTGAATGGCAACGTGAGATTTCTCATGCGGTGTCCAACAGATACGGTTTAAGGACTGTTCTCCTTTTCCCTAAAATAGGAAGCAATATTATTTCACTGGGTGTGTGTTTTTAACAAAGGCTTTGTATGTCTCCACACTGATACCATTCTGCACAGTCCTATAAAAATCCCAGACTGCCAGGGTTCAACAGAAACTCATAGAAAATCGAATTATGTAGTGAATATTACTTTGTTAGGATGTGTATTTGCTGAGAACTTAAAGTGGAAATAAACTCTCTCAATCAACAGTAACTATTTTTAATCCTTAAGCTGATATAGCCATGTCCCCCCTTAGGGGTGGCTGAGTGTTGTGGTTCACCTGCTCACACTGCCCCCAATCATGTCCATACCGCACCCGGAGTCACAGAACAGGCTGGTACTTTGTTTTGTTTTATTAGGGGATTGAACTTGGATGGGGATTGGGGATGTTATGGGATGCCCAGAGAAGTAGTTGATCATTTACACAGCACCACTATATACAGCTCAGTATATACATGACTTCTTGTCCTCCAGCACTTCACTTGCTCCAGTTACACTTCTTCCTTCAGCACTTCACTTGCTTCTCTAAACTCCAGTTCCTCTCTCCTGCACATTACTTCTTCGAGGCCCAGAAGGAAATTTACTAGGCCTTCTCTGTTCCTCCAGCCTGACTAAGCACACGGTGAGGCCTACCATGCTGTGCACAGGGCCTCAGAGCCACCCATAACAGGTAGAGACAGTTGGTCCCCATGTGTGTAGATACACTGCTGTGCTACCCAGCATGATGGACTGCTACTCCCAGCCCATCCTCTTGCTCCTGGCTCTGTCAGCCACTCCAGCTGCATTGGCCTTACTCACTCTCTCCATGACACCACGGACCCTTACTGACTTCAGCGTCCTTTGTAGAATGTTTCTCATCCCAATCCCCTCCAGCACTCACCGACCACCGGTGGATTCTTTACTGAGCTTCTCCAATAGCACTGTCTGTTGCTCTCCTGCTCTCTTGTGCTGCTCCAGGATCTCCCTTTCCTCCTGGCTGCACCCGAGCCCAGGCCTAAAGGTCATCCCTCAGACTGGGGGCACCCTCCTGGGGGAGGCCTTTGCAACCCCTGCTGCTTTCCAGCTCTTCCACCCGAAATCTCCTCCCTGACTGGGCTGACTCTGAGTATTTAAAGAGGCCTGTCCCCTGCCAAGGTCTTTGACCACCTTCCAAAGACCTGTCTCTCGACCCTTCCCCACATCGGTAGACCTCATAAGATTCCTCGGGACTGGTTAGGGGTTAGACCTAACCGTCCCCTGTCCGGAGAAATTTATGAGTCTCAGTCGGGTCAGTCCCTCCTCTAAAGCCCACCTTCTCGACCTTTCGTCGTCCCCAACGTTTCCGGAGGGGGTCCTCC
>BLSH010516986.1:526335-544137 GCA_018402905.1 Glandirana rugosa | reverse complement strand
TTTATTTGGTTCAGATGGTGTCAAGCATGTGTAGCGGCAACCAGGTGAGGAGTACAAAGACAAGTGTGTCTTGCCTACAGTCAAGCATGGTGGTGGGAGTGTCATGGTCTGGGGCTCCATGAGTGCTGCCGGCACTGGGAAGCTACAGTTCATTGAGGGAACCATGAATGCCAATATGTACTGTGACATACTGAAGCAGAGAATGATCCCCTGTCTTTGGAGACAGGTCAGCAGAGCAGTATTCCAACATGATAACGACCCCAAACACACCTCCAAGACGACCACTGCCTTGCTAAAGAAGCTGAGGGTAAAAGTGATGGACTGGCCAAGCAAGTCTCCAGACCTAAATCCTATTGAGCATCTGTGGAGCATCCTCAAACGGAAGGTGGAGGAGCGCATGGTCTGTAACATCCACCAGCTCCGTGATGTTGTCATGGAGGAGTGGAAGAGGACTCCAGAGGCAACCTGTGAAGCTCTGCCCAAGAGGGTTAAGGCAGTGCTGGAAAATAATGGTGACCACACAAAATATTGACACTTTGGCTCAATTTGGACATTTTCACTTAGGGGTGTCCTCACTTTTGTTGCCAGCTGTTTAGACATTAATGGCTGTGTGTTGAGTTATTTTGAGGGGACACCAAATTTACACTGTTATACAAGCTGTACACTCACTACTTTACATTGTAGCAAAGTGTCATTTCTTCTGTGTTGTCACATGAAAAGATATAATAAAATATTTACAAAAATGTGAGGGGTGTACTCACTTTTGTGAGATACTGTAAATATATAGTTTCCTTTAATGACCTTTTTATACATCTGCACACCAAAACTGGAATGTAGCACACATACATACTTCTGTAAACCAGTTTTCATTAGTACATTCATTAGTACAGTCTGGAGCATGACTGTAGTTACTATAAGCACATCAATCATAGGAGACAAGGGTACTGCATGTAAAAAAAGAAAAAATGTATAGTGTGTTCCATGTATAACATAGTTGGGAATAAAAAGAAGGACATCCCATTTTCCTTGGAAATGCATATTGAAAATGTATGTTAAAATGCAAAAACATGCCACAATGAAATGCATGAACAACACATAAAAATAAACCTAAACCCTACATTTAAGTACAGAAATATGAAAGTGGTCCTAAGTGAAGCCAACAAAAATGTGCTCATATAAAAAGTTAATTGAATAATGAAACTCACCAGCCATATCCTCCAAAAGAAACGCTGCGTTTTCTTCGGAACATCTGTGCAGCTGCAGCTCGTCTTGGCGTCTCTAGCAACGACCTCTGCACTTTACTCAGCAGGGACAGATGAGGAGGGGAGGAGGAGGTTGACAGCTAATTCTCTGCCTGAGCCTTCTAACTACTGCTGCTGGGCTACACGTTCAGAGGAAAAGCCACTTCTCACTTAGTTTCCTGTGTTTTTTTGCTTCAGGCTGCTAACTGGACAACCTTTCTGATCAACCAAACTTTTCACTAGTAAGGAGGAGCCTTGTTGCCTTCATGTTTATGTTCCAATTACTGGCTTTCTCTAAAAACACGTAAGGGCTCGTTCTGCATAGATCAACGCAGGCTCAATGCAAGGCCACATAGAACACAATAGTCACCTAACTGTCCTGATCACACTATAATGCTGTGGCTGTGACATGCTGCAATTTTATGCAGCACAGCTAACCACACAGGTCACCGAACCACAGTGCTCTGCAATATTCTGCTATACAGACTTGAATGAAGTGTCATTTTGTGAAAAGTTTAAAGGGTTAGATCACATTTATCTAAAAACTGCCTACGCAGATAAGGGGTGTCTGTAGACAAAAACAAATTGTGCGACTTAGGTTAAATAATGCCCTTGCTTTAGATATAGTTATTGGTGTACCTCATGAACTGAAAATTCCAAATACATTGATCAGGATGTTTCTTAGAGACCCTTGCTGTTACTGTTCACCTTCACCATCATTGGAGCAAGCTCTCAAACTCTGAGCTCAGAGCTACTGCATCAGGGGAGAGAAAATGTATGTGAGGGTGTTTGAATCAGAGAAAGAGCTTGTTCCTGTGAAGGCAGGGGTGTAACGATAGGGGTTGCAGGGGTTGCAATTGCAACCGGGCCCCATGGTCCAGGGGAAAAGAATCAGAGAATAAGAGCTTGTTCCAGTGAAGGCAGGGGCGTAACGATAGGGATTGCAGGGGTTGCAATTGCAACTGGGCCCCATGGTCCAGGGGGCCCATGTGCCTCCCTGGTACATCTGAATAGGAGGGATGGCGGGGGTGGCATTTAGAGGAACCAAACAACTCAATTTTCCTCTATCAAGTTTACTTGTCTTCTGCTGTTCCCGGATCCTTTTACTATACTTCCGTTTCTGAATGAATGGGAGGTTCGGTGCACAGCTATTACTGTATATTCATTCTGTGCAGCTGAGGCTACACAGATGGAAATTTAGAGCCGAGGTTTGTTTAGACCACTGATATCTCATCAAAGCCCCCCAACAGAGCTCCTACAAAAAAATTAAAAAAAAAATTGTAAAAATAAAATTGTAAAAGAAATAAAATGAAATGGTAAAAAAAAAGATAAAATTAAAATAAACATTTAAAAACTACTGACATCAGTGAGGGAACTGTCAGGATTGTTAATGTTGCAATTGTGACCGGGCGCTGCCATTTCACCACCATGGGAAGGCCCAAAGATGGCAGAAAGGGGGCCTGTTGCAGAACTTGTGAAAGGGCCCCGCTGTGGTAGAGTAATAAAAGGACCCTTGATATGAGTAAAGGACCCCAGGATCAGTGGGAAGAGGGAAGGGCCCTGGTCAGGGGGCCCTTCATAATTTCTTGCACCGGGGCCTTGAAGGTTCTAGTTATGCCTCTGTGTGAAGGTGAACAGTAACAACTAGGCTTCTCTTAGCAACACCCTAGAAGTTTTCCAGTTAGACTTCATGAGGTACGTAAACAGCCTACACCTATATCAAGGGCATTATTCAACTTTGGTCAAAGCATCACAGCTTGTGTTTATCTACAGAAACCCCTCATCTGCATAGGCAGTTTTTTGGTAAAGGTGAACTATAGATTGGAACCTGTACTTCCTTCAACAACCCCCCTCCATCTGATGTCACACACTGCATAACACATAGCACAGTGCTGAGTGTAATCTGAACTTGAGTGGAGAGAATGCCCTCTAAGTCTACACAGTCTCACAGGGAAGCATGCACAGCTGAGGCTGTCAATTACCTACGAACAGTTGCTCGGGCCAAACATTGGCTGTTCGCCCATTCGACGAACACCAAAATTATCGGGGCGTTCAACCGTTTGTTCGGCCCTCCAAATGACTGCACCGCCTCATAGTGCATTGGAATTCCTCATTGGCTGAAGCAATGAAAGCTTTGCCCAATCAGGGCACAGAGAACTGTCAGAACCATGATTGGATGCTGTCATGATGACTCTATCTAATCACTGCTCTTAGTCCCATCCCACACTATAAAAGTATTCTTTCAATATCGGCCATTTTTAATGTGATATTGGCGTGGAGAGAGATAGAACAGGGCTCTGTTCAGTGCTATTAGGCAGTTAGTGTGCAGTGATCACCATTCATCTTTACATTAGTGTCAATCTAGTGATAGTTCAGTCAGTGTTAGTGTAGTGACCATTTAACAGAGGATATTTCAGTGTGTTACGGCAAGTTTAACGCAGTATATTTCAGTGCGTTATGTGCCATTTAACACAGTATATTTCTGTGCGTTAGTGCATGTTTAACGCCGTATATTTCAGTGCGTTACCTTCCATTTAACGCAGTATATTTCAGTGCGTTACTGCAAATTTAACTCCATATATTTCAGTGCATTACAAGCCATTTAACGCAGCATATTTCTGTGCGTTAGTGCAAGTTTAACACAGGATATTTCAGTGCGTTACCTTACGTTTAACACAGTGTAGTGTAAAGTTCAGTGCATTACTGCAAGTTTAACGCCATATATTTAATTGCATTAGTGCACATTTAACGCAGTATATTTCAGTGCGTTACTGCAAGTTTAACGATGTATATTTCAGTGCGTTAGTGCACATATAACGCAGTATATTTCTGTGCGTTACTGCACGTTTGATGCAGTATATTGCAGTGCGTCAGTGCAGTTTTACTGCAGTATATTATAGTTTATCAGTGGAATGTGTCTGTGTAGTGCATACTCAAGTTAAAGTGCACCAAACACCACTTTCCATTGATTAAAGTGCATCCACGTACACATTTCCACATCTTTATAACATTTTGTTAATAAGCATCCCCCCATCATGTGAGGACAACAAAGAGAGGCAGACGTCCCCAATGGCACTGTGAGGGGGTCAGCAGCGTATGTGTTCACAGCCAAAGGTGGACATGGTCAGTCCTCAGGGCATCATTTTCCCTGTTTAGTGATGTTGCCCACGCTATCCAGCCACAGCATGCAGAGGAGGTGGTGGACAAGCTTACTAATACATCCTCATCCTCCTCATCCTCTGTCACCCAAGCAGAGACTATTGTACAGTCCACTGCAGCTGCCAGAGTGGCTATACCTGCCTCCTTGTCCACAGCTATTCCTTCCATAGCCCCAGCATCAGGCGTGGAGGAGTCAGCTGATTTATTTGAACACAGCATCAGCCGCTTGCTCCTTGATGATGCACAGCTATTACTTGATTTAGATGTTTATTCTGAGGTTGAGGAAGGCAGAAACATGAGCCTACAGAGAAGGGAGAACACTGGTACACAAATTGGCAGTCATGCCCCCCAGCCGCATCGTATTGCCAAGTTGTGTCCAGTGTTAATGAGGATGGAGGAGACGATGATGAGGTCACTTACATGACTTGGGTGCCGGATAGAGCAGAAGAGAAAAGTAAGGGTGAAACATAACCCCAACAAGGCAGCCATCATGGAAGAGTAGAGAGCAGCCGCCCTATTCCATCACATTGTGGAGCTGTTATCTCCCGGCCCACTTCCTACAGCTCAGCTGCCTGGGCGTTTTTAGCACATGTGCAGCCGATCGCACTGTTGCAATTTGCAAACTTTGTCTCAAGCACATCAAGTGTGGCAAAAAAACAGCCTTTTGGGTACCACATGCTTGATAAGGCATTTAACCTCCCAGCACTCAGCCCATTGGCAAGAGCACCTGAAAGCCACGCAAAAGGGGTGCAATTCTGTTCCACTGACAGGGATGATGGTATAGCACAAGGTGTCCCAGGTCCTTGCAGCACATCTGCCAGCAGCACACCACCAGCTGTAGACTATAGGCTGAAAATTTCTCTGCCCCATCTGCTGCAGCAAAAAAAAAAAAATACAGTCACTGACACCCACATACCCAGCCTTTCCGTCTGGTGGATTCTGCCCCTTCTGTGAATTTGCAGAATGTGCTGTACCAAAATGGCAGGTTCCTAGTCGCTATTTCTTTTCATGTAAGGCCATTCCAGCTCTGTAGCATCACATGGAAGGCAATGTTGTGGCATCGTTGGGCAAGGCAGTCAACCGCAAAGCCCACGTTACTGCTGACACGTGGTCGAACAAGCATGGTCAGGCACAATATATTTCGGTCACAGCACACTGGCTAACTCTGCTTGCAAATCGGAAGGATGCAGAACAGGGCTCAGTGCTGCAGCTTGTTGTGCCAATCTCCATACAGCTAGTGGTGATGATTCAAGATTTGTCAGCTCTACCCCCTCTTCTTCCTCCTCCGTGCCCTCCTCTGCTGAATTGTCCTATGAACCACAATTAATCCCTAAGCGATCAAGGGGCTATTCAATGAATCAGGCTAAAAGGTGCCATGCAGTGCTTCAGCTGGTGTGTCTAGGGGACAGGAACCACACCGGAGCAGAGATTCTTGCAGCTCTGCAGGGGCAGGCCCAGAGGTGGTTCACGCCATGCCAGCTAGGGCCAGGAATGGTGGTGTGAGATAATGGCACAAACCTCCTGTCCGCCCTTAGACAGGGAAAGTTGACACGTGCCATGCCTGGCACATGTCCTCAATTTGGTGGTGCAGTGTTTCCTAAATAGATATCCAGGGTTGGAAGATCCGCTAAAGCAGGCCAGAAGAGTATGTAGCCATTTCAGGCGGTCATACACAGCCAGTGCTCAGTTGGCTGAAATTCAGCGAGAATCCCACCTACCCATAAACCGCCTGATTTATGACATGCCCACCAGGGGGAACTCAACTTTGGCAATGCTGCAGTGGCTGC
Source organism: Glandirana rugosa (assembly GCA_018402905.1). Lineage (NCBI taxonomy): Eukaryota > Metazoa > Chordata > Amphibia > Anura > Ranidae > Glandirana > Glandirana rugosa. The sequence goes on along the minus strand of BLSH010516986.1, from coordinate 537,950 downwards.
ACATGCATCAGAGAGCTGTCAATGAGTACCTGTGTGAGTATGGCACAGCGACAGGCTCAGCCCGGCTCGACTTTTTTCCCCACGCCAATGGCTGCTCATAAAGGATTCATGCACTGTACCGTCACTATTTGAGGAGGCCGCAAGGATGATGAGCCGTGACAATGCATGCATCAGTTACACAATCCCTGTTGTGTTCCTGTTGGAGCAGACTATGCGTGGCATTATGTACTGGGCACTTGAGGCAGAGCAGTGGAGGAAGAGGAGGACTTCCTTTCCTCTCAAGGCCCTTTTTATGCAGACACCATTGTTCCTACACCACAGAACACACAAGAGCAGAGGGATGAGGAGGATTCTGGCAGTTGAAGCAGAGAAAAACATACATCAAACAGTAAGAGATGGTTTTCCATTCCCAGAACCCTTGGGAGTAGTACGTGGCTGGGAGAAGGCAGTTCCAGATACTATAATCCTCAGTGACTCCAAAGAGTCTGCTTCTCATGCCTCCAAAAATGTGCGGTTCATGGGCTCCCTCATGCTTCAAAGCCTGCGAAAGGACCCAAGAATATGTCCCGTAAAGGAGAAGGATCACTATTGGTTGGAAACCCTCCTTGACCACCGTTACAAGGGGAAAGTCTCAGAAATCATTCCATCCCACAGAGAGTGCAGAAGATTAAATCTCTTGAGGACACCTTAAAGAGGAGTTTATCTAATGCTTTTCTCAACTCAGTTTCATGGAAAATGTAGTTTTGAGGTTTCTTTTGGTCAAGAAAAGAGCGGTGGAGAAGGCGGCCGCCTAAGTGATGCATTTCACAATTTTTTTTAGGCCTCGCCGCCCAGGGCTGTCGGATTCCACATCCCATCCGCAGCGTCTGCATCACAAGGTGGACAATTATCTAGGGGCGAAAACAGATATGGAAAGCTTTCCAGTTGACTATCCACTGACTTACTGGGTAATGAGAATAGAACACTGGCCAGAACTTGCCCAGTATTCAATTGAGCTGCTGGGCTGCCCTGCATCCAGCGTGCTTTCCGAACGGGCATTCGGTGCTGCTGGAGGTTTTGTTACTGATAATAGAACACGTCTGTCCATTTATCAAAATAAATCAGTCCTGGATTACCAGTAGCTATGAAGCCCCTAATGCCGATGTCACTGTCAGTGTTTTTGAGATGTGGAATCTCTGCAAGACTTCAAGGATGCCTAGTGTTGTCGGTGTTGATTTCATCTGGAAGAATTTTTTGTGGTGTGGGTTTCATGGGCCCAATTAACACCCAAAGACCAATTTTTCTACATATCATTTCAGTTTCTGACAGCAAGGCCAATTCTTGCTTTTATCAAGAGTACCTCTATAGGGTTACGGTGTGAAGGTCTCACAGACACCCAAAGACCAATTTTTCCACACCTGTTTGACAGGTGCAAATCATTGCAATTTTTGACAGCAAGGCCAATTCTTGCTTTCATCAAGAATACCTCAATAGAGTTACGGTGTGAAGGAGCCAATGACACCCAAAGAGCAATTTTTCTGAACCTGTTTGACAGGTGCATATCATTGCAATTTCTGACAGCAAGGCCAATTCTTGCTTTCATCAAGAGTGCCTCAAAAGGGTTAAGGTTTAAAGGTGAATAGATTATATTTCCGCGCTTAGGATGCTGTAATGTGGGACTGCTGCCTTCCAGGGACTCCCTCCTTGGAGGGAAGAAAGGTATAAAAAGATAAAAAGGAATGGCGCTGTCCCTCTCCTATTCAAAGGGCGCCAACTTTAAAAGGTTTATGGTAATTAGGGGGGTCAGTGAGAGGAAATGTTACAATCCCCTCCCCTAACTAATGAGCTCACTTTACCCAAAACAGTTTTCTTGTACCAGACAGTATTATCATTAAGTGCAAAGTGCAAAACTAAAGTTCATTCACGTATATCATTTGAAATAGTCCATAATAAACCATGTGTTCAGTCTCGTAATATTCCACTTTAACCACTTGCCGACCGCAGCGTGACGGTGACAAGGTGGCTCGTTATCGCAAACCGCCGTCATCTGACAGCGGCCGCGATAACTAATATTGTGAGCGCGCCGCCGGAGGCGCGCTCACTGTGTTGGGGGGGGCCAGGAAGCGGGTAGGGCGGACTCGATCTCCGCCGGCTACCCGTGATGGCCCCCCCGCAGCGAGAGAACGGAGGTCCGTGTATGTAAACACGGACCTCCGTTCTGTGAGAGGGGGAAGGGCTATGATCACAGCCTTCCTCTACATGGAAGCTGTGATCACTTCCCTTCCCCTGCTAGGGCAGCCCACACACAGTTAGAACACGCCCAGGGAACACAATAAACCCTTGGAGCGCCCCCTGCAGGTTAACCCCTTCACTGCCAATGGCATTTACACAGTAATCAGTGCATTTTTATAGCACTGATCACTGTATAAATGCCAATGGTCCCAAAAAAGTGTCAAAAGTGTCCGACATGTCTGCTGCAATATCACAGTACCGCTAAAAATTGCAGATCGCCGCCATTACTAGTAAAAAATTTAAAAAAATTAAAAACCCCAGAAATTAATTCTCATCATGCGTAAACGCGGCAACTTTTGCGCAAACCAATCAATAAACGCTGATTGCGATTTTTTTTACCAAAAATATGAGGAAGAATATAAATCGGCCAAAACCAATGAAAAAAAATTTTTTTATATATATTTTGTTTGGATTTGTATTTTAGCAAAAAGTAAGAAATTTGGGATTTTTTGCAAAATTGTCGCTCTTCTTTTGTTTATAGCGGCGATCAGAAATGACGCAGAGGGGATCAAATACCACCAAAAGAAAGCTCTATATGTGGGAAAAAAAGGACGCAAATTTTGTTTGGGTACAACGCCGCACGACCGCGCAATTGTCAGTTAAAGCGACGCAGTGCCGAATCGCAAAAAGGGCTCTGGTCCTAAAGTGTGAAATCCTTCCGGGCCTGAAGTGGTTAAGATTATGTGATCACTAAAAATGTGCAAACTAGTGCAATTTATCAAAATCAAAAATTGCGAAAATACAAAATATGTTTAAGACATAAAACAAAAAATAAAAAAATATATAAAAATAAAAATAAAAAGAAAAAATAAAAAATAAAAAATATTAAAAAAAAATATATTAAAAAATGGTATTGATTAAGGTGACTCTTGTGCTTCTTCTGTGTAAAGCTGCAACAAGGTGACTCCCTCACGTGCTCCCCCTTTTGGGTCCCCACTCCACATCTCCACACCCCTGCAGGGGTAATACGCCTGCGGTAAAATGGGGTCTCTGGATCCTATGGATGGCTCCTGTCCTTCTGCCTACGGACGTTGTTCCTCTGCTCACACGGTCCTCATCTCCATTTCCTCACTCATATCGCACATAAAGCGTTTGTTTGGGTTACTGTGCTCCAATCCTTTATCACAGCCCTCTGCTCGCATAGTCAGCTCCACATCATCATTTTGGTCGACTTGTGGATTTCACAACTGGAGACATGCCATCTCTGTAAAGGCTTTTTGTTTTGCTGAAGTTGACAATGTTAAAAATCACCCTCTTATACAGCCCAACTCCTGTTTCTTGTCTGGTAAAAAGCCTCTGCGTTTGAAATCATGCACAACTCTCTCTTGACCTCTATAGGGTTACGGTGTGAAGGCACCACCGACACCCAAGACCATTTTTTCCGCGGCTGTTACTTCTATCCAAAGAAGAGACACCAGAATTTATCCAAAAAATCTCTAATCTTGTTCCCAGTGCACTACATTGTGGCCTCATCATACAGACTGGCTCTGCAACCCATTGCCTACAAAATAAAGAAAGCTTGCATGGAAAATGTAATTTCTTTGGCTTTATAAATGCAATTATTGCTGCAGCAGCTTCTATACACAGTACAGATGTGCCACTTTACAGGTAGACTAAGGGGGCCCCCTAGGCACTACTGTATATTGAAAGGAATTTTTCATTTTATGCTTTCACTTTAAGCATCAATAAATCACTGCTCATTTAAAAATGACAGTTTTTACAAACTTTTTTTTCATTGATACATATCCCCCAGGGCAGTATCTGGATCCCCATAACCATTGTATGCCCGATTACTTGCCTTCAAAATGGGCACTTTTGATTTTTGCAGTTTGGGTCCCATAGACTTCAATGGGGTTAGTTATTCGGTCCCAAACTTTTGCGATGTTCGAAAGTTCTGGTGTGAACCAAACAAGGGGTCATTCGGCCCATCCCTAGTCAAGAACTATGAACCAGGCAGACACAATGCAGAGAAAATGCAGTTGAAAGCACACCTTTAATGTAATAGCAAAAATAACTACAGTTCAAGAACACAGTCAAAAACAGAAGCCAGGGTTTGGAAGCCAGAGGACCCAAGATCAGGGAACCAGAATTCAGCATTGTCAGGAGCCAAAAATCAGGAATCAGAATCAGAAGAGAAGTCAGCCAGGCCAAGTCATACACAGGAACGCAAGCAGGAACACACCGGAGAAGGGAACGGAGGGAATGAGCAAAGCTGCTTAAATAGCCAAAAGGGGCTGGCTGTAGGCTGGACTAATGATGCAGGTTATGGTAGCCAGGTGAGTCACTGTGGAAACAATGAGTGGCTGGTAATTAAGCAACAGCTGAGCAGCCTCTGTGCACTGAAAGAAAGGACTGCTAGTACAAAACTGGAGGCCATGCCCTGAAAGTACCCTCTCCTCAATGACCCCTCCCCCTCGCAGGGGCACCAGGCTAGAGGGGAAAACATATAAGGAAAGCACGGAGGAGGGCAGGAACATGTATGTCCGAGGATGAGACCCAAGAGCATTCCTCCAGACCATAACCCCTCCAATGAACAAGGTATTGTATGCGTCCACGAAACCTACGGGAGTCAATGATAGATTGTATTACTCATGGTTGTCAACCTGAACCGGGTGAGGGCGTGGTACCGAGGTGGTATAGTGGCTGCTCACCAAAGGGTTTAATAAGGAAACATGGAATACGTTGGAAATATGCATGTTAGAAGGAAGATCTAAATGTGTATGCCACTGCGTTAATCTTACAGAGTATGCAAAGGGTCCAATATACCGAGGTGCCAGTTTTAGTGAGGGAACATGGAGTTGAAGGTTATGAAAAGACAGCCAGACCCTCTCCCCAGTTTTGGTAGGGGGGCGCAGGTAGGCGTCGGTGGTCAGCTTGGAGTCTGTACCTCTCTCTGGCGCGTTGCAAGGATTCTTGGACCTGCACCCAAGTGTAACAGAGTTCCTGAAGATGTTCCTCAAATGCAGGAATTCCTTTAGGAACAAATGTGTCTGGCAACATGGATGGCTGGAAGCCATAGTTCGCCATAAACAGAATCGGGGAGCGGCATTGATGCCACTATTGTGAGCAAACTCTACCCAAGGTAACAGGTCCGACCAGTTGTTATTGTGGTCAGCAATATAGTAATACAGGAACTGCTCCAACTGCTCCACTTCTTTAGCGGAATGCAATGAGACATTTTTGAAAACCGGTTTTCACAAAGAAAAAGCCAGCATCGGCAGGAGAAGAGGATTTGTGGATAAACCCTCAGTATAGCAAATCTGCAACATAATCCTCCATAGCCTTATGCTCTGAGACAGACAAAGGGTAAACCCGGCCAAGAGGAGAAATGGCACCAGGTTGAAAGTCAACAGAAATGCCCAGCTGCATGGGCTCTACTTCACTGGAGGACTCAGGCATGGGAGGTGAGGGAGGCATGGGTGGGAAAGCAAAGCTCAGAGTTAAATGTACAGGAGGCTTCCGCAAGCGCTCCTCAAAGGAAGGTCTCTCTCAGAGTCTACTAGCAATGAGAATGGCAAATGAGATCAACTCCTCCAGATTCCAAGTTATATCTCGAACTGAAATCTCATCTTTAATGTTATCAGAGAGACCATGGGAAAAAGCATCCATGAGAGCCTCATCATTCCAACCAACCTCTGCTGCCAGAGTACGAAATTCAGTAGTAGTCAGCAGCAGTTCTCATACTCTGTTTAATAGACATGAGGCATTTGGCAGCAGAGGTGGAGTGAGCGGGAATATCAAATACCCTTTTAACCACTTCAGCCCCGGAAGGATTTTCCCCCTTTATGACCAGAGCACTTTTTGCAATACGGCACTGCGTCACTTTAACTGTCAATTGCGTGGACGTGCAACGTTGTACCCAAACAAAATTGACGTCCTTTTTTTCCCACAAATAGAGATTTCTTTTGGTGTTATTTGATCCCCTCTGCGGTCTTTATTTTTTGCGCTATAAACAAAGAGTGACATTTTTGAAAAAAAAACATTTTTTTTTACTTGCTATAATACATATTCAAAGAAAAAAAATATAAAAAAACAAATTTATTCCTCAGTTTAGGCCGATATATTCTACATATTTTTGGTAAAAAAAAAATCGCAATGGGGTATATTGATTGGGTTGTGCAAAAGTCATCGCATCTACAAATTATGGGAATAGATTCATAGCATTTTTATTACTTTTTTTTTTTACTAGTAATAGTGGTGATCTGCGATTTTTATCGGGACTGCGACATTGCGGCGGACAGATCGGACACTTTTGACACTTTTTTGGGACCAATGACATTTACACAGCTATCAGAGCTAAAAATAGCCACTGATTACTGTATAAATATCACTGGCATGGAAGAGGTTAAACTCTAGGGGCAATCAAGGGGTTAAATGTGTTCCTCAGCGTGTTCTAACTGTGTGGGAGCTGGGCTGGCAGGGACATGCAGATCTAACTGTTGCCGATCACTGGGAACAGTAGATCACAGTCATGTCCCCTGACAGAACGGGAATCCGCCTTGTATACATCAGCAGATCCCCGTTCTGTCTCTGTAGAAGGCGATCGCAGGTCACTAGCATACAACTACAGCAATTTGTGCAGGAGAGACGACCTGCTTTCGTAGAATGATGGTGGCTGGTCGGCAAGTGGTTAAAAGAGGCCACAAACTCAGGGCAATGCCAGACAATGGGTTTTTGTGTCTCCCATAGAGGGTTTGCCCAAGCTCAGGCTCTGTCAGAAAGCAAAGAAATAATGAATCCTACTTTGCTTCTGTCCGTAGAGAATGCCTGGGGCAGCATCTCATAATATATTTCAACCTGGTTGAGAGACCCTCTGCAGTGAGCTGGATCGCCCCCAAAACGCTGGGGAAGCAGAATAGAAGTAGTATTAGAGGCGGGTGCCTGCACAGAGACCTGTAGCAGCAACAGGGATGGCTTGCAATACTGATTGTACCAGAGCAGCAGGAGTGGGAGGATCCAGATAAGCAGTTCTAATCAGGAACGTCTAACACTAAGGCAAACTGATTCATGCAGTGGCCCTGCTCATCCAATCTGGAAAAAATATTACAACTAGGTGGATTGCCTGCATCTTCTAAATTCATGGCCCTTGCGTACTGTCAGGAATAGGGATGGGCCGAACACCCCCCAGTTCGGTTCGCACCGAACAGACAAAAAATTCGAACAGCATTAAAGTCTATGGGACCCGAAAATGAAAAATCAAAAGTGCTCATTTTAAAAGCTCATATGCAAGTTATTGCCATAAAAAGTGTATGGGGACCCGGGTCCTGCCCCAGGGGACACGTATCAATGCAAAAAAAAGTTCTTACATTAATAATTTTTTCAGGAGCAGTGATTTTAATAATGCTTAAAGTGAAACAATAAAAATCAAATATTCCTTTAAATATCGTGCCTGGGGGGGTCCATTAGTCTGCCTGTAAAAGGGCGCGCCTCTGTGATGTTTGGGTTCCCCCTAAAATCCAAACCAGACCATTATCCGAGCATGCAACCTGGCCACCCAGGATAGGGGGGGCGAGCCATCCCTGAACCGTACCAGGCTACATGCCCTCAACATGGGGAGTATGGGTGCTTTGGGGCAGGGGGGGCACTGCGCCCCCCACCTCAAAGCACCTTGTCCCCATGTTGATGGGGACAAGAGCCTCTTCCCCACAACCCTGGGCTGTGGTTGTGGGAGTATGCGGGTGGGGGGCTTATCGGAATCTGGAAGCCCCCTTTAATAAGGGGGCCCCCAGATCCCGACCCCCCCATGTGAATTAGTATCGGGTACATTGTACCCCTTCTAATTCACCAAAAAGTGTCAAAAAAGAAAAAACTACAGGAGACAATTAGGGACAAGTCCTTTATTAAATAAGAAAAATAAAAAATATGTGTCCCCCGTTGTAATCCACTTCAATACTGGCACGCGACAGACACAAAAAAAGAAAGCAACAGCCCCTCCTCCATGGGAGGGCTCCCGCTGACTGAGCTCTGTTTGTTGTGACAGTTTATTTATAGTGAAGAGCGGTGACGTAATTGAGTGACCCGTCCCTCGTTCGTCACCGGATGGTCCGCCCTTCACTATAAATAAACTGTCAAAACAAACGGAGGCAGATGGAGGCAGCCCTCCCATGGAGCAGGAGCTGTGCGTGCCGTCTGCGCTCTATACATTATGGGGCGTTCGGCGGTGCCAAAGTCGAGCCAAAGATCCCATAATGTTCTAAATTTGGGTATCGGGCAAACAACAGAAGTTTGGCTCAAACGTATGCTCGGGCCGAACCGTTCGCCCATCCCTAGTTAGGAACCATGAACCAGGCACAGACAGAAAATGCAGTAAAAAATCACACCTTTAATGTAATAGCAAAAATAACAACAGTTCATGAATGTTGTCAATGGCAGAAGCCAGGGTTTGGAAGCCAGAGTGGATAATCAGGCAAGCCAGGATCAGGGAACCAGAAGCTAGCGTTATCAGGAGACAAAAATCAGGAGCAGGAATCAGAAGACAGGTCATCCAGGCCAAGTCATACACAGGAACACACTGGAGGTATTGAACACGCGAGGGCACGGAGGCAATGAGCAAAGTTGTTTAAATAGCCAAAAGGGGCTGTCTGTAGGCTGGACTAATGAGGCAGGTAATGGTAGCCAGGTGAGTCACTGTGGAAACAACGAGTCGCTGGTAATTAACCAACAGCTGAGCCGTGTTTGTGCACTGAAAGAAAGAGCTGCTAATAAATAGCAGGAGCCCAGCCCTGACAGAAGGATATATAGTGTGTGCATGTGTATAATGCCTGCATATTTTTTTTTTTTTAATATACATTTTTATTGAATATTTGTGACAAATAACATATGGGAATGTCAGCTTTACATGTAATCTCGAAATTTGTAATAAGACAAGTCAGAAATAAGAAAAGGATTAACATTAGGTCATATATAAATCAGCAGCTGCGTTAGTTGACATTCTCTTCTGATCTTAGAAATGACTTGAGTTTTCTATAAACAGTAATAGAACAAATAGGGAATAACAGGTGAGAAAGGGGTCAAAAATAATCATAAAGAGGGAGATTCTCACTGAATAATCTGGAATTGTACAATCTATTGAAAAAGACATTAGTAGGTCACGCTAAAATTTACTGCATAGAATTGTTTTATACAAAGTGTTAGCATAGCTTTGATGACCTGTCTACCCTAATGGGAACTCACTGCAGACAGGGCATCTTGCTAAAATAGATTCAATCTTGCAGAACTTTAAGCTCAGATGTGGAAGTTAAACGGATAAGAAGGGTTTTAGTAATAGAGGGAGAGCTAAGAATTGAAAAAAATTAGGAAATGAAAAAATTATAGTAAGTTTCTTTTAATGTATGGGATGCCTTCGAGTTGGAGATCCAATTTTGCCAGATTAATTTGAATCTTTTCATTTTGAAATTTTTTTGGGCTAACATCAATTCATAATGTGCTTGTGTGTTCAGTCTAGTAATTACTTCTGAGATGTTAGGGGATTGATCTGATTTGCAGTTTTTAGAAATGGTTAGTCTCGCTGCTGATAGTATATTGGATACTAGTAATTTAAGTTGCAGGGGGTAGATATCTAGGTTTAAGTTTAGAAGAGCTTTTTCAATGGAGATTTTAGTTAAATTACCTGTAATAGATGCCACTAGTACAGAAATAGAATTCCAAAAACTCTTCAGATTCTTACAGTGCCAAAACATATGTTGGAGAGTTCCCGGGTTGTCCTTACACCTCCAACAAAGGGGGGAGGAGGCTGGATAAATTTTAGAAAGCCTGCATGAAGTAAGATACCATCTGTTTATTATTTTTTGATAGTTATCCCAATTATCTATACTCGAAAATGATTTAGAATTAATATTCATAGCTTGATTCCAGGAATCTAGAGAGAATGACTGTGCTAGATCTCTCTCCCATTTTATCATATTTGGTTTTTTTTGATCGATGTAAGATAGGGAGAGCATCTTATAAAAGAACGTTATACCTTTCTCATTTGTATATTTTTTTTTGTAATATACTCCCAAACCTGGATAGGGATACTCCATCCCTTCCCAGGGTCAAAGTCTTTGGTGTATTTGGATCTGTTAATTTTCTCAAGGACCATCTCTCTATCCTTTTGATTAAGGTTATCAATGAAGTTGACTCCTTCCAAATTCCATTTGGTAGTCGAAATCCTAGCCCTGCAATACTGAAGGGAGTTAATTGGGATTTTAATTTTGTATTTAGGATTAGAGGATCCAGAACAGACATCCAATTGTTTAAGCACTATTAGCGTGGCTTTAATTGATAATAGTTTGGGAATAATTATTTTAGGAATTTGATTATAGGCAACTGAAAGTGCAAGCATATCATGTTTTTTAACATATTCTTTTTCTATAGCTAGCCACAATTTATCTTCATGGGGGAATATCCAGTACTTCCATTGATCTAGAAGAGTGGCATAATAGTACTTGGGCAGATCGGGTAGATTCATACCTCCCCGGTTTTTAGGTAGAGGTAAGATAGAGAGTGCTATCCTAGGTTTCTTCTCTTTCCAAATTAGTCTCCTCAGTTTAACGTTAATTTGACTAAAGAATTTTTTGGGCATGGTGATTGGCAAAGCTCTAAATAGATATAGTATTTTAGGCAGGGTTTGCATCTTATACGCAGGCATTTTACCTAGCCATGATAATTGGGTGCTTTGATATGTTTGGAAGTCCTTGGTGACTTGGTTTAAAAGTTTGGGATAGTTGGCCTCATATAATTTGTTTGTAGGGAAGGTGAGATTAATACCCAGGTATTAAGGTCCCAGTTGTAGTACGAGTTTTGCTTAACCGCTTGCCGACCGCTGGTCGGCAATTGACGGCGACAGAGTGGCTCTTTCCCGCAAAACGCTGTCATACGACGGCGGCTGCGGGATCGAGCTTAGTGAGCGCGCGCGCACTGCCGGAGGCGCACTCACTGTGTTCGGGGAGGGCCAGGGAGCGGGTGCGGCGGCTTCGATTGCCGCCGGCCACCCGCGATGCCCCCCCCCCGGAGTGAAAGAACGGAGGTCCGTGTAAGTAAACCCGACACTAGTGTCGGGAAAGGGGAAGTGTCTTGCCTCCAGGCACAAATGAATGTGCCTGGAGGCAAGAAAGTGAGGCCCCCCCCCCGTAGCGCCCACCGGCCGCCGTTAGCTTCGGCGGCGTGGGCGAGGGACCGGGAGGGGCTTGTGTCACTCACGCGGAGGCCGTCACGCGCGCGCGAGTGATTCGAGCTAGGGCGTCGGCGGCAGCATACTGTCGCAAAACGCCCTTTCTCGGTGAGACAGCGGCAGTTAACGGCTGGTCGCCAGCCGTTCGCCAATTCGTTTTGAGCATGATGTTGACCCTGGAATTATGGACCCA
>BLSH010516986.1:504259-518448 GCA_018402905.1 Glandirana rugosa | reverse complement strand
TAGAACCTCTCCCTTTAGAACTAGGAGATGATTTTTGAACAATAATCTGTCCCTCTAAGCAGAAGCCTCTACCTAGTGCAGTCAGATCGCTCAAAGCAGCAGTATGTGAAATCTCAAATTACTCCCACAATCTGATCGTTGTGTACGATCCCACAATCTGATCGTTGTGTACGATCCCACAATCTGATCGTTGTGTACGATCGTAACGATCGTTGTGTTAGGCAGGGTTTGATCTGCAATGTGTCACTCAAAGCAGCAGTATGTGAAATCTCAAATTACTCCAACAATCTGATTGTTGTGCACGATCGTAGCGATCGTTGTGTTATGCAGAGTTTGATCTGCAATCTGTCACTCAAAGCAGCAGTATGTGAAATCTCAAATTTCTGCAATCTGTCCCTCAGAGCAACAGCAGTAGTAATCTCAGGATGCAGGATCAGATGTTAAAATGTCTGCAATCTCTCCCTCCCAAAAACGCCGGCAGCTTCCTCTCCCTACACTAACCCAAGAGCATGTGACACGCAGCACTGTGACTCCAGCTTATAAAGAGGCTGGGTCACATGATGCACTGGCCAGTCACAGCCATGCCATTAGTAGGCATGGCTGTGATGGCTTCTAAGGGCAAACAAGTGAAACGCTTGTTGATTGGCTGCCCTTCAGCTATTCAACATGCGTGATCAACTACCAGAACCCGAACCTGAACGTTTTTTGAAATGTCCGTTTTCGGGTCCGGACACCCAAAAGTTCGGTACGGACCCGAACGTTACAGTCCGGGTTCACTCAACACTACTTATGGGGCATTTGTGCAGGCTAGCTCTCGAGACACTCCACGCTGCAGCCAGCACACACAAGGAAAGCCACTGGACGTCAACCGCTCACCGAACAAATCTCCATCACTTGAAAGGCAACCAGCATCAGTCCATCTCCACATCAAGTATGCATTTTTGAGGTTCTGCCTCTTTTTCAAGCATGAGCAGTTGGTGCCCAGTGGCTTTCCTTGTGTGAGTTGGCTGCAACATAGCTCCCCACCAGTTGTGTTTCACCTAGTGGTCCTAGTCTTTTTCTTCTCTCTCTCTTCAGCCAAGAGCTGTGTAGTTGGATTGCATACTATCTGTGGGTGACCCCCTCCCCAGGCACTTACAGCTGATCTCGCATGTAAGTGAATATTTTTTTCAGTACATTTTTGAGTTATTATTCATTGGAGTCCTCCTGTCTCCCTGTCAGCTATAAATGGTTTGTCAGGCTGTGGCTATACATTAGCTACCAGTGTATCCCACGGCATCAGGATATCAGATGTGGACTATTGTTATATCAATGTATTGTGTCTGGTTGCAGACTTTCAACAATTGTTAATTTATTATTCCCAATTTAGTGAGGGGGCTTGTGCTGTATCCACTGATTTCTTTAATGAAGGGTTTTAACTCAATCCAAAATAAACACACCTGTTTGCGATGAATTCTCATGCAAATTAATGAATCTCCAAACAAAAGGTCCATTACAAAGAGCACAAGTTTTACAGGCAAATTAAAGAAAATGTTACTGAACAACAGCAAGCATGGGGAGGGCAGCTGCACAACGCCTAATATTCACAAACAATACTATTGACTCCAGCATCCTTTGGAGCAGTATAAGTACTAACTCCTGAGACACAATGGGGTTGATTTACTAAAACTGGGGAATGCAAAATCTAGTGCAGCTCTGCATGGAAACCAATCAACTTCCAGTTTTTTTGTCAAAGCTTAATTGAACAAGCTGCAGTTAGACGCTGATTGGCTACCACACACAGATTTTGCACTCTAGTTTTAGTAAATCAACCTCAAAGGATTCCAATAACATCAGACCTTCTTGTTTTAGTATGCAGAGGGTTTTCAACATGTAACATACCAACCAAGCCACCATTTTTGCTCTTGCTGACCCTGCACTTTGTTCCCCAGATTAATCCCCAGCTTCTTCCTAGGTAAGGGTGGCGCACTGTGATGTGAGGGTTGAGGACTCTTGAGTTCTGATGGAGGGGGGGGGAGGGCTGTTGATATCTTACATAAGGGGGCTGTGGAGCTCTGGGCACCTAGTCTTACAGACAGCAGTGTATTTAGGTTTTGTGCTGCCCTAGGCCTGACTAAAGTCGTGCACCCCCCCTAATTTAAATATGAGCCACCCCTTCCTGTTTCCTCTCCCGCCTTGAAATTTTCCAGTGGGGACACTAGTTTTGGGGGGGGGGGCAATAGATTCCTCTTATTTGCAGAGATTTCCTCACACTTCCTGTTTGGCTGTGGGGCAGAACAATAACTCATTAGTTGGGGTCCGCCGCATGGGCATCTTGGGACACCCAGGTCCCCTACATATGTATAGGCTGTCCCCCCCCTGATGGTGGTCCTGCCAAGCTGCTTTATGGGTGCTAGACCGATTTGCCTCCCAGGCCAGTCCGCCCCATAGGACTGGTGCTACAGTAAGTGTATCGCATACCTCCGGGGACTCTTTTCGTGCTGCCCCCCTGCAAAGTGCCGCCCTAGGCCTGGGCCTTGTTGGCCTAGGCCAAGATACAGCGTTGCTTACAGATACAACCAACCCTCTGAGGACAACTATGATGCTGATGCGGTCTGCCATTAAATCGAGTTTGACACCCCTGGTCTAGCGAAACTAGATTTCACTAAAACATTTGACATCATTATCCCATAAATGCTTAATCCACAAATTGAGATCTGTTGGCATCGATGATAGTATATGTGCCTGGATAGAAAACTGGTTACAGGGGTGCATCCAAAGGGTGGTGATAAATAATGTTTTTTTTGAGTGGTCTGCAGTTATAGGTGGGGTACCCCAGGGCTCTGTCCTGGGACCAATTCTGTTTAACTTATTCATAAAGGATATAGAGGTTGGTATAAATAGTTCAATCTCAGTGTATGCTGATGATACAAAGTTAAGCAGGGTAATAACTTCACAATAGGATATAGTCACTCTACAAGAAGACCTCAATAAATTGTAGGAGTGGGCAAACATGGCAAATGAGGTTCAATGTAGGGAAATGTAAAGCAATGTACTTGGGGCTAAAAATATGAAAGCAAATTACACGCTAGTGAGAGAACCTCTATGCAGCAGAATATTAGTTTGCATTAAAAAGGTATTTACTCAATAGATAAAACTGCAATTCTACCACTTTAAAAAACTCTAGTTTGGTCACATCTTGAGTATGCTGTCAAATTCTGGCCACCAGTCCTCAGGAAGTGTGTACTAGAACTGGAAAGAGTCCAGAGAAGGGCAATAAACAGGGGCAATTTTAGGTGGGAAAAAGGCCAGGGGCTTCAGCCCAAAGGTAAATTTGATAATCCCTTCCACATTTTAAAGAGTCCAAGGGGAGGGGGGTGTTAAGGCTCACTTGCTGGTTGCTGCCTGGCTCACCAGTGCCCATCAGTGCAACCTCACCAGTGCACATCAATGCTGACCACTAAACTGACCTACCTGACAAATACACTGACCTACCTGACACCTACACTGACCTACCTGACACATTCACTGACCTTCCTGACAGCTACACTGACCTACCTGACACATACACTGAACTACCTGACACCTACACTGACCTACCTGACACCTACACTGACCTACCTGACGGAGTTATGTGAGTTATAAAATCTGCTTAACAGAATTTTACAACGATTCTTCCAAGTCAGACTTCAGGTGACCTCTGATCTTTTGACACTCCTGACTGCAGCTCAGCCTTACCTGTAGTATGTGAGTGTGCCCATCCCTCATGACCACTCAGACAAACCTGCAGGCAGCCAGAGCCTGGATAGGAGATCTTGCAGGTAGCTTGGAAGCGGTGTACACCCCATTTTCTCTTCCATAGGATAGGAGAGCCGCCCGCCCATTTACACAGTGTGACATCCATCATAGGAGCCAGGTCCAGGAGGCAGGATTTTGTGTACCACACTTGTCCATGATGGGTAAACGGGAGATCGATCCCCGCTCTCTGTGTAAAAGGCTTGGGGCTAATAATTATTTTTATGAATTCCGAGACCCGGGGCTTTTTGGGGGCCCACTTGGGGCTATAGACCCCCTTAGCCCCCCCCCCCCCACCTCCTGACGCCACTGGCAACAAAGCTAATAAGAGAGCTGGATGATCTCAGTTATGAGGAATGACTACTAGCATTAAACGTATTCTCCCTGAAGAAGAGACCCTTAAGAGGGGATATGATAGCGATATACACATATTTTAATAGTGATTTCAGCATTGGGAGGAAACAATTCATACTTAAGTCACTCATGTAGATATGTGGCCACTCAATGAAGTTGGACTAGAAAAGGTTCAACCTTAAACTGCGTAAGGGGTACTTTACCACTGTTAAAGTAATAAGGATGTGGAATGAGTGCTTGCATCAGGTAATGTTGCTAATTTCAAAAAATTCCTAGATGGAGATTTTATTGAACACAATATTCAGGGATATGGTAAATGATAGGGACATATGAGGGGTGTTCAAGTCAAACTGGGACTTTTGAGTTTATATACTAAAAGAATACATTTCAAGAAGTGGAAACTGCATTTATTTTTCAACATACTCCCCTGTTACATTTTTACACTTATCCCAGCATTCAACTAATGCCTGGAAAGCTTCGGCATAGAAAGATTTGTCAGCATGCCTGAACCATCCTAGGACAGTCTGCTTTTCTTCGTCATCAGTGTTGAAATGCTGACCTCCGAGGAACTCTTTTAGGAGTCCAAACAAGTGGAAATTACTCAGAGCCAGGTTCGGGCTGTATGTGGCAATACCTCCCAGCTGAGCTGCTGTAATGTGCACGTAGTGCAGTGAGCAGTATGAGCTTGTGCATTGTCCAGGAGAAACAGGACGCCCTTAGTGATCAAACTAGACCATTTTTTTCGCAGATGCATATGCACATCACACAGAACACGACAGTAATATTCACTGTTAATAATGGCACCACGGGGTAGAAACCACATGAATGAATGCCACATTTGTCCCAGAAAACTATATAAAAAAAAAGAAAACAAATGCGGATACTACATTTAAGGATTGGAGACTGAGCTACAATATATTACTGTTTTGTTTTTGGATTTAGTTTTAAATCTCTTTTTGATAAGTGATTACAACGCTCATGTAGCTCTTCTGAGGATTAAGACTTTTGTGCTCAAGACCAGGGAAAGGTAACGAAAGTAATATATTGCTTTCATACTTTACATAACATATGGGAACATTCTAACACATAGTTCTAGATAATATGTCACAAGTTCCTGTTTCCTTCCTAAGTGTTCCTTTTTTATGAACTCTTTTTATTGCACAATAGAAGCTGCAGTGATATGTCACTATGTGATGTGTGAGAACTCTGATACGTGGCTTTGCTGAATGTTACCGGTATATGTCTTTGTCTCCTGCCTGCAGAGAACGTGATGATAATCACTGTGAGATGGTGTGAAGTGATACTGAAACCAAACGTATTTCCCTAAAGCTTAACTTCATCCTGGTAGCCGCGGTGGTGGTAGAGGAGACACCAAAGCCAATGGGTGTGCCATGGGGTGAGACTTCCTGCCTATACTGAGAAGATGAGACCACAGTTTAATCTAATAGTGACAAGTGCACACAGCAGAGTCTATTCACATCTGAGCATATAACATAACCTCCGTTCTGTGAAGGACATTGAACTTCAAGTCATTCAAATGTGGAAGAAATAAAAGAAAAATTAGCAATCACTATTTCTGTTCAACAAGTCAAAACTGTGGTGGGGTGAGCACAGACACAGTTGTTTTACATGGGTTGTGCAATGATAGGGTGCCATCTGCTGCCTGGGTACCACATGTACTCTTAACCCATTCATGTCTATACAAGGAAGTCTGCAAGATCCTCTGGGCCTGGAGCTCCTTAGGGTACCTAGGGACTTTTTCCTTTCTTTATGGCACTCCCCTTTCACATGAACTGTGAGCTCTACCCTTTAAAAGGCATGGCTTGGCCAGTATTATCCAGATGTGCCTCAACATACCCATTATAGGCTTTACTGTAATGAATCCCGCAGCAAGCCTCGTTGACACAAGCCTGTTACCAGCAGACATTCCCAACAGAAGTTATGAAAAGAAATAGTCCAGAAGCAGAAAGCCTTTTCAATGCATTACTTGAGCAATCAGTCAATTCCATATTTACATGCTTCAGTCAACCTGGCCCTTGGTAATGACGCAATCCTAAGAAAATTTGATAAACAAGAGAGAGTGAGCAGAAGGGTAGAAATGACATCCTTTCATTCCCTACTTGACAGCTCCCGACCAAAACTAATTTTGCTCTAGTGAACTAACTAGGGTGCTCCACTGCTGGCAGGGGCAGGGTTGTCATTAACTTCAAGTGACTTTCCAATCACTGACATTTTACATATGGAGATGTCTATTGGCTACTACGGCACCTGCATTGCCTATTAATCCAACACGTCCCCTGGCACCATCTTATGGCCAAAAAAGGTGAACTACAAAGGTCCTTACCCTACAAATCTAGTTTTTCCAATGAAAAATCTGTAAATCTATCAGGTCTTTTGCACACATTTGTTTGAGTCTAAATTGATTTTCATGCTGTGCAAGTCATTGTGAATGCAAAAACAGCTAAGAAGGAGGTCAAAGGCATCTTGAATGCAAGCCAGATGCACCTCTAAGTATATCACATTCGCCCATCTACCTAAGGCCTTAGGGTGCCCCAAATACACACATGAGAAAGACTAGTCACTTAAAAAGATTGTTGGCTGGCCTTTATCCTATTAGGCTTTACTTAACCACTTAAGGACTGGAAGGATTTCCCACGTTAGGACCAGAGCACTTTTTGCGATTCGGCACTGCGTCGCTTTAACTGACAATTGCACAGTCTTGCGAATTTGTACCCAAACAAAATTTGTGCCCTTTTTTCCCACAAATAGAGCTTTCTTTTGGTGGTATTTGATCACCTCTGTGTCATTTCTGATCATCGTTATAAACAAAAAAAGAGCGACAATTTTGCAAAAAAAAAAAAATATTTCTAACTTTTTGCTAAAATACATATCCAAAAAAAAAAAATATATATAAAAAAATGTATTCATCGGTTTTGGCTGATTTTATATTCTTCCTCATATTTTTGGTAAAAAAAAATCGCAATCAGTGTTTATTAATTGGTTTGTGCAAAAGTTGCCGCGTTTACAAACCATGAGAATTAATTTCTGGCGTTTTTACAGTTTTTTTTTATTAGTAATGGCGGCGATCTGTGATTTTTATTGGGACTGTGCTATTTCAGCGGATAGGTCGGACATTTTTGACACTTTTTTGGAACCAATGACATTTATACTGCGATCAGAAATTTAAATACCCAATGTAAATGTCATTGGCAGTGAAGGTGTTAACCTGCAGGGGGAGATCTAGGGGTTAACTGTGTTCCCTTGGCGTGTTCTGTGAGGGGGCTGGGCTGCCAGGGGCATAAGAGATCTAACTGATCTCAGTGAGAGGGATCAGTAGATCTCTCAATTGCTGCCCGAAAGAGTGGGGAACCGCCGTGTTTACATCGGCGGTTCCCTGTTTTTCTTCTCTGCCAGGCAATCGCGGTTCGCCGGCGGAGATCGAGTCCTGCCCGCTACAGCGCGAGTCCCGTTTATATCTGCAGCAGTAAATGTACGCGAGCCGGTCGGGAACCAGTTAAAGAGGAGTTCCGCCCGCCCCTTTAAAAATTAAAAGTCAGCAGCTACACATACTGTAGCTGCTGACTTTTAACGTTAGGACACTTATCTGTCCTGGAATCCAGCACTGTCGGCACCACAGCCAATGTTTTCATCGGCTGGTCGGGTGCTGCCGACACCATTGCTGGTAAGGGAACCCGGCAGTGTAGTCTTTTGGCTTCGTGACCGAGTCCCTACTGCGCATGTGCTAAGAATGCTGCACTCTCTCACTGGCCCGGCAGAAGGGGAGGGATGAGGGAGGAGGAGGGGGGCCAAGCTGCTGAAGTACTTTGCCGGTCTACCGGAAGTGTGGACAAGGTACCTAAAAAAAACAGTGATTAATGACAGCTCATTCCCTCCATCCTCCTCCATGCCCACTAACCAGCTAGCGGGAGTGGGATATTACATGTAGATTAATGGAGTCTGTGACTGGCAAATTAATGGAGCCTGTGACTGGCAGAAATCTGGCCACACAACACGTGACCAGCAGCAGAGGACTAGATGCTCCTCCTGCTTATGTTTCCCTGCATATAGGCTGGGAAAGTCCTGGGTCATGTACAAGCTGTATATCGATTAGGAATAAGATGTTTTTTATTAAAATAATTACAGTGCCATCATCCACATACAGAAATATAAGGGACAATGTAAATTAAACAATGTGTGTTTAGCACCACTTTAAAGGGTATTCAAACCCAAAACACATATGTAATGTATTGCAGCTTAACAGTATGTGGTGGCTGCATTAGGCTTTTTTCAAACAGATCAAAATTGAGTAACTGGAAAACATGGACCAAGTGGTCCTAAAGTGGGGTTTGAATGTTGGTTGAGTTCCACTGGTAGTATATGGGGTGTAGAGCTGCTGCATTTTAAGTGCAGCTGGAATTCAGATTGTTTAGTGAGGGACGCAATAGGAGATTATTTTCTGAACTGGAGTGTGCAAAATCGAGTGCAGCTCTGCACAGAAACCAATCAGCTTCCACATTTTATTGCCAAAGCTTAATTAAATGAGCTGAAGCTGGAACCTGAATATGTACCATGCAGATTCTGAGTGCAGCAGTTTTAGTAAATCTCCCAGTGTTGTCACCCTATTAATAGCTAATACCTGGACAAGAACCTTCATAGATTACAAGGAAATATTCTCATAAAATCTGCAGATTTTAAAATAATAAAAACTAACTTTTGAGTGGGCAGTAACGTTTTGGAGATTATATGAAAGTAAATGTTAGGATCTACTTTAACCACTTATTGGCATGGGCGACTCCAAATTATTTTTGGGATGCTGTGAGGGTACTAAAAGTATATGTGGGGGTTCTATAATGCGGCTGCGCTCTTGTGAGGGTCGCCAAAAAGTGGGTGTGGTCAACAGTAGGCATGGCCTAAAGTGGGTGTTTTTTCATGGTCTATCCCATTGTATAGACCAAATGGGGCCACCAATGATAATGAGTATGCAGTGTGGGCAATATGGAGTGGGAGCAGTGAGCAGTATGGAGTGGGGGCAGTGAGCAGTATGCACTATGTGGCTGGGCAGTATACAGTGGGGACAGTGAGAATATGCAGTGGGGGAAGTATGTAGTGGTGGCAGTATGAACAGAGTGTAGTGGGGGCAGTGAGCATTATGCAGTATGTGGTTGGGCAGTATGCAGTGGGGGATGTGAGCAGTATGTAGTGGGGGCAGTGAGCAGAATGTAGTGGGAGCAGTATATAATGAGGGCAGTAAGCATTATGTTGTGGGCCAGTATGTAGTGGGGGCAGTGAGCAGTATGTAGTGGAGACAGTGAGCAGTATGTAGTGGGGGCAGTGAGCATTATACAGTATGTAGTTGGGCAGTATGGAGTGGGGGCAGTGAGCTGTATGCTGTATGTAGTTGGGCAGTATGGAGAAGGGGCAGCGAGCAGTATGCAGTATGTCATTGGGCGGAATGCAGAGGGGCAGTATGTAGTGGGGGCGGTAAGCAGTATGCACTGGGGACAGGGAGCAATATGCAGTGGAGGCAGTGATTGGTGGAGGCAGTATGTAGTGGGTGGCAGCGAGCAGTATGTAATGGGAGTAGTGAGTAGTATCCAGTGGGGACAGTGAGCAGTATGCAGTGGGGCAGTAAGCAGTATGCAGTTGGGTAGTATGCAGTGGGGACAGTATAGCGTGGGGGCAGTGGGCAGTATGTGGTTGGGCAGTATGCAGTTGTCAGGAGAGGGTTCACCTGCTGGTGGCACTGTGGCACCCAGATCTATAGGCTGCAGTTCCATTGCCCACCAGCGGGTGACCTTCAGCAGCCAGAAGCTGACATCATTTCATGCAATCAGTCATCACCTGATGCTGGTTGCAGGAATTCTATTTAAATCGGGTGCATGCTCTTCCTCATTGCCTTGGTATTGTCTCCTGTGCCCCTGACCTGTGTTCCAGTGTTCCTGTATCCTGCATCTTGTTTCCTGTTCCTGGACCCTAATCATGACCCTGCAGCCTGATCCATTCCTACCTGCTTACTCCATCTCCTGTTACCCTCTCCCTGTCCTGTCTTGTTCCCAGCTCCCTCTGCTTGATCTCCCATGTATGACCCTGGCTCTGTTACATTTATAATTTGTTTACCCCGCTTTCTGTATATATTTGGTTTGGGCAGTTGTTCATTGTGTGTCACTATTGTTGGTTTATCTGGTTTGGTTTACAATTTTAGTATACTGGAGGTGCATTTACTTTTGTGTTATTTACTTATTTTTAAATAAATGATATTAGCCCTCAAATTTTTCACTTGCCTGCTCACATTTTCGAAAGAGGGGAGGAAGAGGCGGGCCAGCCGACGAATCATCAGAGCGGGAATTGCCCGCTGTACTGGTAGGGAAGGAGTTTTTTGTACTGGGAGGGAGGATGGGGGGCTTGTTCTAAAAGAGGGATGTCAAGGATGGGGATTTGGAGGGAACAGGTGATCTTTGCTCCCTGTATGTAGAGCACTCCTGATCTTTCCGCCCTGTATACCACACACTCCCGATCTTTGCGCCCTGTACATAGCGCACTCCTGATCACTGCGTCCTGTACACCTCACACTCCTGATCTTTGCACCCTGTATGTAGCGCACTCCTGATCTTTGTGCGCTGTGCATAGCGCACTTCTAATCACTGCGCCCTGTACACCGCATACTCCTGATCTTTGCGCTCTGTACGTAGCGAACTCCTGGTCACTGCACCCTGTACATCGCACACTCCTGAACACTGCGCCCTGTACACCGAACACTCCTGAACACTGCGCCATGTATGCAGCACACTCCTGATCACTGCGCCCTGTACACCGCACACTCCTGATCTTTGCGCCCTGTACATAGCGCACTACTGATCTTTGTGCCCTGTACATCACACACTCCTGATCACTGCGCCCTGTACATAGCACACTCCTGATCCCTGCGCCTGTATGTAGCACACTCCTGATCCCTGCACCCTGTACACTGCACACTCCTGATCTTTGCCCCCTGTATGTAGCGCACTCCTGATCTTTGCGCCCTGTACATAGTGCCTCCTGATCACTGCGCCCTGTACACCGCACGCTCCTGATCTTTGCACCCTGTACACCGCACACTCCTGAACACTGCGCCATTTACGTAGCACACTTCTGATCACTGCTCCCTGTACACCGCACACGCCTGATCTTTGCGCCCTATACATAGCACACTCCTGATCTTTTGTGACCTGTACATAGCGCACTCCTGATCACTGTGCCCTGTACACCGCACACTCCTGATCTTTGTGCCATTTACGTAGCACACTCCTAATCACTGCCTGCTGTATACCACACACTCCTAATCACTGCCCTGTACGTAGCGCACTCCTGATCACTGCTCCCTGTACATCGCACACTCCAGATCATTGCTCCCTGTATGTAGCGCACTCCTGATCTTTGCGCCCTGTACATAGCGCACTCCTGATCACTGTGCCCTGTACACCACACACTCCTGATCTTTGCGCCCTGTACGTAGCGCACTCCTGATCACTGCGCCCTGTACACTGCACACTCCTGAACACTGCGCCATGCACACCGCACACTCCTGAACACTGCGCCATGTATGCAGCACACTCCTGATCTTTGCGCCCTGTACATAGCGCACTCCTGTTCTTTGTGCCCTGTACACCACACACTCCTGATCACTGTGCCCTGTACACAACACACTCCTGATCTTTGCGCCATTTACATAGCACACTCCTGATCCTTGCACCCTGTACACCGCACACTCCTGATTTTTGCACCATTTACATAGCACACTCCTGATCACTGTGCACTGTACACAACACACTCCTGATCTCTGCGCCATTTACATAGCACACTCCTGATCCTTGAACCCTGTACAGCGCACACTCCTGGTCTTTGCCCCCCGTATGTAGCGCACTCCTGGTCTTTGCATCCTGTACAAAGCAGACACTCCTGATCACTGCGCCCTGTACACCGCACACTCCTGATCTTTGCACCCTGTACATCGCACACTCCAGATCATTGCTTCCTGTATGTAGTGCACTCCTGATCACTGCGCCCTGTACACCGCACACTCCTGAACACTGCGCCATGTACACTGCACACTCCTGAACACTGCGCCATGTATGTAGCACCCTCCTGATCACTGCACCCTGTACACCACACACTTCTGATCTTTGCACCCTGTACATAGTGCACTTCTGTACTTTGTGCCCTGTACACCACACACTCCTGATCACTGTGCCCTGTACATAGCACACTCCTGATCACTGTGCCCTGTACACCACACACTCCTGATCTTTGTGCCATTTACATAGCACACTCCTGATCACTGCCTGCTGTACACCACGCACTCCTGATCTTTGCGCCCTGTACGTAGTGCACTCCTGATCACTGCGCCCTGTACATAGCACACTCTCGATCATTGCTTCCTGTATGTAGCGCACTCCTGATCACTGCGCCCTGTACACTGCACACTCCTGAACACTGTGCCATGTATGTAGCACACTCCTGATCACTGCACCCTGTACACCACACACTCCTGATCTTTGCACCCTGTACATAGTGCACTCCTGTACTTTGTGCCCTGTACACCACACACTCTTGATCACAGTGCCCTGTACATAGCACACTCCCGATCACTGTGCCCTGTAAACTGCGCACTCCTGATCGTTGTGCCATTTACGTAGCACACTACTGATCACTGTGCCCTGTACACCACACACTCCTGATCACTGTGCCCTGTACACCGCACACTCCTGATCACTGTACACTGCACACTTCTGATCACTGCGCCCTGTTCACTGCACACTCCTGATCACAGCGTCCTGTACACCGCACACTCCTGATCACTGTGCCCTGTACACTGCACACTCCTGATCACTGCGCCCTGTACACTGCACACTCCTGATCACTGTGCCCTGTACACCACCCACTCCTGATCACTGTGCCCTGTACACTGCACACTTCTGATCACTGCCGCCCTGTTCCCTGAACACTTCTGATCATAGCATCTTGTAGACCACACACTCCTGATCACAGTGTCCTGGACACTGCACACTCCTGATCACTGCGCCCTGTACACTGCACACTCCTGATCACTGTGCCCTGTATGTAGCGCACTCCTAAAAGGCCACTGCTGATGTGAAGGGGAACTCTGGTATAAAGGAGGACTCTGATGTTAATTGAGTACTGCTGATGCTAAGCAGGGAGCTCCTGATTAAGGGAGACTCTGGATGTGAAGGATGGAGGATTCTGATTTGAAGGAGGGGACTCCTGATATGAAAATAAAGACTCCTAATATGAAGGTGGGGCTCTTCATTTAAACAGGGGACTCTGATGTGAAGGGTGGAACTCCTGATATGAAGGGTGAAACAACAAAAAAGGATTATTGCGCAAAAAGGAGAAACAGCAGCATGCACCGCATTAGACCCAGTAATGCAAATAAATAAACAAAAACAAGGTCCTGTGCTAAGTGAAAAAAATTACATAAAGGCAATGAACCTTATAAATTGTGAATAAACCCAATAATCAATCGACCAGAAAATCATATAAATAAAGTGAAAATAATGTAGTCCCACAAAGTCCAAAGATGTGATCTTAGTGGATGGAAAAACAAAACAAAAAACAGAAGTGACCTTCTTCAGCTCCAATGAGCAAGAGGTGAGGTTGATTCAAACCAGAAGGACTTCTCTTGGCTAGTGCATAAAACTAGATGGACTCTTACCGAAATGGTTGGATCCACTCAATCATACGACCGGTGGATCGATCGGGCTTGTGTGGATTCACCACAGAGATGGATGTGATGCTCCGACTGGTTGCCAGGTGGTCACGACCTCCGTGGTATCGGTGCAGGTGAAATCCCTCTTCTGATGTGAAAGGGGGACTTCTGATGTGAATGGGGGACTTTTGATGTGAATGGGGGACTTCTGATGTGAATGGGGGACTTCTGATATGAAAGGGTGGACTTCTGATGTGAGTGTAGTCTTCAGGAGGAAAAGTGTAGTCTTCAGGTGGGAAAGTATAGTCTTCAGGGGGTAAGTGTAGTCTTCAGGGGGTAAGTGTAGTTTTCAGGGGGT
>BLSH010516986.1:481142-504249 GCA_018402905.1 Glandirana rugosa | reverse complement strand
TTCTGGTGTGAAAGGGAGGGACTTCTGGTGTGAAGGGGGGACTTCTGATGCAAAAGGGGGTCATTCTGATGTGAAAGGGGGAACTTTTGATGTGAAAGGGGGACTTCTGATGTGAAAGCGGGACTTCTGATGTGAAAGTGGGGATTCTGATGTGAAGGGGGACTTCTGATGTGAAGGGAGGACTTCTGATGTGAAGGGGGGGACTTCTGATGTGATAGGGAGGGACTTCTGATGGGAAAGGGAAGGACTTCTGATTTGAAAGGATGGGACTTCTGATGTGAAAGGGGGGATTTCTGATGTGAAGGGGGACTTCTGATGTGAAGGGGGTACTTCTGTGGTGAAGAAGGGACTTCTGGTGTGAAAGGGGGACTTCTGATGTGAACAGGGGGGGTACCTTTTTCAGTGCACACTACCACAGCACATGTGTGAATTGGCCAGATAGGAGGCAAGGCATTTCTCCTTGTCTTGTGGTGGTACTGCCTCGGAATATCAGCCCAACACAGTCCTACCACACCTAGTGTGAATCTACCTTGACAAATTGTTGCTTATTTTATTATTTTAAAAAGTCCTAATAGCAAACTTTAAAATTTAAAGAGCAATGATTTTTGCTCTGAGCGCTGGATGACTGTGTCACTGCCCTGCTGACTCCCCAGGGGGATGGGGGTGCCAAATCGAGTCTTTGCCCAGAATGTCTAAGAATGTCTAGCTTCGCCACTGGATGCAGCCAATCCACCTAGTGGTAATGTTTTTTCAAGATTGGATGAGCAGGATCACTGCATGGATCAGTTTGCCATAGTGTTACAGATGCTCCTGATTCGCACTGCTCAACTGGATCCTCCCAATGTGGCTGTTCTGGTTCAACCTGTGTTGCAGGCCATCCCTGCTGCTCCTCCAGTCTCTGTTCAGGCACCCACTTTGACTATTAACTCTGTAAGAGGTTTGTCTGGTTCTGTTACACTTCCCCAGCGATTTGGGGGAAATCCATCCAGTTCAATGCAGAGGGTTTCTCAATCAAGTTGGGATATACCTTGAGATGCTGCCCCAGGTGTTCCCCACGGACAGAAGCAAAGCAGGCTTCATTATTTCTTTGCTTTCTGATAGCGCCTTAGCTTGGGCAAACCCTCTACGGGAGATGCAAAAACCCATTGTCCTGAATTGTCCTGAACTGCCCAGAGTTTGTAGCTTCCTTTAAAAGGGTATTTGATGTTCTGAAAAAGGTACCCCCCCCTTTCACATCACAAGTCCCCCCTTCCCATCAGAAGTATTTGACGTTCCCGCTCGCTCCACTTCTGCTGCCAAGAGCCTCATGTCCATCAAACAGAGTAGAAGAACTGTTGCCGCTTATGCTTTCCATTCCTACCCTTGCCTTCCTCACCTCCCGGTTAACGAGTCCACCAATGAAGTAGAGCCCATGCAGGTAGGCTTCACACGTCTCTCTGTGGATGAGAGGACCTTTAGGAGGAGGAAGAGATTGTGCTTTTATTGTGGCCAGGCAGGTCACTTACTGGAGTCTTGTCCTACCCATACGGGAAAACGTCCGCACCTGAGGTCCTGTAGGGGGCAGACCTTAAGTGGCGTTGTTGCGTCCCCAGTTTTCCTGAAGGATAAGCCTCTAGTTTCAGTTACCCTTTCTTGGTCTGAATCGTCCATCGATACACAGGCTCTAATCAACTCTGGGGCTGTTCATAGATAGTGCCTTTGTGTCTAAGCACTTGATTCCATTGCAGCTTCGTGCCACTCCACTTGCCATCGGAGTGGGGGCAGTGTGGAGTGGGGACAGTGTGAAGTGTTGGGCAGTGTGGAGTGGGGACAGTGTGAAGTGTGGGCAGTGTGGACTGGGGGCAGTGTGGAGTGTGGGCAGTGTGGAGTGGGAGCAGTGTGGAGTGGGGACAGTGTGGAGTGGGGGCAGTGTAGAGTTGGGGCAGTGTGGAGTGGGGGCAGTGTGGAGTTGGGGCAGTAAGTAGTGGCACCCCTGGGAGCAGCTCCCAGCTGTTTGTGTGCTGGTTAGGGAGCTAAACCAGTAAAGATGGAGGGAATGCCCGTAGGGGAAAACTTCTCAGCAGTCACTCACCTCATGGCTGCAGGCAAAGACACCTGGGCCATCTCGGCTCCTCCTCCCAGTCCAGCCCAGTGCAGTTGCAGACAGAGAGGACACCAATGTTTGTGGGAGTCAGCCACTCACCCGCCCGCCCCGCCCACCAGCTCGATCAGCCCGGGATAATCTAATTTTCTACAGGCCTTATGGGCTGCCAGCCCTAGGGGGCTAATCGCCAGGCACTGCAGCTGGAGACAAAATCAGAGACAGCTCTTGCGGGTCCCCCCTTGGTACCAGATGGAGCGGAAAACTGCCTATGGGTGGCCCTCATCAAAACGATGGGGGTGCTGTAAATATTTTTGGGGGGACAATAGCACCCACCTGGCGCCGCCAATGCTTATTAGCAATCCCTTTTTACACAGTATACCAACTTCACAGTGCTGCTAGCAGTTTCTGATCGGCAGTACCTTGCAGCACAGCACATCTAATAAATAGCACCTGGCAATAAAGACCCTAAATCAAACAAGTATGTAAAATAGATGTTATTTTGTCCCACTCTACCGTTACAATGCAGATGCACACATGCTGAATGTTAACACAAATTCTACACCGCCTCATGGCTGTAATTACAGCTTTCAAAGCACGATGAAAGAAAAGTCAGAGATAATATGATACATTATATAATAATATGGTATTTATGCAAAGTTTGGTATTTCTAGATACAAATGTGTAAAACATGTTTCGAAAATAAAGTTATTGTATGTAGTGACATGTATTTTGATCTGGGTTACATTTTATATATTGTACGTTGGGGGGCTTTTTGTAAGCTTTGTACACATAGTTCTGTAGAACTTTCATAGGGAGAGAAGTAAGAAGGAAGGTATTTTCTGCAACCGGTGTGCCCCTCTTCTAGTTGTTATGCACTTTGTGTGCATTTTACATATCCCACCATTCAGGTCAACACATCTAAATTCCAGCATTACCAGATGAAGCAGGAGTGAACTATACCACTGGTATTGTTCATTTTTTACGTGCAGAAAAGAGAAGTGCACTTATCTGTGAAACTCCCAGTAGCTGTACTTTATTAAGCCTGGGTTCACACTGCTGTGGGAATGAGATTGTGCGAGTTCAGCTGAACTCACACGATTTCATTCCCGCATGTCAGTCCGACGATTTCATAGACATCTGTGCGGTTTCCTGCACAGATGTCTATGGAAATCGCACTTGAAATTGCCAAAAGTAGTACAGAAACTACTTTTGGGAATCGGTGCGGTGCCGCAAAATCTATTCGGACGTTGCCATTGCGGGCAATAGCCGCCGATTTGGCATGCGATTTGACATGTCAAATTGCATCAATGTGAACCTTGGCTAAATATGGGTTGGAGTGCATCCTCTTCTGACTGTGGTTATACAAACTGCAATGGCTAATGTTACCTTAAAGTGTTACTAAACCCAAATCAGTAAAATCTGTCTGTATATGCAGAATAGCATGCTTGTTATACTCACTCTGGAATTTAAGGGGTTAATCCTCTGCATTTTGTAAAAAGGCTCTTTGATCCTGTATGGACAGATTCTTCCCCCCCTGCACTGTCTCTCTTGACAAGACCAGATAATATGCAGTCAGGGTCGTTTTCCTGCACATGCTCAGTTTGGACTCTGTTGTTGGAGAGAACATTTCCCTGTTCTCAGACCTAGCCAGGTCATGTGACATTGACATCACACATGTGGGCGTGTATACAGGCTATAGTGGAAATCTCCTCCTACCTGAACACACGGCTCTGGACAAACCCTGCAGTTTATCATGTGACCGTGGTATACAGATCAGCCAAAAATAGTGGCAATATTTTAATATAAAAAGAAGATTTATAAACTGGGGGTCGGCAAATTATCTATTTTCATATTAATGGGCTTAGTAACACTTTAAACACGCACTTCACATCAGAAATAGGCTAAGAGTAAGCCAAAATATGTGTCAATAGCTTTGCTTCCAAAAAAAAGCAAAAGGCAGAAACCAGTAATTAGTTGTTTTATTCATTACTGTATTTAAAAAAATGAATTAATTAAAGATTAATAACTGTGAACTACAAACGTATTTCACTAGGCCTTTGACTGAAGCAACAGATGCTCTGCCTCCCCCATGCCTTACACTGACAATAATAAAGATGGGTAAATGCACAGAAAAGCCACCTTGTTTGCATTGTCTGTACTGAGATGGCCCCATCAGACACCAGCTATATACTACTGTAGTGCATCTGCTCTTTTGAAGGGACAGGCTGGAGCACAGCTTTTGTCAGTTGTGTTGTCCCCCTGATTTATTGCAGGAAAATGAAGGTTATAGCTGGGCCCCTTGGATATCCACCGGCCAGGCCCTAGGCTCCTACCTTGTGGATGATTCACCTCTAAGGAAAATATCTGTTTTGGGGGTTTAGCACAATTACATCTGAAAGTTGGGTGCCAGGGTCTCCCCTCAGGTGAAAGATTGCATCTAGTTAAGCTGAAGTCAGGTCGAGGTGGAGCAGACATCTGACATCTCATGTCTGTAGGCAGCTAATACTTACTATCCTTATTAGACTGGCATTAGACTGGCAGCATTACCATAAGAGCCTCTCAATCTCCAGATAGCAGGCTGTCTCTCAGCCATGTTCCTTCAATTTTTTCCTTCACAGGTATTTTATATGCATACATATTCCATTTATAGTTTGAGCTGAGTAGGTAGGAAGTACCCTACCTAACCTGGCATTAGATTAAAAGAGATATAAATATCTACTCACATAGATACATAGAGGCCTCATTAATTACCTAGTAAATGAAATTGCTTGCAGTTAGTTACCACAACCAATTCAGCCTCAGATCTTAGGGTTGGCTCACACCACAATGTGATCGCACAACGTGGGCACATTTTTTGACTGCCCATTCGTTTCAATGGGCTTCCAAATGTGTAGGAATGCACAAAAAAGTGCAGCCAAAACGAACAGCTGTCCACATACTGAATCCCTCCAGGTGCATTAATTGTTAATGGCACCCAAAAGGCATCTAGGAAATGTGCGCACGTTGCAGCCACCAAAACGCACCATGCAGTGTGTGCTGCCCGTTTCAGCGCATCATGCAGTTTCCTTTTTCTTTTTGCCATCTTTATTCGAAGTGCACAAAGTGACACTTCATTTATGTCACTGAATAGAACCGCGGTGCATTTGCTGCTGTGTGGTGACAAGCGGTGCCTTCCTGTGCGTTGCAATAAAATACAGCATGTCTGCATATTATCGCAGCTCCCTGCATTCCGGCCTCACGGCTGCATTGCACTGTGAATGAGGCACATGGAAAACAATTGTTTACTATGTGCTCTAACAGCGACTGAAGCTCTGTACTTAGGAGAAATGGACATAACTACAGGGCTCCATGCTTAAGGTGGTTGTTAACCCACCAATGTATCTTTACATAATCCTCTCAGTTTTTTAATGTAATGGCCCCTTGTAATGGTGCTTTAAAAAAATAATGCTGTATATACCTTGCTTACAGATCGCTGATCTGCGCTTACTGACACGCCGCCTCTGTCGGCCTAACAGATGCAGTGGGCGGGGCTGGGGATCCCCCGCCGATGTCAGTCAGGGGGGGAGGAGGAGAGAGGCAGCCCCACCTGCTGCATCTGTCAGGCCGAGAGAGGAGGTGGGTCAATGAGTGCAGATCAGCGTTCTGTAAACAAGGTATATACATTATACTATTTTTATAAAGCACAGTCACAGGGGGCCATTACATTAAAACATAGAGAATTATCTGAAAAAGAAACAGAAATTTGAGCAGCAGAAGGAGAGGGGATGGGCACAGACACAGAGCTCACAATAAGAGAGGGGAGAGGACACAGGAGACACAGAGGAGGGCTGCGGCTGATGGAGACACGTACGCTGACTCCGGTGTCAGTGCTCAGCAGACCTGATTTATCAGGGTCAGCATACAGGGGGCAAGGTAGAAACTGGCAGGATCAGCCAGGTATTACAGGTGTTACAAGGGGTCAAATGACACAGCACAAGCACTGTGCTTAATAACATGCTTTAAAGGAGCAGGATCTTGATTTTTTTTTTTGGATTAACAAAAGCTTTATTACTGTTAAGGTTAATAAGTAGTTTTCAGCATGATAACAACTGTCACAGATCTCAACTCTGGCTCTTGGTTCCTAGGTTCATCTTTAAACAAACTAAGGGCTGTGTTGTACTAGTGATTCTGATGCTGGCAAAACTGCCACTGTACTGTATGGCAGAGCAGTGCATTTGCACAGAAATGAATGGAAAGAAGTACACACAGATCCCATATATGGATTTTATCTGCGCATTTAAATTCCTGCTTGAGTACTGTCCGTGATACTTTTTTTATTTGCACTAACATACAATTTTTCAGGACAAGCTTTCGGTGTGTGTCCCCTTCCTAAAGGTCCAAGCAGTCAGTACTGCTTGGACCTTGAAGAAGGGGAGATACCCCGAAAGCTTGTCCTGAAAAATTGTATGTTAGTGCAAATAAAAAAAGTAACACGGACAGTACTCAATTTTCTCTGTCGCAATTGCACTAATATGGCTACAATCACCTCAAGCATAAATTCCTGCTAGAAATTCAGCATTGGGATTTAAGGATATTTCAGGCTACAGGTAAAGTTAAGATTTAACCCTACATTTTAGTGGTTAGAAAAAGGATAATTTTAGAGGTATATTTAAAGTGGAATTAAATGGGGTGGCGAACTTGGCCACCATTTGCCATAAAGTGCATAAGGTATGCACAACACCACATACCTCTTGGAATTTAACTCTTGTGATGTGAGGTCAAAGCTCCCCATCTGTCGCTGCCATGCTTTTTCCTCTCCCTCTGGACCTGTTACCATCTTGCTTTGGCCACTGGGCGGCATTGATGATGTAACTCCTGCAAATGAGCACTGGAGTTACATTATATTGGAGCCCTGTTCCATTCCAGACATCTTTTAGTTTAGTTCCACTTTGTAGGAAGTCCTGTGTTTTAAGGTGAAGCTAAAGCGGAGTTCCAGTCGTTTGCAAGTTTATTAAAAGTCAGCAGATACAAAAAGTGTAGCTGCTGACTTTTAATAAACAGACACCTGTCCCACGGTCCAGCGATGCGGCCACCCGAAGCCTCGCTCTTCTCCCCTGCCTCTCCTTGGCTCCAGCATTGCAAGTGTGGGCATTCGGCTGTGACAGCTCTGCTTTGTGTTGGGATTATGCAATAAAATCATAAAAGCCCAGCTGGGACTTGTAGTCCACCCCACATCCTGTCATGACTTTTATTGATTAAAGGAGTTTGCTTAAGGAGTGCGGCCATCCAGCCTTCTTCTTTGTCTTATGCTACTCAGCAAACAGTTCTCGCACTCTGTTCCACAAAGAGGCAGCTGATTCTGATGGGCTGGTGATTATCCTGGAGCAGTGTTTTGGACATGCC
This sequence comes from Glandirana rugosa, assembly GCA_018402905.1. Classification (NCBI taxonomy): domain Eukaryota; kingdom Metazoa; phylum Chordata; class Amphibia; order Anura; family Ranidae; genus Glandirana; species Glandirana rugosa. Next base: position 496,784 of record BLSH010516986.1, on the reverse strand, counting down.
ATAAAATCCGTTTGAACGCTACCTTGTCGATCCATGGTGTGCTGGCAAATATCTCCATTGTGATTTTCTGAACCAGCTCCCAGCTGGTTGTTGCTGCAGCACCCAAACCAAAGAGCTTATTCCGGAACGCGTGCAATGGGAATATGGAGTACTGCACATGCTGGAGTCACGCTGCACTCTCTTAGTGGTTCAGGCAATCTTCTGGGACCTGTGACGTGTCCCAGAAGATTGCAGAGAGGGAGGGGAAGAGGAGGTGCTACCCATGGGGAGAGGATGAGTCGCCTAAGCGGCAAAGCGATGAGAGCAGGAAAGTGGGAGCTGGGTACCCGTCAAAACTAGGTACCCGCCCACCCCCCCCCCCCCCAAAAAAAAAAATGACATGCCAAATGTAAGAGGGCAAGGAGTGCTTAAATCGGAAGTTCCACTTTCGGGTGGAACTCAGCTTTAACAATAACAGTTATGTTAGGGTTTAAGTTATAGTTTCCTGGTGGGTAAAGTAAAGCCTTACACAGATAGATGGTGCTCATACGAAGAAACAAAACTTTTTGTATAACGATGCTTTCTGTTCCCTGACTATTAACAGACCAACTACATGTTAATTTTAGGTAAGAGAACTATTCTAACTGATTCAATGAAAAACTCTTCCCCCTATTTCTTAGGTTAAATCACATTTATTTCACCTTTTTAACAATAAATTACTCTGTTCTCTAAATTAATTAGTTTTCTGTGAATCCTTCCTTTATTTTATTCCTGCAAAAGCAATTGGTAGTTCAGTAAAGCTTCCAACTGTCCCTGGTTTGGAGGGATTGCCCCTCTTTGGAAAAAGCCAATTTGTCCCCTATTCCTCCTCATTTGTACCTCATTTTCTTCTGATGTATTTACCTGTATAAAAATGCACTATTTATCTATCAAATTGTGTTTTACATTTCTAAACCTTTAGTCCATTCTTCAAATCATCTCAGAAGGATGGGAGGTCTGCCTAAAGTGGAATTAAACTATATCTGAGCACCACGAAGCAAAAATGCTATTTCATTTGTTTTTTAATATTCAAAGCAAACTCCCACATCCATTCATGTCTCCATGCTTTATTTTATAGAGAAATCACTTTGAACCCCCCCCCCCCCCCCCACACACACACACACACACACACCTAGCATATATAGCTGCAGCCACCTTGGGTAAGGGCAGATGATCCATGTAGCATTTACTTCCTGAAATCCATCTGCCCTTATCTCAGGCATGCAGGCAGGAAGGCATGCTTAGCGGAGAATGCTCCTCCCCCAGATGAAAAAAAAAAATGCCCACGAGACTCATGAGATGTTTGTAATTATTTTAGCCCTGGCCAGAAACCAGGATGCACCTGAAGAAATGTAGACAAGAAAAAAAAAGAAGTTTTAAACAAGTAAATATAATATACCTTCCTATCTACTTACTAATGCTAGCAGCATAAGGATTAAAAATAGTTGATGTTGACAGAGCTTAATTCCTTTTTAAGTATCCTTTATCCTTATTGTTCAGTGTTCTATTTATTATATATTCCTACATTTTATTTGAATTATTATATTTATTTTATGGAGTTCTAATCTTTCTCCTTTACTTCTTTATTATTTTCTCATATAGGTTGTTTATACAGCATTTTTGATGTCAACAGAAAATGTTTGTACAAAAATACCTTAAGTATGCATTGAAATTCTGTGCTCAAGAACAAATTGCTAAGTCATGCTAGAGCTAGCAAGTCCATCCATAGATTATTAAAGATGGCATAGAATGAATCCAGCAGCTCCTCTAGAAACAGATGCTGAGACCAATTCAGATCAGCACATGTAAAGACAAAAGCAGCGAAGGCACAGCAATGAGTAAAAACTTCAGCACATTTATTAGTTAAATCGCATCCCCTTACCTCCAGGTAAGCCTATAATAAGGCTGGGTTCACACCATTGCGAATTGGATGTGGATCCCTCGCATCCAATTCACAATAGCAGGAGATTTTGACCGGCTCTCCATGGAGCCAGTTTACATATCACCGCAGCAGGTCCGGTGCGATTTGCATAAGAACGCTGTGCGTCTTTTGGTCCGAATTCGGACCTGAAACGGTGAACCAGGATACATCGGACCCCTGCTGTGAGGCTCATATGTGAACCAGCCTTAGGCTTACCTGTAAGTACCATGAATATCTCCTAAACCTGTATGGTTTAGGAGATATTCACTGTATCCGCATGTGCCAATGTCACAGGCTTCAGTAAGTGTGCTGTGACCGGCATGCACGCGGGAGTGACATCATCGCAGCTCCAGCCAATCACAGCGCTGGAGCCTGCACTATGATTGGCCGGAGCCTGCAAAAACCCGGAAGAAGCACCGGGAGACATGTCACCGGTCTCAGCGATGTGTGGGGACCGCTGCAACAGCGTCGATCTAAGGTATTTCATAATGAGCTATGTGATGCATACTAACTCATTATGCCTTTGTCTTGCAGTTTTTTTCCCCTGGGTTTACAACCACTTTAATACAAGACATATAATTTTCAGAACAAATAGGGTTGATTTACTTAAAGCAAATAGGCCGTTCACTTTGCAAGGAAGTTTTCACCAGAGCTGAGTGCATACAGTATAATTTCACTTTGAAAATAGCATGCAAAAAAAAAAAACAATTCTTTCTTGCATGATTGAATGGTGGGTGGAGCTATGCTGTCAGAATGCCTTGTTTTCAACTTTGTCAGTTCACACCACATCATTGCTATGGTTTGCCACTGCAAATTTACTGCATGCAATACTTTCTTTCAGTGTACTGAGTTGCAATGCAAAACACCACATAACCACACTGCCACAATGAAAAGAACTCTATTGAAATGTCACTTGTGTCATTCCTTTAAAGCGGTTGTATACCACTGGACTTTTTTTTTTTCCCTGCAAGGTAAAGTCATAATGTGCACATTATGTGAAACTTACCTTAAAACGAAGCTGCTCCAGCGCTTACTTCCGAGTTTGTGGGCTTCTGCTCTGTGACTGTTCGGAGCCGCAATGACGTCACACCCATGTGCTGGTCATGGCACAGGGCCCTGAAGGAATGGCATAGGTGGCTGTTCCTTCAGAGTGCATGCGCCAGTGATGTCACCGACTGCATGTAATGTAAATATTTCCTAACCAGTGCACAGTTAGGAGATATTTACACTACTTATAGGTAAGCCATATTACAGGCTTACCTATAGGTAAAAGTCAGTAAAGGAAGTTTACTTCCTCTTTAAAGTTCTGTGGAAAAAAAAAAAAGCAGTGCCATGCGCTGGGATTACCACTATGTCTCACAGCGGACACTAGTGATCATGTGCTCAGCAAGACTCGGAGGTGTAAACGGGTCCAAGGAGAAAGCACAGCAGATACTACTTGCTTTGCAGCTACCTTTGGCTGATTGAATCCTTGCAATGATCACTTGATAACAAATGAGCTGGAACTCTCTAAACAACCACCTTTGTTGTGATCGGTATAGTATCAACAAAGGTACAAAGATAAATATGAAAAGGTGATTAGAGCTCCACCTATTGGCTGTGAGGGAGAATTTTTATTGTTCAAGCCTATCCATAATAAACAAAGATTATATGTAGAAAACTACTATACTTTCTTCATTACTTTTGCTTTCCTGGTGTGATTATTTGCTGTTTGAGGATTTAATATGGCTTTTAGGGATGAGCAAAATTATTTCAACATTTTACTGCAAAACTACCAATTTCATAGCCAGTGACATTTTTTTTTCGGAACTATTTACGCAAGATTTGCATGAAAAAAAATGTTTTTCCTTTATTTAGAGGGTGGTTTGGGATTTTTCAGGGTAATTTACATTATTTACTTTTGTGTTCTCTGGAGGTGTGTTTTTCCCTTTTTTGTGTGTATTTGATCATTGTGTACTGCAACTTTAAATTTTGTATTTTACTTTTTTTCACTGTCTGTTTTTTCTATAAATAATTAAGCTAATGGAGGGGCCTTTTTGGCCCAAGAACAGATCAAGGATAGTTGAAAGAAGCTTCTGTAACCACCAGGAGCCATTTAAAGCTCTCTGCGCCTTAGAAAAAAAAACACCAAAAAAACTCACCACTTTATTTCATTTTCCCTTTTGACTCTAGTACTTTTCACCATTTATTCTAATTTGTAATAACATTTTGGGGAAATGAAACCAGTCAAATTTTCATATTCAAATTCATAACGGCGATTGAGTTGTACCCACATTTTCAATGCCTCAACTAATGTGACTAAAATCTACTTACCATATAAAATATGTATGGGTACAATAGCACTCTTAGAGGCACATAGGGCTGCATCATTATCAAACCAGATTTTATTTTTGAAACCCATGCTGAGACTGGAAGCTTTATTACAAAACCATGTGCCTGATCCCCTGTCTCTTCTAACTTCTACATCAAAGGCCATGGAAGCTCTAGTGATGTGATGTGCTGTCTATTGCAAAAGAACAAGAACACATTCATCTTTTTTAAATAGCCACAAAAGAACTAGAGGACCCTTTAGAATATAATTTTAAACACAATATCTATTTTAATGTAAATGCCAACCTTTTTGCGGTAACAAAACTTGGATAAATTACCATTTTCAAGTGGGCAAAAAATAAACTAAAAAAAAAAAAGAATTTGTCATCTGTCTAGTCTGAAAGGAAATGTTCCCTGCACATATCTGAATGTAATTTTCCTGTGAGAGCTGTCTGCTTTTTCTTGTTTTGCAAGCCTAGTCTGTCTGCAGAGTAGTACATGAAGTGTGGTGCATAGGAGAAATGTCTGATCATAATTGGTATTTTAACCCCTCTGTGTATAGCAATACACGTGCTGCCTGCTGAATCCATGGTACTGTATACCCTACCATAAGACCTTGGCTATTCCTCATATGTACTGTATCTGTAGCGAAACACCAACCTACACATACTCAACACAAGTTGGTTTGGAACAATTATACATTTGATAATTGTCTGATCCATGTGAATGGATCATGGGTATCACTTCCACTTGTGTTTCCTACTAATTTTTTTTTCCTCTACTCCACAATATGAGGTAATGCTATTAGGTATGAAAAAAAGTAATTACAAATTATATTCTGTGAGAGCTTATTATTTTTCATGAAGATTCTAAAGTTTAAGACCTTTGTCTTTCATTTCAAATAATTATTTTGCACATACTAACAAAAAATAGTCAGGGCCTGGACTTGAATCTAGGACCTCTGCTGTGTCTGGCAATCACTCTGCTTGCTGAGCCACCTGGAATGCTGGACAGTTCCCTGGACAATTCCTTGAATGATCCTGTCTTGAATTGTGTTTGTCTTGAACCTTGAATTCTTTGCTCCTCCCACGAACTTCCTGATTTAAGCCAGGTCTCTGCACTTCCTGCCAGATTATTGTGCTCCCTTCAACCAATATCTCGCTTTCGTCTCTCCTGCTGTCATCCTTATCTTTGCTACCATTTGTTATCAACATTTGGCTTGTTCCTTGACTATGCTTCTGCTTAACCAGTTCCACACTGCCTACCGTCTATTTACGGCGGCAGTGTGGACGCTGGGCGCGAATCGCTGTAAAAAAGCGGCGATCGGCGAATGGCCGCTAGGGGGCGCACGCGCGCCCACCGCACTCCTGAGGAGTGTGCCTGCGACTCGGGCGGACCCGATGTCCGCTGGCGAGCCGCAATGAGCGGCCACAGGCAAAGAACGGGGAACGGCCTATGTAAACATGGCGGTTCCCCACTCTGTTAGTGAGGTCATGGGAGATCTACCGATCCCTGTCACTGGGATCAGTTAGATCTCTGATGCCCATGGTAGCCCAGTCCCCCCACAGTAAGAACACACCCAGGGAACATAGTTAACCCCTTCCCTGCCCCCTGCAGGTTAACTCCTTCACTGCCAATGACATTTATACAGTAATCAGTGGACATTTAAATTTCTGATCGCTGAATAAATGTCATTGGTCCCAAAAAAGTGTCAAAAATGTCCGACATGTCCGCCCCAATATCGCAGTACCGCTAAAAATCGCAGCTCACCGCCATTACTAGTAGAAAATAAAAAAAAATTAAAAAAAACCCAGAAATGAATTCTCACCATCCGTAAACACGGCCACTTTTGCGCAAACCAATCAATAAACGCAGATTGCGATTTTTTTTTATCACAAATATGAGGAAGAATATAAATCGGCCAAAACCGGAAAAAAATGTTTTTTTATATTTTTTTTTGAATTTGTATTTTAGCAAAAAGTAAGAAATTTGTTTTTTTTTTTCAAAATGGTCGCTCTTCTTCTGTTTATAGCGGCGATCAGAAATGACGCAGAGGGGATCAAATACCACCAAAAGAAAGCTCTATTTGTGGGAAAAAAAGGACCCAAATTTTGTTTGGGTAAAACATCGCACGACCATGCAATTGTAAGTTAAAGCGAAGCAGTGCCGAATCGCAAAAAGTGCTCTGGTCCTAACCTGGGAAATTCTTCCGGGGCTGAAGTGGTTAACCACTTCCCGACCGCCGTACGACTATAAGCAGCTACAGCGTGGCTCTGTCCCACGAATTGCCGCTTATAGTTGTCACTTTAGTGCACAGCCGCTAGGGGGCGAGCTCGCAGCGGCGGGCGCTCATGTCTGCCGCACACTCCCTGTGCGGGGCCGCTGGTCGGGCAGACTCGATGTCCGCCAGCGACTCGCGATGCCCTATTGCAGAGCCAGAATGAGGAACCGCCGATGTAAACACCAGAAATGAATTCTTATGGTTTGTAAACGCGGCAACTTTTGCGCAAACCAATCAATAAATGCAGATTGTGATTTTTTTACCACAATTATGAGGAAGACTATAAATCGGCCAAAACTGATGAATAAATGTGTTTTTTTTATATAATTTTTTTGGATTTGTATTTTAGCAAAACGTAAGAAATATTGGTTTTTTTTTGCAAAATTGTCACTCTATTTTTGCTTATTGCGGTGATCAGAAATGAGGCAGCTGTGATCAAATACCACCAAAAGAAAGCTCTATTTGTGGGGAAAAAAAAAGGATGTAAATTTCGTTTGGGTACAAAATTGCACGACCACGCAATTGTCAGTTAAAGTGACGCAGTGCCGAATCGCAAAAAGTGTGCTCTGGTCCTAACATGGGAAATCCTTCCAGTCCTTAAGTGGTTAATCCCAACCTGCAACCATTCATTACTGACCTTTTGGCTTGTTTCCTGACTACGCTTCTGCATGATCCCTACCTGATGTATCTGCTACTGGACCCCGGCTTGCTCACCTCCTGGTGAAGCAATCCTGAGGACCGCGACCTCGTACATGACGCGACCTGCGACATGCAGCAAAACTAAATCTCCACCATCAGGAGCTCTGGTGAATACATGTCCCACTTGTCGGTGGGTGCTGCTCCACTGCTATAGCTATTGGCCTCGGAGCCTGACTCCAGACCGTGACAATAAAAATCTGTCCTTATAGAAATAAGGGGTCCCTTTATTCCTTAAGTAATCAGGGTGTCAGGGATGCAAGCATCCAGTGAGGGTAAACAGATCTATTGGCTGCACCTACAGAAATCAGGACCACAGGGATCAGTGAAACAGATATATGTATTAAATAAAGTGACACACTTCCAACACCAAACACCAGCAAACATAAATAAGCAAGTAAAAGAAGAAAAAACACAGCAACCCCAACATAAACACCTAACTAACTAAATACAACTATAGATGACACACATATACTGTAAGCAAACGGGGGGACATCAGATAAGGGGAACATGGAGCCAGGTTACTGGGAACAGAAGGAAAGTAAGGGTGCCAGAAGCAGTTTCAGGGATCAGGTCTCTGGGTCAGGATCACAGATCAGGGATCAGAACAGATCAGAGCAGGTCAGATTCAGGCAGGGACACAGCTTGCAGAGCAAAATACTGAAGCCCTGACCCTTTGTGAAGGGCGGACTTATGTACTCCCAGCAGATAGTGTCAGGTGCAGCCTGATGATTAGTAAGTCCATCTGCTGGCAGACACCCGCTGGTGGCCACCAGAACTACATCCTCTGGTGCTGAAAGCAACACTGCCACCCGCAGGTGAGCCAAGCAGCAACACAGGTCCTGACAGTTCCCCCCCCCCTTAAGGAGTGGCCTCCAGACGCTCCATTCTGCCCTTGACCTGACAGTTCATGTGGGTGCAGGAAAGTTCAGCAAAGTTTCCCCTCCGTGCCTGTGGACTCCTTTTCACTTTTCTGACGAGAGTCTTTTAACCTGCTGGGCGGTGTGTCACCCAAGTCAGGTAATGGAACATACGCCCCACCGCCAGGGTCTGGAGCTCTGAGTCCAGTATCAACAGCTAGCTGGACAGCGGGCATGACACCTGTGGAGGCAGGCAACACAGGGGCATCAAAGTCAGTCTGGGCATCAAGCCAGGGGAAAACAGTGGCAAGCTGGGCATCGGGCAGGCCAGCATCCACAAGCACCTGATCAGCAGGCACTGTATCAGTGGGTTCAGGGTCATCAGGCATGGGATCAGCATGCACTGGATCAGTGGGCACCGGGTCACCAGGCATGGGATCAGCAGGCACTGGATCAGGGGGTTCAGGGTAATCAGGCATGGGATCAGCACGCACTGGATCAGCCGGCACCGGGTCACCAGGCATGGGATCAGCAGGCACTGGATCAGGGGGTTCAGGGTCATCAGGCATGGGATCAGCAGGCACTGGATCAGCAGGCACGGTATCATCAGGCATGGGATCATCAGGCACGGGATTATCAGGCACGGGATCATCAGGCATGGGATCAGCGGGCACTGGATCATCAGGCTTGGCAGCAGGCACGTGTCATCAGCAGGCATCAGATCATCAGAGACTGGGTCATCAGGCACTGGATCATCAGGCTGGGCAGCAGGCAGTGGGTCATCAGGCACCAGATTTGCAGACACCAGGTCATTAGGCTGGGCAGCAGGCACCAGGTCATCCATCACCTACTCGGCGGGCACCGGGTCATCAGGCTGGGCAGCGGGCACCAGGTCATCAGCAGGCACCAGGTCATCAGACAGGACAGCGGGCACCAGATCGTCAGACTGGACAGCAGGCACCGGATCAGTGGACTGGACAGCGGGCACCGGACCAGCGGACTGGACAGCGGGCACCGGACCAGCGGACTAGACAGTGGGCACCGGGTCAGTGGACTGGACAGCGGGCACTGGATCAGCAGGCCGGACAGAGGGCACCGGATCAGCAGGCCAGACAGCAGGCACTGGATCAGCAGGCCAGACAGCAGGCACCGGATTAGCAGGCTAGACAGCAGGCACCGGATCAGCAGGCCAGACGGCGGGCACAGGATCAGCAGGCCAGACAGCAGGCACAGGATCAGCAGCCCATACAGCAGGCACAGGATCAGCAGCCCAGACAGCGGGCACAGGATCAGCAGGCCAGACAGCGGGCACAGGATCAGCAGGCTGGACAGCAGGCACAGGATCTGCAGCCCGGACAGCGGGCACAGGATCAGCAGACTCCATATCGGGCATAGGATCAGCAGGCAGGACAGTGTGCACAGCAGCGGGCGCCAAAAAAGCAGGCTGGACGGAAGGCATGGTGGGAGGTACCGGAAGAGGCTGGGCAGCAGGCATGGCAGTGGGCACTGGAACAGCAGGCTGAGCCACGGGTACTGGAACAGTAAGCTGGGTATCAGAAATGGAACCACCAGGCAGGGCATCAGGAACTGGAACAATGAGGTCAAATTGATTAGCTTGATTAGCCGGCAAAGAGTCCATGGGGCCAAACTGGGTGGTGGATAGAGAACCAGTACAGTCAGGTGGGATAGCAACAGGCCAGTCAGATGCAGAAGGTCCAATCACCATGGGCTGAACCAAGGTGGCAGGTGTGGTGGCAGGATTGGATAGTGGAATGATTGTGCAGGTTAGAAAAAACTTCAGTTTCTTTTTAGGTTTAGCCACTGCAATTCTGTGTGCGGATGCAGGGCTGTAAGTAGTGGGTGCAGTGGCTGGAGGAGAGATGGCAGTACAGAGAGGAAATGGAAAGGGAGGAGCGTTGCTATGGTCAATGGAGAGAAGGATTTCTGAACAAACTGGTGGCTAGTGGATGGATGCATGTCAACAGATACTGAGGAAGACCAAGCTTGAAGTAAAAGCTGAACAAATGTCAATTTACACTCTCCTTGTCTAGCTAAAGAATGTACTGCATTGATACAATCTAACAGAGCTTTTTGTGAATACACAGAGTAATGTTCCAAAAAATAGCTTTTATCATCCTCTAACAGCCAGACAAGTGACACCACCTGAGATACGTTAAAGGGCGGATTATAATCATTACCACCAGTAGGAATGCTAGACAATGCCAACTCCGCACAGATCTGAATGAGGGGCTGAATTTCCTCAAACAAAAAGCTGCCTTGATCCACCAGAGAATGAGCCAGAGGGATATATTCCAGCAGTTGTTCCCTAGTCTACTCTTTCAAGATTTGGCAGCAATATTCCCTGTCTTCTTCTAAAAGCAGAGCAAAATGCACAACCTCCTCAGACTGCATCCTGCACCAATTAACAAATGCCAAAACCTGATTTCCCAGGTGCTGCCGATCTGATAGTATGGCTTCAGTATTATGTCAGGGATGCAAGTATCCAGTGAGGGTAAACAGATCTATTGGCTGCACATACAGAAGTCAGGGCCACAGGGATCAGTGAAACAGATATATGTATTAAAGAAAGTGACACACTTCCAACACCAAACACCAACAAACATAAATAAGCAAGTAAAAGATGAAAAAAAAAAGCAAATACCTAACTAACTAAATACAAGTATAGATGACACACATATACCGTAAGCAAACTTGGGGACATCAGATAAGGGGAACATGGAGCCAGGTTACTAGGAGCAGAAAGAGAGTAAGGGTGCCAGAAGTAGGTTCAGGGATCAGGTCTCTGGGTCAGGATCACAGATCAGGGATCAGAACAGATCAGAGCGGGTCAGATTCAGGCAGGGACACAGCTTGCAGAGCAAAATACTGAAGCCCTGACCCTTTGTGAAGGGCGGACTTATGTACTCCCAGCAGAGCATGTCAGGTGCAGCCTGATGATTAGTAAGTCCATCTGCTGGGAGACACCCGCTGGTGGCCACCAGAACTACACCCTCTGGTGCTGAAAGCAACACTGCAACCTGCAGGTGAGCCAAGCAGCAACACAGGTCCTGACACAGGGGGTTTACTTGTAAAGATAAATGAGGAACATGGTAAATAAAAATCTTTATGTTTATTGGTGTATAAAAGTACACAAAACAACAGTCATTGTGTTTTGAGGAATTGTGGCTCCCCCTATGGGAGTTTCTGACCGTGTTGTATCTTTCAGCTGTGGGGACTGGAATCAGTGTCCAGATCTTTTGGGTTCTGTGGAGCACCTTTTTGAGCCTGCAGCAAAAAAGTGGTGCTTTTCACTTAGCTCCACAATTCTTTTACATATAAAGTGATTAATTCCCGAGGACACTCCATAAATTGAGCCACCACTGAACACCTATCACCAACAAGATCTAATGCTACCTCATCCACCCAATACAAATCTAATCAACTGAATGGGTAAAAAGCAATCAATATTCATTTTAACTATTGTGTAAGTCCTTTTACTACTGTACTCTGACTGAAGCTTGCTGAATCCATTGCCTTCCAAGCGGAGGTATTTGATCCTTTGAGATCCATTTTCTTCTGTTGTACCTTACCAAATTGAGGTTTGGATTTGACGTTCACCAAGGTGATCACTACTGCACCTTGTCTCTGCATTCTGCGTGCTGTTTGCTCTTATTTCTTAATAAAAATATTGTGAAAGAATTCTGAAAGAAACTGGTCAAAAATAGTAAGCATTTTTGTTTAAGGGCCGGTTCACACACAGGTGACTTTGCTAGGCGATTTGAACGCAACTTTAAGGCGACTTTAGCTTGAGTTACAATGCGACCTGAAGCGACCTCCATGCCAGGCGACTTTGTCTGTGGTCAATCAGGGAAGGGAGGTAGGGGGTTGCCTGGGTAATTCGTGGGGAGTACCTGTGTAAATTCTTTTCTTTTTCCTGTAAAGTCGCTTCAATATAGATGGGGCTCCAACTTGGAGGCGACGTCCATTAAATTCTATGGGCACAAGTCGGATAGAAGTCTCCTTGAAGTAATACAGGAACCTTTCCTGAAGTCGCCTTGAAGTCGGAGCGACTTCAGTAGGTTATATTAAGACGGCTCCCATATATTTCAATGGGATTTCAGATGTCAAGCAACTTGGGGCGACACAAGTCGGATGTGTGAACCGAGCCTAAATGTACTGTAGCTGTATATTTTTATAAACAAACAAAAAAACGGGCACATAAGTGTGTCCAAAATATCACGTGGATGTAAAGGGTTAAAATCCGCCCGCTGCTCCCGATCTCATATGACCAGATGAGAAAACAGCAAAAGAGTTCAAGAAGGGACACACTGTTCCGGTACACATATCCGACAAGTTAAAAAGTTTAAATAGATGATCACTTTATTACAACAGGCTATTTCCATAGAACAATATCCGTAGCCAATGCAAAAGGAGGGAATTGTGCTTGTAAGACACTACAACTCACACCTTAGTTGGAAGCCTCAGCTGTGCCAGGTGGGATGGATGGCTGCCTCCGGATCCTGGAGCTCCTAGGGGCGGGCGGAAAGCCTGATGGATGTAGGCTTCGTACCTGGACCTTGATGGGGCTATGCTGGGCTGATCACCACTGACGGGAGGGAGTTGCCAGATAGAGGATCCTGCTCCACTGGGGACACTGCATGTGGGCAGCCGGCACGGAGACGCTGGGCGGGCTGGAGCCAATCTCCTGGCAACAAGGCAGGGCTGTGATGTGTAGGGAAATGAACAAGGCAAAATACCAGAATTCTATGAAGGTGAACTACATGTTTTGGGGATTAACCCCTTCTTGAGGTCAGGCACAATTCCAACCTTTTGCATGGGCTATGGATATTGTTCTATGGGAATAGCCTGTTTTAACCACTTTACCTCCGGAAGAATTTCCCAGTTTAGGACTAGAGCACTTTTTGCGATTCGGCACTGCGTCGCTTTAACTGACAATTGCACGGTCGTGTGACATTGTACCCAAACAAAATTTGCGTCCTTTTTTTTCCCACAAATAGAGCTTTCTTTTGGTGGTATTTGATCACCTCTGCGTCATTTCTGATCACCGCTATAAACAAAAGAAGAGCGATCATTTTGCAAAAAAAAAACAAATTTCTTACTTTTTTCTAAAAGTCAAATCAAAAAAAAATATATAAATAGACATTTTTTTTCACCGGTTTTGGCCGATTTATATTCTTCCTCATATATGTGATTAAAAAAAATCGCAATCAGCGTTTATTGATTGGTTTGCACAAAAATGGCCGCGTTTACGGATGGTGAGAATTAATTTCTGGGGTTTTTATTTTTTTTTTATTTTTTACTAGTAATGGCAGCAATCTGCGATTTTTAGTGGTACTGCGATATTGCAGTGGACATGTCGGACATTTTTGACACTTTTTTAGGACCAATGACATTTATTCAGCGATCAGAAATTTAAATGTCCACTGATAACTGTATAAATGTCATTGGCAATGAAGGAGTTAACCTGCAGGGGGTGATCTAGGGGTTAACTATGTTCCCTTGGTTTTTATTTCCTACTGTGGGGGGGTTGGGCTACCATGGGCATGAGAGATCTAAGTGATCCCAGTGACAGGGATCAGTAGATCTCCCATGCCCGCACTGTCAGAATGGGGAACCGCCGTGTTTACATCGGCGGTTCCCCATTCTTTGCCTGTGGCCGCTCATCGCGGCTCGCCAGCAGACATCGGGTCCGCCCGAGCCGCGGGCACACTCCTCAGCGCCCATTCGCAGATCGCCGTCTTTTTACGGTGATTCGCGGCCAGCGTCCACACTGCCGCCGTAAATATGCGGTAGGCAGTGTGGAACTGGTTAATAAAGTGATCCTCTCTTTAAACTTTTTAACTTGTAGGATCGGTGTACCGGAACAGCGCTTCCCTTGTTGAACTCTTTTGCTGTATATTTTCATGACATTATCATGACTCTTCACCAAAAAAAAAAAGCAAAAAAAATGTTTCTACCTAAAACACACTGACGCAAGCATGTACACTGACTCTCATGCTAATGTTGACCTTTTTTGTCGAGTGGCAGTCTTTACATCTTAAGTGTCCATGGTGCATAGCTTTTCAGAGGGCAGTAAAGTAGCGGCGTTCAGGAGGTGATCAATGAGGCCACAATCAATAGGAAAAGGTTTTGGCAACTCACATGAAACAGAAGTTAAAAGGCACATAAGCAGGTCCTCAAAGGGGTAACATCAGTGAGACGTCCATAGGCCAGGATTCATAGCACCATCATGAACTGTAGCAAGCGTCCCTGTGAGTTGGTAACCGGCCGGAGACAGGGAAATCTTGAAATGAGGCTTGGTTCCGTGGCAGCTAGAGTCCCAGGATGATGACGTCACTGGACAGCGACGCGTTATCCGAGCCGGCGTGCTGCGATTGGTGTGGCAGCAGCGCTCCTTTATCAAGCTATAGGTCAGGACCAAAGGGGTTTGTTTTATGTGCAAAGTAAGGGGCGGGGTAGGACCAATAAAAGAAAAGGGGATGGTTTCGAGAATGAAACTTAATAACAGAGGGGCTGGAAGAGGGAGGGAAGAAAAGGATGATGAAGGCAAAGGGATATAATCTATATCACAGGTGTCAAACACAAGGCCCGGGGGCCAAATCCGGCCCTCCGGGTCATTTCATGTGGCCCTCACACCTTTCCTACAGCTGCAGCACTCCCCTCATCTCCACCACCCCCTGTCTCAGGAGTCGGCCGCTGAGGGGAGGACAGAACTCCTTCAGATCCTGCTCCTCAATGTGCAGCTGCAGCACCCCCTCATCTTCCCCTCCCCTGGCCTCAGCATTTAGAAGACTCCAGCTCTCCTCTGGTCCTCCTCTAGACCCTGCACTTTCTGCTTCCCAGCTCCATCTCCACTGTGACGCAAGGACGGTTGGGGGATCCTTGATTTCTGATGGTGGGGGGGGGGCTCTTGACATCTGATATAAGGGGGGTGGTGCTCTGGACATCTAGTCTTACATATACAACCGGCCCTATCAGGGCGACCATAATGCTGATACGGCCCACGATGAAATCAAGTTTGACACCCCTGATCTATATAGTGCGTATATGAGACAGCATTAACAGTACACGATAAGTAGTGCTAATATTAAATTATAAAAGAATGTACATCATATGTAACTGAAGGAAAATTCATACCATAACATTAATTGAAATATAAATACCATTCTGATGACGATTTTGAAAGTGGATTTTTTAATGGTCTTAGAGACAAAAATATGATCTATGTAAAGACAACCGATATATTTAAACATAGGTACAAAATAGATAGTATGTGAAAGTTTTAGCAGTAGTCTTACCATAAATATAAAGTTAATTACAATACCATACTTAAAAGGAAGTCAATGTATACTACATGTAAGAAAATATTAAATTATAATCGTGATGAATAGCACATGACAATTACGACAGAGTATATGCGTGATATATCTAGTCCCCACAGTTTGAACTAAAGTAGCACCCGGCATAGTCGTAATACCAGCGGGACTATCCCGGCCAACATATACATTCTGATCTACAGGTCTCGTGGTGGGGGG
>BLSH010516986.1:455992-478574 GCA_018402905.1 Glandirana rugosa | reverse complement strand
TATAATTTAATATTAGCACTATTTATCGTGTACTGTTAATGCTGTCTCATATACGCACTATATAGATTATATCCCTTTGCCTTCATCATCCTTTTCTTCCCTCCCTCTTCCAGCCCCTCTGTTATTTAGTTTCACTCTCGAAACCATCCCCTTTTCTTTTATTGGTCCTACCCCGCCCCTTACTTTGCACATAAAACAAACCCCTTTGGTCCTGACCTATAGCTTGATAAAGGAGCGCGGCTGCCACACCAATCGCAGCACGCCGGCTCGGATAACGCGTCGCTGTCCAGTGACGTCATCATCCTGGGACTCTAGCTGCCACGGAACCAAGCCTCATTTCAAGATTTCCCTGTCTCCGGCCGGTTACCAACTCACAGGGACGCTTGCTACAGTTCATGATGGTGCTATGAATCCTGGCCTATGGACGTCTCACTGATGTTACCCCTTTGAGGACCTGCTTATGTGCCTTTTAACTTCTGTTTCATGTGAGTTGCCAATTGCTGGTTTTAATAAACTGTTTTTAAAGTCTGCACTTAGAGGCGCCTCTTTTCTTCTCTTTTTTTTCCAGTGTTACAAGAACTTTGCTTCTGGTCCTAAGAAGGCTGACCTTTGTGCTGGGACTGTTTACTAATGCTGGTTCTTATACCAGCCACATATGGACTATTTTAAAAGACTTGATGGGATTTATATGTTTTTTTCAGGGTGTTGCGCCATATACTTGTTTGAATAGGAAAAGGTTTGGCTCGCATTTGTGGTGCAGTCCTATTGACTTCAGTGAACAAGGTTGATAGGTGGTGCTGGATTGGGGGTGGCAAAATTGAAGCTCAAGTGCCTATTTTTACTCTCCCCCTGCCATTCGTGTAAACCAGGCCTAACCTAGATCAAACCCCGATCTAACTGTTGTATCTTTATTCTTATTTTTTTCAGACTTTTCTCTCTTTAGGCTAGGTTCACACCTATGCAGGTGGTGCAGCTCACGTTTGTATGGGCACAGCAGCCCATTCATAAGAATTGCCTGCTCTACTTGCGGGAAACTCAGGATAAAGGTCCCTGCACCGTTTTAATATTGAAGCCACATGGAAATGACACAGTGCTTTTTAATTATTAAAGGAAAACTGGTCCAAATTAGTAATCATTTTTGTTTAACCACTTCAGCTCTTCATGACCAGGCAATTTTTTGCAATATGGCACTGCATTACTTTAACTGATAACAGTCGTGCAACGCTGTACACACATAAAATTCATGTCCTTTTTTCCCACAAATAGAGCTTTCTTTTGGCGGTATTTGATCACCTCTGCGGTTTTAATATTTTGCGCTATAAGCCGCGAGACATCACCCCCGTGCATGCGCGCAGGAGCCCTTCTTTAAGGCAAGGTTTCCGGCAAGGTGCGGCGCGATGCGGCGGGCCTTCGCTGGGACATCACTGCGCCATTGACATCAGCGACTGCATGCAAGGTGAATAGCTCCTAAACTGTACAGGTTTAGGAGATATTTATTTTACCTACAGGTAAGCCTAATTATAGGCTTACCTGTAGGTAAAAATTACATTTGAGGGCACACAACCGCTTTAACATCAGGGGCGATCAAAGGGTTAAATGTGTCCCTAGGGAGTGCTTTCTAACTGTGTGGGGGTGCTTTAACTGTGGGAAGACAGAGATCCGTGTTTCTGCTTAGCAGAAACACAGGATCTCTATCATCCCTTGTCACAGAACAGTGATCTGCCTTTTTCCATAGGCAGACTGCCGTTTTGCCTCTGTCAGGAGCGATTGTCGGGTCCTGGACATCCGGTCCACCGGACTTGCTGATTGGCTCCTGCTGTGTCCAATCACAGGGGGAGTAGAACGCTGGTGACGCCCTTGCATGCCGCAAACCCAAAACCGCGAGATTGCATACCTGTACGTGGTTTTGCACAGAAGAGCCGTCTCCCCACAGTATATGTTCATGGGGCGGTCTGCAAGAGGTTAAACTGATACTTACAGGTCTTATTTTTTCCACAGCCTGTGACTGAAAAGTGAAAAGATGAGTGGCAAACCAATGTGTTCATTTCTATGTCACTCTGTCCACTTGTCCTATCAGCATGCTCCTTACAGTGCAGCACAACTAAATGGCTCCTTGTGCTGCTTCTCCATCTCTTAGTTTGGAATCGGAACAGGTTAATACTAATTTGAATTCAGGCACTTACACCGTTTTGATTTATACAAAAAATGCACTTGATGACGTATCAATGGTTACAGGGCTTCAATAATTTGTCTCTTTTATATTTGCTCGGAGTATAGCTTTAATATCTCTCAGCCAATGGTACAAGCAGCCTTCCCTGCCATCATGGACATTACAACTGCTTGTATTTTTTTTTTTACTGTAGCTTTGCTTTAGCCAATTGATCATTTCACTTAATACGCCCATCAAAGTGCCACTATGATTAATCATTAAGATTTAGCAAGAAAGCGTCAGCTGTCAAAAAATAGCTCGAAGAGTTGTATGCAAACGCCTGCAATTCTACTCCATCACAGAAGGAACCAAGAAAACCTCCCGGCATGCATCTGATTGACCTGGTATATGGATAAATGTTCATGAGGAAGCTGTCAAATCAGAATATTACTGGACCATAACAAAGCTGTCTCCTCTGACAAAGTGTACGTGAGTGTGAATTACTTTTCATCTATCAAAGGGAACAGTGCAGTGTGCAACTTTCAGGTCTGTATCACCAGACGCAGAAGAGCAATGACTCTGAATAAAATGTCTCTCAGTTTTATCGCAGACTAATGCCTAGATAATTAGTTTACTAGCCTTTAAAGCAGTTGATCAAACACTTTAGCTGAGATCGATCGAGATGTGATGGATTTCACAGTAATGTAATTCTTCACCATGCCATATTTACATTACACTCAGGAACGCTATAGCAATCTCAGCAGTTCCACTCAATCCTCATTTGCTTAACAATTCTGTAAGGTTGAAGCCACTAAAAAAATCAAGACTGCTGCTTTGTGCCAAAAATTGTAATACCGTAAAATAATATTGTTGTGTATAACGGCGTTTATTTTGCTGGCTACACTCATCAAGAAGTTTCTTCAAAGCTTTGCCAAATGATGGAGTTTGTAGATAAGACCAAGGGGGTGTAGACACAAGGACATCTTCCGATCCAAGAGACTGATGCCGAAATGATGTCATGTCTCTTATTGTGATTACATTACCACAAATGATACTGAGAGCAGCTCTGTACATCAACCTTATTTATTTTATTATTTATCGGAAGAATGAATTTTCTCTGGCCATTAGTGCTGTCTTGTTACCATCACTCAGTTCAAAACCTGGGCTTGAAAAGTGACAGCTGGCGAATCAATGTTTGAATTTAATTGGTTCTAGTGGGGCAGATTAAGCAGTTCTCCTCTAAGACTGCTAAACCAGGCACGTTGCTGCTGGCTTATAATGACCCTGCTTGTAACATAACATAAGCTCAGCTATATTAGCAACATTTCTATTGTAAAGATGTAGGGTAGCTTAGTAAAATGAATTAATATTACAACAGCTTCTCCTACAATACAATATTTAGATTTGTAATTCCATTTTTCCATTCGTGATATCAGGAAAAATGGCAAAATGACACTTGGAATCCTTCTAAGAGGGCGTGTGGAAATACTGCAGGAGGATGCATGGACATCTCACACAGAATGTCTGTCCTTGCAGGCTGTTCACACCACTGTGCTGCATGTATTTAAAAAAATCCTGCACTATTTTCTCTGTTGTAATATTTATTTAGGGGCCCACAGCAATGGATGCCACATGAAGGTGAGTGATGCGTTTTTACACATATGGTGATAGACACATAGAAAAGTGACGGCAGAAAAAGACTGAGTAGTCCATCGAGTCTGCCCTTTTTTTGCTTTGTTTTTCCCATTAACCTCATTGTCTGACTATAGATTTATATTTATCCCAAGCATGTTTGAAGCCATTTACTGTTGACTGTCTCACAACCTCTGTTGGTAGTTTATTCCAATCAACAACCACCCTTTCAGTAAAATAATACTTTCTAAGATAAGTTTTGGGGTCATGTCCCCATGTTCTTGATTTTGGTTTCATATTGAAAAGGCTGCCCTCCTGAACCTTATTCACCCCCTTGATGTATTTAAAGGTTTCAAGCATGTCTCCTCTTTCCCTTCTTCCCTCCAGACTGTACATTATGGGGTTGAATTACTAAAGCTTGAGAGTGCAAAATCTGCTGCAGCTCTGCATAAAAGCCAATCAGCTTCCAGGTTTTATTGTCAAAGCTTAATTGAACAAGCTGAGGTTAGAAGCTGATTGGCTACCATGCACAGCTGCACCAGATTTTGCACTCTCCAGCTTTAGTAAATCAACCCCATTAAGTTCCTGAAGTCGCTCTCGATATGTTTTATCCCCAGACCTTTCACCATTTTTGTTACCCGTCTCTGAACTTGTTCTATCTTATCAATATACTTTTGTAAGTGAGGTCTCCAGAACTGGACACAGTATTCTAAGTGAGGTCTCACTAAAGTTCTATATAGAGGAATCAGAACCTCCTTCCTCCTGCTGGTGATCCCTCTACTGATACATCTCAGAATTCTATTTGCTTTTACCACTGCCTTAGAAATATTGAACTGAAGTCTCCACTGCTTTGACCAATCTTCCAGCAATGCCAAATCATGTTCCATGTTACAGATACCTCCAGGGATATCAACACTATTACACACCTTTGTATCATCAGCATAGAGACATACCTTACCCAATAAACCTTTAGTTATATCACTTACATAGAGAATAAACAGAACATGACCCAGTACAGAGCCTTGTGGTACCCCACTAGTGACTGTTCTCTGTTCTGAGTGAACCCCATTTACAACCACACTCTGGGATCTATCCTTTAGCCAACTACATATCCACTGAACCACTCAAGGGTTAAGTCCCAGCTTGTACAACTTTTGCATTAGATCATTATGTGGAACTGTATCAAATGCCTTGCTGATATTTGGCCTTGAATGTACTTCCCCAACTTTGCATACTGTGTAGATAAAAAACAAGAAGGAATGGACGTTAAAGGGTTAGTTAACATTGAAAATGCATTGAAATTCACTTTTTAGGATGTTAAAGGGTTAGTTCACCTTTCCCAAAAAAACTGTAGATAAGGGATGCTTATAGATAAAATCAGACTGCAGCTTTAATATTTACTTACCTCTGGAACCCTGGCTGAAGAACTCCAAGAGGTGGCATCATCCTGTCCCGCCTTGTTGCTAGGACATTGCTAAGACACTTCCAGCCATTAAGGATGCTCGCAACCGCACGTGCCAGAGCCCGCCAGGAAGCTGACACTGCACCCCGCTAATCACTGGCATTGAGACATTTCCCGATCTGCGGCTGCACAGATCGGGAAATGTCTGATTAGCGCGGTGCAGTGTCAGCTTCCTGGTGGGCTCGGGCATGTGCGGGTGTACAACCCATCCTTACCAGCCATTACTACTCACCCCTACTATCACAGTTGCAAGCTCTGCACATATGTGTTCCATTGTCTTCTCCGTCACAGCAACACTGAGCACAGATCTACTGTGACAGGGGAGAGAGACCACATGCGAGAGGGTTTGAAATAGCTGTGAGTGTCTTAGCAATATCCTAACAACAAGGCAGGGCAGAATGATGCCAACTATGGGTATTGTTTGGCAATACGCAAAACATGCACGACTTACAGTAATTGCTGCGAAAAGTGGTTCTATAAAGTATTGACTCAGGGCGGCTGAATACAAATGCACGCCACACTTCTCACATATTTATTTGTAAAAAAATGTTGAAAACCATTTATCATTTTCATTCCACTTAACAATTATGTGCCACTGTGTGCTGGTCTATCAAATAAGTTCCCAATAAACTACATTTACATGTTGGTTGTAACATGACAAAATGTGGAAAATTTCAAGGGGTATGAATACTTTTTCAAGGCACTGTACTTACATGTGTCAGATACTGGATGTCCAGATTAGTATTCAAGGAAGGGCAGCAGGCAACATTAACCACATGGGCAGTGGGTGAGAGAGCCAAACATTCTGCAGCCTGATGGTGGATTAGCACCAAAAAGAATGGAACTGCATGAGTGTAGCCAGAAGTGTCTATGGCCGAAGAGTAAGCAGAGCCAGCTGCCAGGTTCTGACTGTGATGTTGGGAGTGGGTGGACCGGTACATGTTTCAGGGACCCCTGTCAAGCTTGAAAAAAGGATTGGGCCCCTAAAACGCGGAGCATCCCACCCACTCCCAACATCACAACCAGAATCTGACAGCTGGCTCTGCATACTCTGTGGCCATAGATGCCACTGGCTTCACGTGTGCAGGTTCATTCATTTTGGCACTAAGTCACCATCAGGCTGCAGCATGATTGGCTCTCTCACCCACTGCCCATGAGAATTTTTTGGCCTGACTTTGGGAGGTACATAAATGGCCTATACGTATAGCAAAGGCCTTATCCAACTTTAATCAAAGCTGCACTTTTTTTTAGCTACAGGAACCCCTTTACCTGCATAGACAGTTTTTTAGTAAAGGTGAACTAACCCTTTAACATACCAAAATAAAAATGCATTTCAATGCATTTTAATAGTACACATTTACCCACTGTAATACACATACAACTACATGCAATAATGTACATTTCAATGTAGGTTCCACAATAAGCAAAGATTTAAATAAGATCTCCTACCTGCCAAATAATTTGTACATCTGCACAGCGCATCTTGTGGTTTATTCACCTCTGCCACACACAGTTTGTTTTTCAGCAATACAGCTTCATAGGTCACATTTTTCCTTCCAACCTGCAAATTGGACAATGAATTTGCAACAGTACCTCTGTCCAATGAGCAGGAAGATGCTCTTAGTCATGCTAAAACCAAGAAGCTCCAGAGTGAGCCTACCAGTGGGGGCCGGTGATATATTTTTTGGGGGGGCCAGCACACAGTGCACAACCCCCCCCCCGGGGAATGCTTCCCTTCTCTGCATCACAGCAGTGTCCTCGCCATGCATCACGGCGGTATCCTCGCCACTCGCCATGAATCTTCTCCTCAGCATCACGGCAGCATTCTCGCTGTGCGTCTCCTCCCTCCTCCTCCCTCAGCCAATAGGGTAGCTTCTCCTTTTGGCCAAACGGGAAACAGGTCTCAGGACACGCTCCTTGATTGGACAGGAGGCAGAATCAGGGTGACAATAGTGAATATTCATTCGCTATTGTCACACAACTGGGTGGGCTTGGGGCACAGTGCTCTGCGCCCCAAGCCCACCCTTTTTTGAAGCCTATTAGAGCCCCTGGCTCTAATCACGTGCTTCAAAGAAAAATCCCTCCATTGGAATCCATGCGTCAGCATGTAGATTAGGGGGCCAGATGCATGGATAAGGGGGGCAGTGCCCGTGCGCCCACTATGGATGGGCCGCCACTGGAGCCTACTGATTAGCATAGGTGTGTGTGTACCACAAAAATAGCTACCCAAAAACATTAAATTATACATAGTTTAGCAGATAAGCTGTAAACAAATATATTTGAAATGTATTTTAACTGTTTGACTGGAGTTCCACTTTAGTCAATAATCTTACAAGAAAAAATCACTGCAATTCTTCAATACGTTTCTATGAAGCCTTCAAAGCATCTACTCCCATAACAACATAAAAACACAATGGGACTCCTGGGAGAGCTGGAAGTTTATCCATTAGATGCTGAAAGGGCCTGATGCAATCTAATCTGCAGACAGGTAGCGGTGAATGCCCTCTTGTGTGTAATTGTCTGGAGTTACATCATAGACAGGCATGTATAATGTTGTTTGTACTCCAACAATTTCAGAAAAGGAGCATTTGATACATTTAATACAGACATTACACTAATGCTTTGTGGATTCTACACAGTTCTACACTAATTTATATTTAACCCTTTTTTCCTTTAACCACTTGCCACCCTTAAGACGTGCCTTACATCCTTATACCAGGGTCATGGCTGCAGCTGCAGTCATGACCCTGGTATGTTTTTTTTCAGCTTTTTTTTCATGCTCTATAATGTAAAAGTGAGCCGAATGGCTATATACCGGCAGTTGCAACGGGTGACCATTGAGATGAGGGAGGAATATTCTCCCATTGTTTCTATAGTCTATGAAACCAGAAGCAATGAGGATTTTGTCACTTCTGGTTTCAATTCATTATTTACAAGCCGTCAGCAGCTTGTACAGCATCTGATCAAAACGATCAGATGCTTTTGAGGGCAGAGGAGAGATCTCTGGTCCAATAGACCCCAGAATGGTGATCGCACCACACATGTGAGGTATTGCCACAAACGTCACAATGAGAGCAATAATTCTACCACCAGACCTCCTGTGTAACTCTAAATTGGTAACCTGTAAAGGCTTTTAAATCGTCACCTATGGAGATTTTTAGGAACCGTAGTATGTCGTCATTCCACGGGCATACGTTTAAAACGTAACATGTTAGGTATCTATTTACTAGGCGTAACATCAGCTTTTATATTTTACTAAACAATCAGGTATTGCAAAAGTGCAAAAATACTCTTCAGTTGACATGTGGGGCGAAGCCAACCCAGCCAGACGCAAATAAATATTTTATTCTTACCCATATAAAGAATTTTCATGCATTGACCACATATTTCTCCTAGTAGCTTTGATGAAATGATAGGTTCCATGATCCATTCCATCCTTGGTCAAATTGCGCAGTGCTTACAACTATTTCATCCCTGGACACCCTGACCCTGCGTGGTCCCTAAATCCCTCTTTACTTTCTAATTCCAGCCTATTGTCTGGATATAACTGTTGCTTTGATGGAATATCTCCAGCTAAATACACTCCTCCTGATATCATCCCCAGTAATGTTGTGGGAGGTACACAAACCAGTTATTAGAGGACAATGTATCAGTGTTCCCGCACAACTGAAATGGGACAAACATGCTCGCCTAAAGTCACTAGAATACAACTTTCACACTTTCTATTTAGCTTTTAATCTGACCCTACGACGGCGATCAAGGTGGGGTATGAAAAAGCACGGACTGAGCTGGATCTTCAACTAGCAGAATCCACTGAGAAAGTTATTCGCTGATCCTGCCACAAGCTTTATATAAAAGCAAATAAGTCTGATACATTACTAGTCACACAATTAAACAAGCTAGATCAGACCCATACATCTATCTGTTTAAAAAATTCTCATGTGACTTATACCAATAACCCGGTGAAAGTATTGAAGAAATTCCAACACCATCTATCAGCCCTGTACGCATCTTCTGATTCTTTCTCAGCCCAACAAGCCACAACAGCCTTGCAAGAGGTTCATTTGCCTACAGTGATACTTTTACAACAAACTAGCCTGGACCGTCCTTTATTGACAGAGGAAGTAATTAGAGCAGCCTTTCTCAACCTTTTCAACACTGAGGAACCCTTGAAATAATTCTCCGGTCTCGGGGAACCCCTGCTAAAAATTAAAAATCTACAACTCATGATACGTTAGTGTGATGGTTAATGGGAAGAATGCTCCTTACACTTGTGGTCATTGAAAAGATCATTGGTATCATTGGGAATTTATCTGAGAGGTAGAAATTGACCATTGCTCAAGGAACCCCTAGCAACCTCTGGAGGAACCCTAGGGTTCCACGGAACCCTGGTTGAGAAACCCTGAACTAGAGCGATTAAATCTATGGGCAGTCACCATGGCTGGGAGTCCCTGGTCTGGCACCAGCAGATCTTGTTATGGACAGACTATTAATATAAAGGAGTCAGGATACTTGATCAATAGGCATTCTATTTCTATAGTTCAAATACAGAAGGAAGGTATTCAAGTATGCTACCTGTGAGTGGTGTATGGTGATGTGAGGAGATGTCATACTATATACTAATGTGGCTGATTGGCAGTTGTACAATGCTATGTTTCTAAAATGCAATGCACAATGACTTTGTAATGATTTATTGAAGTTTTTCAATAAAGCTCTTTTACTGAGAAAAAAATCTATGGGCAGTAATAAGAACCCTGATCCTGATGGACTACCATAGGGTTACTACAAAGACATTTACAGAATACCTGGCCCCCCTCTTAACTAGGGCATTTAATTCCCTACTATATGGTCATTTCTTTCGACCCGAAATGCTGACTGCAACCGTTATTATGCTTCCTAAACCTGATACTGACCAAATGTCCTGGGCTAACTATCTCCCTATCTCCTTGCTTAACCACAATGTTAAATTATTAGCATAGGTCCTTTCCTCATGTCTGAACAAGATCATAGGCTTTCTGATCATCAACTGGGCTTCATTCCGAAACATCAAGCCTTGGATAACACGCGCAGAGTGATGTCTTTATTACATTTAATCCATTCCCGTCACATCCCAACCTATCTTTTATCCATACATATATGTAAGGCATTTGATTCGGTATCTTGGCCATATTTATGATACGTCCTTACTCACTGGAGCTTGGGCACAAACTTTTTAAAATTGGATATTTGCGATGTATGAAAACCCCAGGGCTCACCTTCATGACACAGGATTTAGCTCCTCTGTTTTCCCCTTAGCAAGAGGGATAAGACAGGATTGCCCCCGTCTACGCTCATTTTTGGGATGGCTATCGAGCTCCTGGCACATATTATCTTCAATAATCCGAACGTCAAGGGGACAGAGGTAGCAGGTACTGCCCATAAACTCTGCATGTTTGCATCCAACGTTCTGCTTTTTATTACGTCACCCCTTATCTCGACTCCAAATTTACTTTGGGGGGTCTGGGTACTGCCCTGGGGGACATGTATCAAAATTTTATTTTTTTTTAAATATACATTTTTTCAGGAGCAGTGATTTTAATTATGATTTTTTCTTTATTTTTTAATAGCCGGGTGCCGGCAATTGTAACCACGAGTCATTTTAAATGGGATTTTTTTCTTTAGAAATTTCAGTTTTGCTGTAGCATGTTCTGTATATGCTACAAATGCGCCACTTTACAGGCACATTAAGGGGCCCCCCCAGGCACAATATTTAACCACTTCCCTACCGCCGTATGCAGAATGACGGCTGGGAAGTGGTTCAGTTATCCTGACTGGGCTTCATATGACGTCCAGCAGGATAACATGCTGGCGCGTGTCAGTCTGACACACCACATCTCCAATCTAGGTAATGGGTTTCTGTCAGAAGCTCATTACCATGTGATCAGGAAAAGACATATATCAGCTTTTCCTTTAGTCGCGCTGCAGACATGAGTGGAGGAGAGCCGATCGGCGGCTCTCCTGACGGGGGGGGGGTCTGTGAGATGGTAAAATACCGCGCTAATACTAAGGTTTTTGATGAAGGAAAAGAATAGATATAAACAGCTGCAGCCAAATGTAACCAAAAGTACTCAACATAAAAATAAAGTAAGCTGCGCTAAAGGTTGTTGGCATGGGAACACCATATACAATAAAATTCAAAGAATTCTAAATATGATAAGAGTCTATAACGGGACAACTGTGATGATCATATGGAACAGTCAAAATCTATATATCACATGGTACCACTTTGACATAAAATGAATAATCTGTATATGAATATGTATACCAAAATGTAAACGGAACACCGTGACATGGGCACCTAATTAAATTGGAAATAGCAGGTAACCACCATACATACAGTAAAACACAAGAATATGAACATATATAATAAAATTGCCTTGTTGGGTGAGATTGAATGTTAATGAAGGCTATCATATAAGTCCGATTAAAACATATGAGTGCAAATTCTCAATAACATAGTGCACCACGTGACAAAAAGAAATCTCACACTGTGACACCTCCACCCCGCTAGGGTGTAGTAAGATCACCCTATAGCCTCCTAAGGAGTACACCGACTCCACAGTGTGCCAGAAAGGAGAGGGGAAAAATTATTTTTTTGGCTTTAGTTTTGTGTAGTGTGTGAAAGGAACTCCCTTTTTTTAGGCGGGGTCTGTGCTTATTGTTTATCAGCACAGCCCCCCTCGGATCGCCACACTGGACCACTAGGGAGCCGACCAGGACCACCAGGGAGCCCACACAGCGATGCCACCCAAGGAACTCCAGGGATGCCACCCAGGGACACCACCCAGGGACCACCAGGGATGCCACCCTAAACCACCAGGTAAGGGGCACAATAGGGATGACACTGTGCCCATCTGGGATGCTTGCCAGTGCCATCCCTATAGCTGCTGCAATACCAGTGCCGCCTATCAGTGCCCACCCGAAGTGACGTGGATATACGAGCTTGTGTAGTATGTGAGCGTTTTTATATTCAAAAAGTGAGTGTAACCACATGTTTTTATTTTAATAAACTTATGGTTAAACGGTATCACACTATGGGCCACTTCTGTTTTATACACCATCATTACTGAGGTCACCAGCAGAGGACCACCGGAGTGAAGGAGAAGAGATTACCCACCATAGAGTATCCCACGCTGCACCATCCCCACTAGGACATCTAGAGACCGGATGATCGAACTGGATCCCCAAAGACACCCATCTATATAGCGCTGTTACCTTACAGCTGTGGGGTGAGAGGCTAGAGGGCAGTTTATGTCACACCAAGATAAAGTCATTAATCACCTTTAATTATATCAAGAGCACAAACAAGACTGATCACATTGCTGCAAGCAGCAGCCTACATTGATATATTCTTTTTGGACTCATATATACACCTTTACTATTGTGTCACCATTAATTTATGTTTACAGGCATAATCCCATTTCCACATATGTAGTGTGATAGACTTTTTTCTTTTTTATGTTTATGTATGTTTTAGCACCACAGTGCTTGGGAATAATTTATTCATAGAACATTTGGATATTTTAACTGTTCATTTTTCACTTTATTGATTGATATACCAACATAGTCATTTTTGCACATTAGCACTATATAAAGGATCGAGAATCACTATTGACTATATGGGTAATCGACAGCGCAGCACCATCTCTTGTTGTTTTATATAATGAATTATCTAGTTTAAAAAAAGCTGATTTTTACATGTATGTGAGAAGTGCGAGAACTGGCTTGGGCAGCTAGTGGTTAAAAATGTGCCCATTGGGGCTTCTGATTATTTGAATTAGGGGCCTGACTTGCACCAGGAGGACAAGACAATCTACAGCAGGGATATGCAATTAGCGGACCTCCAGATGTTGCAGAACTACAAATCCCATGAGGCATAGCAAGACTCCAATAGCCACAAGCATGAAACCCGGAGGCAGAGGCATGATGGGACTTGTAGTTTTGCAACAGCTGGAGGTTCGCAAATTGCATATCCCTGATCTACAGCATAACTGCACAGAAGTACTTGGAAATTTCAAGCACTGTGCATGGAAAGGCTATTGGGTTGCCAGATCATTACTTTAATGCAGAACACATATTAATTACACAGGTTCTGTGGCTGATTAAGGTGGTAATTAAACTCACTTGGTGCCTTATTTGCATTAAATTAGCCTCAGAACCTGCGTAATTCATATGTGTCCTGGATTAAAGGGATGATGTGGACACCCTAATTGACAGGAGTGTACCAATTTGAGCTGGGCCCCAAATAAACATAGGTGGGTGAACTCTGAAGGCCAACAGAGGAAGACTGTATTTTTCCTACACCTAAGGGTCCTTTCACACCAGCAGATGGGCTCCGCTGCTCAGTGGGGATCCATCCGTTGATCCCCGCTGAGCCAGGGGATAACAGGACACTCCGTTCAGAAATGGACCTGTCAGAGCTCCGCTCTCTTCTATGGGGGACTGGATCAACACGGACCGCATGTCCATGTTCATCCGATCCACCAGACGGATGGAAAATAGGGTTTCTATCCATCTGTATTTGGCGGTAGGGTTGCCACATCATCCCTTTAATCCAGGACACATATTAATTATTCAGGTTCTGTGGCTGATTAAGTTGGTAATTAAACTCACTTGGTGCCTTATCTGCATTAAATTAGCCTCAAAACCTGTGTAATTCATATGTGTCCTGGATTAAAGGGATGATGTGGCAACCCTATTTGGCGGATTGGAGCGGATTGGATGTCAGCGGACATGTCACCGCTGAAATCCGTTGCTCCATAGAGGACAATGGATCGTCCATTCAGGTCCGCCTACAAAAATGACAGGCGGACCCGATCGATCCGCTGGTGTGAAAAGACCCTTAAAGCGGTTGTCTAGCCATCGATTTGATAGTGTCAAAGAAGAGTTAATATTCCCGGCATGCCGGAAATGCTAGCTGTCTCCTTGATTGTGCTCTCAACCAAACTAGCAAACCATCCAATGGGTGGTGTCATAATGGATCACATGTGCAGCATCATGGCAGTTGCAGATTAAGCAGAGGCTAAAGCCTCGTGCACACGGGTCGATGATCGTATACAGCAGGTCGTACGAACGACCGTTGTATGCTAAATCAACTGTTAGTACACACGCATGCTCAGAAGTCAGGAACGGCCAGATGCTAATCACATGCACCTGAACTTTCTTTTTATACGTTCATAACATGTCACTACGTTCAGCTTGGTCATACGATCGCTTACTGCATGTCACCTTCCTTAGCTGAAAACAATAGGAGAGTATACAACCACTTTAAAAAAACGACATTAAGTACAGTAAGGTGCATTTTTTTGGAAAGAGTGGACAACTGGTTCGCAAGAGGCCATCTGCAGCAAACTGGAGCAACATTTTCTTATCAGGAATAGGGGCCTTTATCATTATGGGGTAGATTTACTAAAGGGAAATAGACTGTGCCCTTTGCAAGCATTTTTGCCTGTAAATTATTGCATGCTGGAAATCAGCAGCGCTTTACCACATTTACCAAAATGGGGGAAAATGAGTGCAACTACACGTGAAAAGTGTACAGTCTATTTGCTTTTAGTAAACCAACCCTTATGTGACATCTGCATATATTGACGTGTTAACATCACCCCGGAGAATTGATAATTTACACCTTAAATCATATAAATCACCGGCTGCAACCTTCTCACACCAGGGGATGGGATTATATAATTAGAACAGAGTGGTTTTACAAATTCTCACGCCTCCCATCCTGTTCCTGGATAAGCAACATTTGCCTTAAGGCTGGGTTCACACTATCCGACAAAAAAACAGTCCGACTTTGATCCTACTTTGCTGTGCGATTTACGGTCCTACATAGGGTCAAAGTCGGAACGTTTGTCTGTGAACAGGGATCCGACTTTGATCCCGACAATGCCAGGCACCTTGTGCTCTGGGGATCATGAAGGGGAACTCCACGCCAAATTTAAAAATAAAATGGCATGGAGTCCCCCTCCAGGAGCACACCAGTCCCTTTGGTCTGGTGTGGGTCTTAAGTGAACCCCCACGCCGAAAAAACAGCATGGGGTCCCCCAAAATCCATACCAGACCCTTATCCAAGCACGCAGCCCGGAAGGCCAGGAAAGGGGGTGGGGACGAGCAAGTTCCCCCCCCTCCTGGACCATACCAGGTCGCGTACGCTCAACATGGGGAGTGTGGGTGCTTTGGGGCAGGGGGGGCTCTGCGCCCCCCACCCCAAAGCACCTTGTCCCCATGTTGATGAGGACAAGGGCCTCTTCCCGACAACCCTGTCCGTTGGTTGTTGGGGTCTGCGGGCGGGGACTTATCGGACTCTGGAAGCCCCCTTTAACAAGGGGGCCCCCAGATGCCGGCCCCCCCACCGTATGTAAATGAGTATGGGGTACATCGTACCCCTACCCATTTACCTGGAAAGAAATATGTACAAAAAAACACCACAGCTTTTTAAAATATTTTATTAAATCTGCTCCAGCGGTCTTCTCCCCTCTCTGGCTCTTCTTTCTTCGGCTCTTTTGCGGGGTCTTCCATCTTCTGAGGGGTCTTCTTTCTTCTCCTTCTCTATGGTGTCTTCTGCTCTTTTGCCGGTCTTCTCCGTTGTCCTCTTCCCTCTCTTCTTCTTCTTCTTCTTCCCATGTTAACACGATGCAATCTCCTTCATGAATGCCCTCTCCGCTGTGTGCTGTGCCTTATATTGGCATGGGGCGTGGTCACCAGATGACATCACCTGGAAGCCCTGCCCCCATATGGTGTCACAGCTCCGCCCCAGGAAGTGACATCATACGGGGGTGGGGCTTCAGTGTGATGTCATCTGGTGGCCATGCCCCGTGCCAATATAAGGCACAGCACACAGCGGAGAGGGCATTCATGAAGGAGATCGTGTCATGTCAACATGGGAAGAAGAAGAAGAAGAGAGGAAGAAGAGAGGAAGAACAGAGGGAAGGGGACAGCGGAGAAGACCGGCAAAAGAGCAGAAGACGCCGTAGAGAAAGAGAAGAAAGAAGACCCCTCAGAAGATGGAAGACCCCGCAAAAGAGCCGAAGAAAGAAAAGCCAGAGAGGGGAGAAGACCGCCGGAGCAGATTTAATAAAATACTTTAAAAAGCTGTGTGGTGTTTTTTTGTACATATTTCTTTCCAGGTAAATGGGTAGGGGTACGATGTACCCCATACTCATTTACATAGGGTGGGGGGCCGGCATCTGGGGGCCCCCTTGTTAAAGGGGGCTTCCAGAGTCCGATAAGTCCCTGCCCGCAGACCCCGACAACCAACGGCCAGGGTTGTCGGGAAGAGGCCTTTGTCCTCATCAACATGAGGACAAGGTGTTTTGGGGTGGGGGGCGCAGAGCCTTCCCTGCCCCAAAGCACCCATACTCCCGATGTTGAGGGCACGCGGCCTGGTATGGTCCAGGAGGGGGGGGGGGGGCGCTCGCTCATCCCCACCCCCTTTCCTGGCCTTCCGGGCTGCGTGCTCGGATAAGGGTCTGGTATGGATTTTGGGGGACCCCATGCAGTTTTTTCGGCATGGGGTTCCCCTTAAAATCCGTACCAGACCAAAGGGCCTGGTATGCTCCTGGAGGGGAACCCCATGCCAGTTTTTTTTTTTTTTAAATATGGTGTGGAGTTCCCCTTCATGATCCCCAGAGCACAAGTCGCATGCCAAAGTCGGATCAATGAAGACACTGATACGACTTTGATCCGACTTCAATGCCTTTCAATGGGCTGAAGTAGGATCAAAGTCGGACAAAAGTAGTACAGGAACCTTTTTCAAAGTCGGTCCGATTTTGAAAAACACAAGTCGGGGCAGTTAAGACGGCTCTCATAGGGAATCATTGTTTTTGTGACATAATGCGACTTGTGCTCTTCATGTCGGTCCGAGAATCGGACTAGTGTGAACCCAGCCTTATACATTCCCTGGTGATTAAGGTGACTGAGTTACACATGCAGTTATAAATGCTGGGGTATGTCCCAGATTCTTAGAACTGGAGAAGAGGCTTGCCTGAGCCACAAAACATCTTCAGTTCTACAGAACAAGTTCAGTTGAATGTGGCTAACCACACATTGTATAATATTAGGGCTACCTGGATAACTTCTTCCTAGTCCCCAGCAGCAGCCCCCATACACATGAAAGCTGCAACGCTGATGAGAAGTAATTAAGCAATAGCAAACTTTCCTTTTTCAGGTTATTGAGACTGGATAATTATGATGATCACACAAGAAGGAACCAGTTTGCAATCTCATCTGTAGTAATCGGGGCTGGTGACAGTAATCTGGTTTTACAGTTGAATGCTCCATTGGTTTCAGTGGGTTCACAGCAAATCCCCAGGATTCCTGAATTGCAAACTTTGGGCCGAAAACTTTACACGTTGCCACAGGAAATAAGGAACAACCCATAATGAAGTGTATTTCCTGGGCTGCATCAAATCACAAAAGCGAATAACTTTAAAGCGGTAGAAAACCTGTGCAGATATTTTTTTTTCTTAAACCCTGCAAGGTTAAGACATAATGTGCTAGTATGCATCACATACTAGCACATTATGAATTACTTACCTTAGAATGAAGCCCTCCAGTGCCACGGTGTCCCAACTGACAGGCTCTTCCATCATCACCCGGTCTTCCTTCCGGCTGTCTGATTGGTGGCACCTTGATGACATCACTCAGGGGTCACGAACCGCGCCACGGAGCGCTGAAGGGACAGCACGAGTATACTGTCCTTTCAGAGCGCATGCGCCGTTGACATCACCGGCTGCATGCTGTGTGAATGTCTCCTAAATCTTGCAGATTTAGGAGATATTCACAGTACCTACAGGTAAGTCTTATGATAGGCTTACCTGTAAGTACAAGTTTACAAAAAGGGTTTACTTCCACTTTAAGAAATTGTAATCTAACCCCATTTCTATAAAAGGATGCACCACAGCAGTCATATTGTCACTGGGTGTTGTAGCTGTTAGAAAGAAATTACAAGTTTTTGTAGGGAGAGATACCATCTTATTTCTATTTTTGACATTGGTACATGTCCCCAATGTGTCCCCTATGACTTTTGTTTCCCAATAGCTACCTTATTAGCTCTGCAAATGAAGTTCACTGCAATTTACAAAACTGTTCACAAACCGAACACAGGCAGATTTGCTCATCCCCACTCCAGTAGTATAGCAAGCACATTAAGCCTAGGTTCACATTGATGTGATTGGGCATGCGATTTGACATGTCAAATTGCATGGCAAATCGGCGACTATTGCCAGCAATAGCACCGTCCGAATCGGTGCGACGCCGACTTTGCGGCGCCATACCTATTCCCAAAAGTTGCTTCTGTACTACTTTTGGCATCTTCGAGTGCGATTTCAATAGACATCTGTGCATAAACCCGCACAGATGTCTCTGAAATTGCCCTCAGAAGTTGGACTGACACGCGGGTATGAAATCGTGCAAGTTGATCAGCTGAACTCACACAATTTCAATCCCGCAGCAGTGTGAACCTAGGCTTAAGGATAAGTCTACCCTAACACTAAAATTGCTACATCTACAAACACCCACAATATAACCCTAACCTATCTAGCCCTATAAAGAAGAAATCAGTATACATACTTCTTTTTAACCTGATCCGGTCTCCAGCGGCAGGAAGCTCTGCAGAAAACACAGTCGACAACGGCTATGAAATGAATGGGGCGTGACGTCATCCATAGAGTCACTATGGGGCTTCCGTTGTCTATTCTGCACCGCCTCCATGGCAAAGCCGCAGCTGACAGCTCAGCGTGGCATTGGGTCGGAACGGCTTAAAAAAATGAATTTATACTGATTTCTTCTTTACAGGGTTAGATAGGTTAGTGTTAGATCGTGGATGCTTGTAGATGTGGAGACTTTAGTGTTAGGGTGCATTTATCCTTTAAAGCACATGTTAAGGCAAAAAAAATATATATGCACATGTTAAGGCAAAAAAAAATATATATATATATATATATATATATATATATATACTAGTACATCTCTGGAATGTATGCACATTCCCCCACGTTGTAAAATATGGAGCATTTTTCTGTACAGTTTAGACGAGTTTAGGAGAGTTTTGCGTTTTTCCTACCAGTAAACTCTAATCAGAAATGCAAACAAGAAGGGTTTTTTTTTCCTGCCTCTAAAGTTGAGCTTAAAATATGCCTGTAATCATCCTAATGTGTATGAACACACAGGATAACATTGAGCTGCTTCTACAGGCAGAACGCAAAAATCCTGTAGTAGCATGGATTTTTAAGCCAGTGTGCATGGAGCCTAAAAGTACAGAAGAACAACTGTTAATGTTCCAGAAGTATAGTGTACTCTTTGACATGACAACACAGCTCTGAATCCCAAACACATGGTGTCAGCCCTGCATACTTAATTTCTGATTACAAGGGTTTTGCATGGAGCGGACCGATGCTCCTTTTCTGGGGTGTCCCGGTGGCGCTCCTGACTGCTCCTCTTCATTGGGTGCCCACACAGAGAGACACTTTCCATGAGGGCACCCATGCGGGCGCGTTTCCTCGGCTCCTGTGTCACTGGATTTGATTGACAGCAGCGGGAGCCAATGGCTCCTGCTGCTATCAAACTATCCAATGAGGACCCGAGACAGCGGCTGGAGCTGCTGAGCTCATGCTCATCACTGGAACGATCGGGTTCAGGTAAGAAAAAGTCTCTGGGGGACAGCTGCAGTGCAGAAGGTTTTTCAACTTAATGCATAGAATGCATTAAGGTGAAAACCCTTGAGGGTTTACTCCTTTAATATCCACTTACTGACCGCCCCCATAGCACATTTACTGCTATAGGGCAGCTGCGCTGTGCAGGATCACATATATACAGTATACGCAGGACTTTTTTTCAGCGGGAACGCGGGGGGAGCGCAGTTCTGGCCCCTCCAGCACAGAATGGCGCTGGAGGTCTATTGTTGCTGGAGAGGTCTATTATTGTTGCTGGGGGGAGAGGGCTTATGTTTCTGGGGGGTCAATTGTTGCTGGAACCCGCGTTGCTGGGAACGCGGGGGAGCGCAGTTCTGGCCCCTCCAGCACTGAATGGTGCTGGAGGTCTATTGTTGCTGGAGAGGTCTATTATTGTTGCTGGGGGGAGAGGGCTTATGTTTCTGGGAGGTCAATTGTTGCTGGAAGAGATCTACTGTTGAGGAGGGGACTATTGTTGCTGGCTGCTGGGGAATCTATTGTTGCTGGAGGGCATCTATTTTTGCATGGCAATCTATTGTTGCTAGTGAGGAATCTATTGTTGCTGGTTGGGCATATGTTGCTGGGGGGGGCCAATTGTTGCTGGAAGGGATCTACTGTTGAGGGAGGGGGACTAATGTTGCTGGCTGATGGATAGTCTATTGATGCTGGGCTGGCTGCTGGGAGATCTGTTTTTGCTGCCGGGATCTATTGTTGGGGTCCATTGTCCCTGGGGGTATGTATTGTTGCTGGTCAGCGTCTATTGCTGCTGGCTGTGGGAGATCTACTTTACTGCTTTTCTTGTTATTTTAGAAATTCCATACAAATTGCTTATCACCACAAAATGATACTTGCTTCTGTATTCTCTAAAAGGGGCGATACTGGGAGGTGGATAGGGCGTGGAACCAAGGGATGGTGCTCGGAGGTGGGTAGGGGGTGGAGACAAGAAGTGACTCAGAAGGGGGGAGTTCCTGCACCTAATATATGAGAAAAAAGCCCTGAGTATATGTGATCCTGCACTTTCGGGTATCGGGCAAGTGTGCACCACTGGTGGCTCGCTCTCGCTGTTATTTTACACAGCGGGTCCCGCGGACCCAATGTCCGCCAGCACGCGCTAATCATTCTCTAAACAGGCAGAATGGCAATCTGTGTATGTAAAGAAGGCAGCTTGCTGCTCTGTCAGTACAGAAGGCATGGATCCTGTGTTTCTGCAAAGCAGGAACATGGATCTATGCCTTCCTCTAGTAAAAGCACAACCCACACTACACTGAATCACCAGCTAGGCACAAATTTAACCCTTTGATCATCCTTGGTGTTAACCCATTCCCTGCCAATGTCATTAGTACATTGACAGAGCATATTTTTAGCACTGATCACGGTACTAGTGTCACTGGTTCCCAAAAAAACGGTTAGGTGTCCGATTTGTCTGCCGCAATATTGCAGACCTGATATAAGTCGCTGATCGCTGCCATTACTAGTAAAAAAATAAGTAAATAAAAAAATACATAAATATAAATATCCCATAGTTTGTAGACGCTATAACTTTTGCGCAAACCAATCAATATACGCTTATTGGGATTTTATTTTACCAAAAATATGTAACAGAATATATATTGGCCTAAATTGATGAAGAAATTCGATTTTTTTACATTTTTTATTGGATGTTTTTGAGCAGAAAGTAAAAAATAATTTTTTTTTTTTTTTCAAAATTGTTGGCCGTTCTTTGTTTAATGCGCACAAAATAAAAAATGCAGAGGGGATCAAATACCACCAAAAGAAAGCTCTATTTTTTCCAGAGGTGAAGTGGATGCACAGATTATGGGTACCATGGGGTTAAGTATTCTATTGCTTTTGGACCAATTTTTATAAATAGCCGATGGGTTGTGTTTTTTAGCAACCATTCTATTAACAGACATAGTAAGCCATATGGTATCTATTTTACATTTGTCTTTCACAGTTCTGAAAACCTTTGTGAGAAAGTGTTAAAAGATTGTTCATTCCAACAAGAATTAGCAACTGTTGTTGCTAACTATTATGCACAATACATATGGATGCAGTCACTCTGGACATATATGTATATATACACACACAGAATATATTTATTTTATATCTTGCAAAGTAGATCACCCTCTTTTTATTTATGTGCAGACCTTTTGTTCAATGCCAATAGTTTTATAGTTAAGAGGTATAGAATGCTGATGTTTTTTTTTTAGTAGTAGTAGTGGAGATTCATTTTATATGACATATTTATTGAGTGTTAGCCCAATAACATTGTTGTAATGGAAGTATAGCAATGACATACGTAGTCATCAGTACCTTGGACAGCATCAAGCACTAATCGATTTAGGAAGGCCCAGACTTCACCAATTTCATGTTGATTTCCGTTTTAGAAGGGTTACCTTGTGTCTATAGTTTTTTCACTGTCCCCAATATTGGGATAGCTTTTACTTTTTTTTTTACAAAACGGATATGTCATCAAGATATTTACTTATATGGTGATTTCCACTACATGTGGGTCGTATTCTTTTAATCACGAACTACGACAGGTTCCATGACTACTGATGCATACAGTAACGATATGAAGGTAATGTTGTTACAATAACCCGATTGTGAGTTATTTATACAGTATAT
>BLSH010516986.1:422089-435825 GCA_018402905.1 Glandirana rugosa | reverse complement strand
TTGGACTACTCTGTCTTCCTTAGGATCTCGGCAGAAGGATGATGATGTAACCTTTGCCATGGCACTGTGGCCCAAAACAAGGGCTGAGGTAAGTATATTACCAACATCCCCCCCAACAGAAGTTGTTTAACATTTTTATGCAGCAAATTAGGATGGGCGATGGGATCCCTCACTGAATAAGTGGACCTAGAAACATAGAAAAGTGATGGCAGAAAAAGACAGAGTAGTCCATCGAGTCTGCCCATAGAGTATAGATCTACGTTTGTCCCAAGCGTGTTTGAAGCCATTTACTGTTGACTGTCTCACTACCTCTGCTGGCAGTTTTTTTCAAGCATCAGTTACGCTAGTTATTAATTTATTTATTTTTTATTAATGTTTATTGGAGCAATAACATGTATACTGTACATTGATGTAACATATCAAACAGTACACAGTTTATTAAAGTAAAGTTTTAAAGGATAAGTTCACCTTTTAATAAAAAATAATAAATGCACGTTTTTGTTTTAGGAGCCTGGAAAGCATTGCACCAGCGATAAACAGATTGCTGATGACATACAGGTCTCCTGCAGACTATCATTGTAAGCTGTCTAACCTTACCATGTACTTGCAGGCAGCTTTACACTGACAGGAAAAATCAATGAACTACCATAGCTCTCAACAGCGCCGTGGCAGTTCACTGAGAACTACAAGCCAACAGCCGCGCAAAGTCAGTACTTGTACGTCATTGATTCACAGGGATCTGTGAATCAATGATGTGGCTGTGTGGGCGGAGCCCCGCACAGCGCATTCTCTTTGAATTGAGGCAGCGGGTACAGGGAGAAGATCCCTGATTCGCTGCTACAAGATGAGGAGGGGATGGGGGTGAGAGGGGTCTCATGCTGAACATGTTACATGTTTAACCTTTAACTACTTGCCAACCAGCCTCCATTGTTATACAGTGGCAGGTCGGCTCTCCTGCGCGAATCGCCGTAGTTGTACGGGAGCATGCCTGCTGGTCAGGCGGACTTTTCTGTACCCAATCATTGGGAACAGCGATCTCTGTCATGTCCCTGCCAGCCCAGCCCCCCCACAGTTAGAATGCACCCAGGGAACACAGTTGACCCCTTGATCACCCCCTAGTGTTAACCCCTTTTCTGCCATGTGCCATTTATACATTGATCACTGCATTTTTATAGCACTGATCAATGTAATGATGTCACTGGTCCCCAAAAAGTGTCATTTGGGGTCAGATTTGTCCGCCGCAATGTCGCAGTCCCGCTAAAAATGTCAGATCATCACCATTACAGTAAAAACAATAAAAAAAATAAATAAAAGTCCCTAAATCTATCCCATAGCTTGTAGACGCGATAACTTTTGCACAAACCAATCAATATACGCCTATTGCAATTTTGTTTACCAAAAATATGTAGAATATATATCGGCCTAAACTGATGAATACATTTGTTTTTCTATATATTTTTTTTGGATATGTATTATAGCAGAAAGTAAAAACATTTTTTTTTCAAAATTGTCACTCTTTTTTGTTTATAGTGCAAAAAATAAAAAACGCAGAGGTGATCAAAAGAAAGCTCTATTTCTCAAGAGTTCCAACATATGACTTATGTTTGTTTTCTCTTATGTGATGTTTGTAAGGCCCTCCCTTACACACAGTATATTTCTTTTTATTTTTCTCTCTTGTATTTGTGAAAAACTAATAAAAAATTTTCTCAGCTTAAGAAAGCTCTATTTGTGTACCGAACGATCAGTGGGAACTCTCAGATATCGGGTCCACGTTGTGAAAAATCACCGTGCGAATGAGCCACCAGTGGTCTGTGCACTTGCGCCTGAGATCCAGAAGTGTAGACTCACGTATACACGATATATGTGATTCTGCGCACATCGACCACCCTGTAGAAGTAAAACTGCTATAGCCCAGTCGTAAAGCGGTTAAACAGGAAGGGGTGGGGCAAATTTACATGGGAGGTGGGAGGGGAGCCCAATTTAGTCTTGCCTAGGGCAGCACAAATCTAAAATACACCACTGGTCTGCAATATTCTTGTATCGCTTGGAGCTGCTCGTCCCTTGCTGTGATGTAAGTGCAGATATAGTGTATATTTTTATTAAAGGTTGCTACTTGTTTATGAATCATGTGCTCTGGCTACATTGTTTTCTCTATATGCTCTATCTAATAGGACCTCTGTCTCTGTGGTAAAATGTACTGGGGCAACCTCTGATTTCCTATGCCAGTTTATACAGAGGTGCCACCCTTATCCATAACACCTTGTTATTAGGTTCAAGGTCCGCTAGCAAAAAAAAAAAAAAAAAATAGATAGATAGATGGTAATATATATCATATTCAATTGCTGCACAAGCCATACAGTAATTTAT
Source organism: Glandirana rugosa (assembly GCA_018402905.1). Taxonomy (NCBI): domain Eukaryota; kingdom Metazoa; phylum Chordata; class Amphibia; order Anura; family Ranidae; genus Glandirana; species Glandirana rugosa. The sequence continues at coordinate 433,458 of BLSH010516986.1, read as the reverse complement.
TATTAAAAATGACCTTTCCATTTCAATATGCATTTCTGTAAATCTCAATATGGCAACCTGCAGTTATCCAAAAATGTAATTTCCTGCTTGTGTGATTAGCTCATTGATTTTCCCTGAAGTTTGCATCAGGATACAAGTCAGATTTACGGATCCTCTGCAACAAAAAAAATCATTGAGATACTCCCTAAGTGTTAATCACTTCTAAAGGGGTGCAGACATTCTAAATTTTCTCAACAGAACAGCACCAGGTGATTATAATGTACCAGTCTCTCCAATTTAGAATCAGTATCCAAAGGCTATGGTCAAACAGCTATTTCTTTAGAAATATATGCAGTATCTCACAAAAGTGAGTACACCCCTTACATTTTTGTAAATATTTTATTATCTTTTCATGTGACAACACTGAAGAACTGACACTTTGCTACAATGTAAAGTAGTGAGTGTACAGCTTGTATAACAGTGTAAATTTGCTGTCCCCTCAAAATAACTCAACACACAGCCATTAATGTCTAAATCGCTGGCAACAAAAGTGAGTACACCTCTAAGTGAAAATGTCCAAATTGGGCCCAAAGTCTCAATATTTTGTGTGGTCACCATTATTTTCCAGCACTGCCTTAACCCTCGTGGACATGGAGTTCACCAGAGCTTCACAGGTTGCCACTGGAGTCCTCTTCCACTCCTCCATGACGACATCACGGAGCTGGTGGATGTTAGAGACCTTGCGCTCCTCCACCCTCCGTTTGAAGATGCCCCACCGATGCTCAATAGGGTTTAGGTCTGGAGACATGCTTGGCCAGTGCATCACCTTTACCCTGAGCTTCTTTAGCAAGGCAGTGGTCGTCTTGGAGGTGTGTTTGGGGTCGCTATGTTGGAATACTGCCCTGCGACCAAGTCTCTGAAGGGAGGGGATCATGCTCTGCTTCAGTATGTCACAGTACATGTTGGCATTTATTGTTCCCTCAATGAACTGTAGCTCCCCAGTGCCGGCAGCACTCATGCAGCTCCAGACCATGACACTCCCACCACCATGCTTGACTGTAGGCAAGACACACTTGTCTTTGTACTCACATGCTTGACACCATCTGAACCAAATAAGTTTATCTTGGTCTCATCAGACCACAGGACATGGTTCCAGTAATCCATGTCCTTAGTCTGCTTATCTTCAGCAAACTGTTTGCGGGCTTTCTTGTGCATCATCTTTAGAATAGGCTTCCTTCTGGGACGACAGCCCTGCAGACCAATTTGATGCAGTGTACAGCATATGATCTGAGCACTGACAGGTTGACACCCCACCCCTTCAACCTCTGCAGCAATGCTGGCAGCACTCATATGTCTATTTCCCAAAGACAACCTCTGGATATGACACTGAGCATGTGCACTCAACTTCTTTGGTCGACCATGGCGAAGCCTGTTCTGAGTGGAACCTGTCCTGTTAAACCGCTGTATGGTCTAGGCCACTGTGCTGCTGCTCAGTTTCAGGGTCTTGGCAATCTTCCTATAGCCTAAGCCATCCTTATGCATAGCAATAATTCTTTTTTTCATAGTTCTTTGCCATGAGGTGCCATGTTGAATTTCCAGTGACCAGTATGAGAGAGTGAGAGCCTGAGACCTTGTAGCACTAACAAGTCACATGACATCGGGGAGGAAAAATGGCTAATTGGGCCCAATTTGGACATTTCCACTTAGGGGTGTACTCACTTTTGTTGCCAGTGGTTTAGACATTAATGGCTGTATGTTGAGCTATTTTGAGGGGACAGCAAATTTACACTGTTATACAAGCTGTACACTTACTACTTTACATTGTAGCAAAGTGTCATTTCTTCAGTGTTGTCACATGAAAAGATATAATAAAATATTTACAAAAATGTGAGGGGTGTACTCACTTTTGTGAGATACTGTAGGAATAGCTAGCAGAAACACACAGAAATATGCAACAAAGTTTGTTAAAATCACTGCATGTGCATTGGTCACAAAGAAGGGATTGCCTTTTCTCAACAAAAGAGTTACTTTTTAAAAAGCTAAGCTTTGCTTGTTCTCCCTGTGTTTGCGTGGGTGTTTGCCACATTCCAAAGACATGCTTGTAGATTAATTGTCTCCTGTACAAATTGGTCCTGGTATGTGTATGTATGCATGTAAAACAGGGCGCTTACTGTAGATTGTAAGCTCCTTGAGGGCAGGGACTAAAGATATTATTTATATTTTTGGCACTTTATAAATACCTGTAATAGATAATGGACAAACAAATAAACTCCTCCTGAACAAAGTCATAGAAGAGTATGCATTTTGCCCATGGGAAAGACAAGATCTATGTTCAGGTAGAGCCAAATGCATGCAGAGTTACTATCTGGTTGGCTCTGCCTAATTTTCAACTGGAGGAACACAGGATCGACTGAAAGGTAAGTATTACTATTTTTTTTTCAGGTTCAGTTGAGAGGTCAAAAAGGAGGGGGAAGGGGTCCATGTGTAAAATAGGTTAGTTAGGTAGGGCTCAGATGCACATTGCCTTCTATGAAATAATGCTGATTATACAAAAGCATCCACATACACAAGCAAAATAACCTTCAGCCTCATGACCTTAATGTCTAAATGTGCCTACACAGCTCTACTTGTAGAAACGGGCAGCTTTTTCTGAAGAATGGCTGATGCTAAAAAATAAAAATATTTCTGAGAGATGTACAGAAACAGAATGTACCTCCTGGTGCTTTCCACCGTTCATGATACACTGGTGACCTTCCAGAGTTTCATCTAATATAAGCCTAGCATTCATTCAACACACTTTTCAAATCTTTCTCACAGAGTCTAACCAGCTGCTGGATTGTGATATCAAAGACGTATTTAGAATGAATTGTAGCTAGAAAATGTGAAAGAACTGTTTACTTCTATAAATGAATCATTTACTTTACATGGGAACATAAATGGATCTACATTTTTTGTAAAGCTCTTTGGAATATGTCAGCAATTATATTAATGGGTTAAAGTACATGCATACCATTACTGTAAATTACATTCAGTGGGTCACTGATTGAATAAAGTAACTTGACTTTACAGAATCGCATACAAATACAATGTAATACAATTTAAAGTTACAATGTCATTTTAAAATGTAGGCTAGGTTCACACTACAGTGATACAATTTTGATCTGATTTCAGTACAACTTTGTAATACGACTTTGTTGCGACTTGGTTGCGTTTTGGATGTGGTTTGTATATTGTATGGGGCCAAATAACACTGTAAATTGCCTTAAAGTAGTACAGTTTCAGAAATTGCACCGCAGGAGTCTCATTGATGTGAACAAGCCCCATAGAAAACAATGTAATTCATACCTGTGTGCAATTGCCCCGTTTGTAAGGCCGATATCCTGGCAAACAGCTAAATATATAGTTTAAAAAAAAAAGAATACATATATATATACATATTCTAACATAATTTGTAATTTTGTTCAATCTTTCTGATAATATAGATACAGTATCTCACAAAAGTGAGTACACCCCTCACATTTTTGTAAATATTTTTTTATACCTTTTCATGTGACAACACTGAAGAAATGCCACTTTGTTACAATGTAAAGTAGAGAGTGTACAGCTTGTATAACAGTGTAAATCTGCTGTCCCCTCAAAACAACTCAACACACAGCCATTAATGTCTAAATTGCTGGCAACAAAAGTGAGTACACCCCTAAGTGAAAATGTCCAAATTGGGCCCAAAGTGTCAATATTTTGTGTGGACGCCATTATTTTCCAGCACTGCCTTAACCCTCTTGGGCATGCAGTTCACCAAAGCTTCACAGGTTGCCACTGGAGTCCTCTTCCACTCCTCCATGATGACATCATGAAGCTGCTGGATGTTAGAGACCTTGCGCTCATCCGCCTTCTGTTTGAGGATGCCCCACAGATGCTCAATAGGGATTAGGTCTGAAGACATGCTTGGCCAGTCCATTACCTTTACCCTCAGCTTCTTTAGCAAGGCAGTGGTCCCCTTGTAGGTGTGTTTGGGTTGTTATGTTGGAATATTGCCCTGCGGCCCAGTCTCCAAAGGGAGGGGATTATGCTCTGCTTCAGTATGTCACAGTACATGTTGGCATTCATGGTTCCTTCAATGAACTGTAGCTCCCCAGTGCCGGCAGCATTCATGCAGCCCCAGACCATGACACTCCCACCATCATGCTTGACTGTAGGCAAGACACACTTGTCTTTGTACTCCTCACCTGGTTGCCGCCAAACACGCTTAACACCATCTGAACCAAATCAGTTTCTTGGTCTCATCAGACAACAGGACATGGTTCCAGTAATCCATGTCCTTAGTCTGACTGTCTTCAGCAAACTGTTTGCGGACTTTCTTGTGCTTCATCTTTAAAAGAAGCTTTCTTCTGGTATGACAGCCATGCAGACCAATTTGATGCAGTGTGCGGCATATGGTCTGAGCACTGACAGGCTTACTCCCACCCCTTCAACCTCTGCAGCAATGCATTCAGCACTCATACATCTATTTCCCAAAGACAACCTCTGGCTATGACACTGAGCACATGCACTCAACTTCTTTGGTCAACCATGGCGAGGCCTGTTCTGAGTGGAACCAGTCCTGATAAACCGCTGTATGGTCTTGGCCACCATGCTGCAGTTCAATTTCAGGGTCTTGGCAATCTTCTTATAGCCTAGGCCATCTTTAATTAGAGCAACATTTTTTTTTTCAGATCTTTAGAGAGTTCTTTACCATGATGTGCCATGTTCAACTTCCAGTGACCAGTATGAGAGAGTGAGAGCGATAACACCAAATTTAACACACCTGCTCCCCATTCACACCCGAGACCTTGTAACACTAATGAGTCACATAACACCGGGAGGGAAAATGGCTAATTGGGGCCAATTTGGACATTTTTACTTAGGGGTGTATTCGCTTTTGTTGCGAGTGGTTTAGACATTATTGGCTGTGAGTTGAGTTATTTTGAGGGGACAGCAAATTTACACTGTTATACAAGCTGTATACTCACTACTTTACATTGTAGCAAAGTGTCATTTGTCACATGAAAAGAGATAATAAAATATTTACAAAAATGTGATGGGTGTACTTACTTTTGTGAGATACTGTATATGTGCCGGACAGTATAGCTAAAGCAGTGACTTTATAGCCCTGACTCCTACCTATGAGCAATTCACTTTGGTCACTAGTCCACCCCAGCCTGCTCACTGGATAATGAGAAGCACTGATGGGTACACTGATGGGGTTGTCTGTCTGCTCTCCTTTCTGAAGGAAAATATCAAGAAAAGGAGCCCAACAGCATTATGAAATACTGTACAGCAGCAGCCTGATTGTCTTGGAGTGCTGATCCTCCTTCTATTCGTGTGAACATTGTTGTGTAGGGGTTGCAAGGAATTTGACAGAATCAGGCCCTTATTTTGTATCTGTTTAAAAGTAGAACTCTCCAATATACAGATACCTCCCCCACTTAACACCTCATGTCCACAGGTACAATTATTACATCCCTCATTCAACCATGCTACTATTGACAAGGTTGCTAAACTTTTTTCAAACACCCACCTATCCACCTGCCCCCTGGATCCTGCTTCCTTGCAAATGCTACACTCACCCTCTCATCTGACATCTTCCCCAAATTTCTAAAACATGCACTAGTCACACTCATCCTTAAAAAGTCCTCACTGGACCTCACCAATCTTTAACAACCTACGCCCCATTACTTTACTCCTGTTCTCCTCAAAACTCCTTGAACGTCTGATCTACAACCAACTGAGCACCCATCTGACTAAGAACAGACTTCTTCATCTCCTTCAGTCTGGATTTCACCCTCACCACTCCTCAGAAACTGCTCTCCTTAAACTCACAAATGACCTACTGATGGCCAAAAACCAACGGACACTATTCTGTACTACTCCTCCTGGACCTCTCTGCTGCCTTTAACACAGTGGGCCACCCCCTCTTCCTCAACAAACTTCACTCTTTTAGTCTCTGTGACTGTACTCTTTGATGGTTCTCATCCTACCTATCCCACCACACCTTCACCTACAACTCTACTTAATCCTCTCCTCTTCCTTTCTCTGTTGGGATGCCCCAAAATTCTGTTCTTGGACCTCTCCTGTTCTCAATCTACACCTTCTCTCTGGGTCAGTTGATTGCCTCCAATAGCTTTCAATACCATGGGAGAAAACAGTTCAGGCCGTTACAACATGTTCACTGAATGTTTCACAGAAAGTATCCTAGCTATACATTATCCTTAGAGTCCACTACACTCCAGTAAAACTCCACAGGATGGGAAAACTAGCAGACCCTTTATGTAACAGGTGCAGACGGGACCCGGGGGACCTAATACACCTGATCTGGCACTGCCCAAAACTCCATAGATACTGGAGGGATGTTCTATCAACACTCAATTGGGTGTTTCAGACCAATGTCCCATAGGACCCAATATGCTGTATGCTAGGCATCTTGGAGGAGGTGATCCTCGAGCAGTCTGTCAGGACTGCTTTTTCTCGAGCTCGGTTTCAGGCTAGAAAGACCATCCTTACAGGATGGAAATCTGCTATCCCGCCAACAGTCTCTACTTGGAAAAACCCCATGGGCAATACTCTTCTTATGGAAAAGTATATATACCAGCTCAGAGGGTGTCCGGGGAAGTTTGAGAAAAATGGTCCCCATGCCTTGATACGCCAGGCATAAGTCCCAGGGAACTTGTAATGTCTAAAATCCTTCAATAAGACAACACATGGAGCATTGGGGACGCAAGCTGGGGATGTTTAGTGGAAATGGGCTATTGGTATAATTACCCGGTTAACAGACATAGTAATAGTAATAAGAATGCTGAATGTACACTGGAAATTGGAATCTGTATTGTTTCGGGTTTTTTTTCAATAAACTACTCTCTGATTGAAAAAAAAAAAAAATGTAACTATGTATGTAACATGCCTCTTCCCCTGATTTCTCTGTAAAAATCAATGGCTCAACTATCAACTGGTCTCCACATGCCAAGGTCCTAGGTGTAATTCTGGACTCTAAACTATCCTTTCGGCCCCACATCCAATCACTGTCCAAAGCCTGCTGCCTCAACCTCTTCAACATCTCCAAGATATGCCCTTTCCAATGACACCACAAAACTAATCCATTCCCTGGTCGTCTCTCGCCTCGACTACTGCAACTCCTTCCTTATTGGCTTACCTTAAATAGGATATCCTCCTTCAGTCCATCGTGAATTCTGCTGCCAGGCTCACCTTACATACAACTTGGCCTCTGCTACCCCTCTCTGCCAATCCCTCAAATGGCTTTCGTCCACCCAACAAATTTAATTCAAGATACTAACAATAACTTATGAAGCCATGCACAACTTGGTCCCCAGCTACATCACTTACTTAGTCTCAAAATACCAACCAAATCGTTCTCTTCATTCCTCCCAAGATCTCCTGATCTCTAGCTCCCTTGTCATCTCATCCCAAGCCCACCTCCAGGACTTCTCCAGAGCCTCTCCTATCCTCTGGAACCCTCTATCCCAATCTGTTCTACTATCTCCTACTCTGTCCACTTTCAGACAATCCCTGAAAACTCATCTCTTCAAAGAGGCCTATTTGCCCCCCCCCCCCCCAACAACTCCAGATGTATTGTCTCCATCAGCCCATCCCCCACAGTTATTGCCTCTTGTATCTCTTGACCCTCTCACTTAGATTGTAAGCACTAATGAACAGTGTTCTCTAATTCCTATTGTATTAAATTGTATTATAATTGTATTGTCTACCCTCATTGTTTTTTGGAGTCCCCTAGAACAGTTTTACCCCCTTCATGACCAGGGCATTTTTTGCTATTCAGCACTGTGCCACTTTAGCTGACAATTGCTCAGTCACGTAACACTGTACGCAATTGAAATTTATATGATTTTTTTTCACACAAATAGAGCTTTCTTTTGGTGGTATTTCATCAGCACTGGGTTTTTTATTATTTTATTATATAAACAAAAAAAGAATGAAAATTGTGAAAAAATAATCTTTTACTTTCTGTTATAAAACATATCCAATAAAATCAAGTTTCTTATAAAGTAAGCCAAAATGTATTCTGCTACATGTCACAAGTGCTGACAATGATCAGGGTCTGATCCTGCTAACACTGCATTTCTGGAGACACTAGTGTAGTTCTGATTGTGATCAAAATACTGATCCGTGCAGACACTATACTAGTAATGGTGGTAAACAGCGACTTATAGTGTAACTGTGATAGTGTAGCAGGCAATTTGTCGCTAACTTGCCCTGGCAGGGAGGGACACTAACTGACTAACTTACACGGACATTGCTAGTGACAATAATACAGTAATCAGTGATAATACTGTACACTGACACTGTACTAATGGCACTGACTGGGTGACAGGGGTGATCAGGAGGGCATTCAAGGGGTTAAGTGTGTGTCTAAGAAGTGTATGCAAGTGTATGTGTGCAGCTTTTATTCACAGTTCTGGCTGGTTTTCTCTTCTTGGTTTCAGTTTTAAACAGCAGGGAGAAATCCAGCCAGAGCCTGTGTTGGCAAACACACAGATTTGTGCTGTGATTGGCCACTGCCGATCAGCAAGTATACAGTCAAAATGATTAGTTGTGAAAAGAAGGCATCCCCACTGTGGATGCTGAGATGGTAAGAGGGTGCCACATCCTCAATTATAATCAAAATGTAAACCAATAGGCTCCAAATGGACTTTTTAGGCACCACAACACACATAGTCATCCAAAAATAGACATTTTATTTATACGAAACAGATTAAAATGACAAACAAAGTGAAGTTAAAAATTCCTAGCACCATATGCTAGAAAAACTACCACAGATATCACCATAGCCATTCATAGACTGAACTGTAACTTGGCATGAGGTTTGTACAAATGCAGTCATCAATATTTAGGTAGGCCTGGTATAGGTTGATGTAGAGGGTAGAGTGACTCAGAGCTCTACATGTTTCGCGCTGATACGCTTCTTCAGGAGCTTGAAATGAGTATTCTATGTAAGGTAAAAAAATCATAAATACAATACAATGTAGATAGAGATGAGCGAACCCGGACTGTAAAGTTCGGGTCCGTACCGAACTTTTGGGTGTACGGGACCCGGACCCGAACCCGGACTTTTCAAAAAAAAGTCCGGGTCCGGGTCCGGGGTTCTGGTATTTTATTCCACGTGTTGAAAAGCTGCCAAGGGCAGCCAATCAACAAGTGTTTCACTGGTTTTCCCTAGAAGCCATCACAGCCATGCCTACTTATGGCATGGCTGTGATTGGCCAGTGCACCATGTGACCCAGCCTCTATATGGGGCTGGACTCACCGTGCTGCATGTCATATGCTCTTAGGATAGTTTAGGGAGAGGATGTTGCTGGCTCTGTGAGGGACAGGTTGCAGAACATCTCATCCTGCATTACTGAACGATCTGATTGTGGACTAGGGAGAGATACTAGTACTGCTGCTTTGAGGGACAGATTGCACACCTCATCCTGCTGCACAGAATGATCTGACTGGACTAGGTAGAGTCTCTTGCTTTAAAGGAAAGATTATTCTTCTAAAATCATCATCAAGTTGTATAGGGAAAGGTTCCAGCTGTTGCTTTAAGGGAAAGATTAGTGTTCTAAAATCATCATCAAGTTGTACAGGGAAAGGTTCCAGCTGTTGCTTTAAGGGAAAGATTACTGTTCTAAAATCATCATCAAGTTGTACAGGGAAAGGTTCCAGCTGTTCTAAAATCATCTCCAAAGTATGTGGGGAAAGCCTATTGCAGCTGCATAGAGCGTATTACTGTTCTAAAATCATCTTCAAAGTGTGTGGGAAAAGCTAATTGCAGCCGCATAGAGCCATATTACTGTTCTAAAATCATCTTCAAAGTGTGTGGGAAAAGCCTATTGCAGCATTACCCATTGGTCCCAGCATTACCATCCTCTTTATCTGAGTGCCGGATCGTTTGCCTACATACAGCCATTTGGATTTGGTGAGCGGGCTCAGGCCCACATATAAGAGTACTTATACTGTCTATGCAGCGTCTCTTTGTTACACTGGATTGCTGTTTGTGACCAGTTTATTCAAGAGGTCAGTGATCACTACAAGGCTATTTAATGCAGTGGAATTTAACCCTTTTTGTGCTTCGTATCAGTGATTGAAAAGACACAGTGTTTCTAGGTACCTAACTCAATCTTATAGCTGGCAGAAGATTACTTGGACACTGCAAGACATGATTATTGCAACTTCATCTACTCATCCTATCCCCAGTAATATACTCAGTGCTAATTGCTAGGAAATACTATATCCCCTAAGAACTCTCTGAGTTAGAACAGGAGAATTTAAATAGAAGTTCATAGTTACCTAGTGAACTCATAACTGCTAAGTGAATATATTTTATCTATGCATTATTGAATCTCGTTATCTGAATTATAATCCATTGAGTGGTACCAATTTACCCTTCGGGGTCATCTCTTTGGTATAGGGTATTACAGTATTATTTGCCCTTTTCAGCTTCAGTAGATATTATTAAGTCACCTATTTTCCAGTGAACACTTGGGTATTGTTTAAACTCAATTGGAGGAACTGTATTCCTTTCAACTGTTGTTTTTGCAGAATACAGGGAGTGACGGAAGTTAACCAATTATCTACTCACTTTGTTCACTAGAACCATAAGTTTCACTGAAGTATTGTGATATTTCTGTTACTTTGAAATTGTTATTTCTTGCATAAATAAGAGTTAAGTAAACATTTCTAACTCTATCTGTGTTGTGGTCTCCATTACTGAAACAGAGTAATTGCTAATGGAATTCTGCAATATGAGTGAACCCAGAGTGTCAGAGGTGGTGGAGGACTCTCAGAATGGGGAAATCCAAGGGGGAATTGATTCTTTAAGCAACCCTCAAGAGGGCAGCGCTACACTATGTTGCTGTAATTGTTGAAAACGTGTTAGCTAGAGTTAGGCTTTAATTTGAGTGTTACTTATTTAACCACTTCAGCCCCGGAAGGATTTCCAGCTTTAGGACCGGAGCCCTTTTTGCGATTCGGCGCTGCGTCGCTTTAACTGACAATTGCGCGGTCGTGCGGCGTTTTTGCCACTTTTTTTTACAAAAAAATATAAAAAAAAAACCTAAACATAAAATCCTTTTTCATTCTTTACACCCAAAAAAACGTTTTAACAGCGAGAAGAAAACAAATATCGCCGCTAGTCTTTACTGCGTCGCCACTAGTTTATGGTGGTTTTCTTTCGAGACAAACACCCTTTTTTTCCTGCGTTTAAAGCAAACCCATGTTGCGGCGTGCTGGCGCGTTAACAGTCAATTTCGCTGCGTCGCGGCTTAGCGTTTTTCCCGAGGCCAGGATTTCGACCTTTAGGAAGGCCCCGACTTCACCAATTTATTCATTGTGAGTTTAAT
>BLSH010516986.1:400054-413459 GCA_018402905.1 Glandirana rugosa | reverse complement strand
CCCCCCCCCCCCCCCCCCCCCCCCCCCCCCCCCCCCCCCCCCCCCCCCCCCCCCCCCCCCCCCCCCCCCCCCCCCCGTTAGCGGTAAAGAGCTGCTAGTTTTAGCAGTGCTTTACTACTATTATAGAGGTGCTATGGTGCCACTATGCAGGCGGGAGAGAGGGAACTTTTAACTTCCAAGAGGGGGTTAGCAAGAGGTTACGGGCGCCACCGCACTCGGAAGCGCCACCCATTGATTACAATGGAGGGGGCGGTGGAAGAGCGGTGTATACATCAATGCAGCCTGTTCAGTGGCCATAAATGCAGCCTGTTTAGTGCCCTAAATACAGCCTGTTCAGAGCCCAGCAGCTCAGCCTGTTCAGTGCCCAGCAGCTCAGCCTGTTCAGTGCCCAGCAGCTCAGCCTGTTCAGTGCCCAGCACCTCAGCTTGTTCAGTGCCCAGCACCTCAGCCTGTTCAGTGCCCAGCACCTCAGCCTGTTCAGTGCCCAGCAGCTCAGCCTGTTCAGTGCTCATCAATGCAACCTGTTCAGTGCCCATAAATGCAACCTGTTCAGTGCCCAGAAGCTCAGCCTGTTCAGTGCCCATAAATGCAGCCTGTTTAGTGCCACTTATCAGTGCCACGGCATGAGTGCCCATCAGTGCTGCTTATCAGTGACACTGCATGAGTGCCCATCAGTGCCATCGCAAGAGTGCCCATCAGTGCCACGGCATGAGTGCCCATCAGTGCCGCCTGTCAGTGCCACGGCATGAGTGCCCATCAGTGCCACTGCATAAGTGCCCACCAGTGAAGGAAAAAAATGTTATAATTAAACTCACCTCCTTCTTGTGTTTGTGGACATACAGTAGCTCCAGGCAATCCAGCCTCTCTGGACTACAAAACCCATAATACTTTGCAGGAGGGAGGGGGAGAACGCTGTGGGCAGAGGTAGGAGGAGAGGGATGGGATGCTGGGAAAGGGGGCGGGCATGTGTCCCCGGTATCGCAGCCGGTTCCAATCTAGCAGCTGAGAAATGGGGAGGAGGAGTGGTGGCTACAAGTTAGCACACAGCCAGGCTGGCTGGAGACGCTCCAGCTCTGATCTTGGTCTCATCAGACCACAGGACATGGTTCCAGTAATCCATGTCCTTAGTCTGCTTGTCTTTAGCAAACTGTTTGCGGGCCTTCTGAGATGACAGCCATGCAGACCAATTTGATGCAGTGTGCGGCGTATGGTCTGAGCACTGACAGGCTGACCCCCCAGCCCTTCAACCTCTACAGCAATGCTGGCAGCACACATACCTTTATTTCCCAAAGACAACCTCTGGATATGACACGGAGCACGTGCACTCAACTTCTTTGGTCGACCATGGCAAGGCCTGTTCTGAGTGGAACCTGTCCTGTTAAACCACTGTATGGTCTTGGCCACCGTGCTATAGCGCAGTTTCAGGGTCTTGGCAATCATCTTATAGCCTAGGTCATCTTTATGTAGAGCAACAATTCTTTTTTTCAGATCCTCAGGGAGTTCTTTGCCATGAGGTGCCATGTTGAACTTCCAGTGACCAGTATGAGAGAGTGAGAGAGATAACACCAAATTTAACACACCTGCTCCCCATTCACACATGAGACCTTGTAACACTAATGAGTCACATGGCACCGGGGAAAGTAAATGGCTAATTGGGCCCAATTTGGACATTTTCACTTAGGGGTGTACTCACTTTTGTTGCCAGCAGTTTAGACATTAATGGCTGTGTGTTGAGTTATTTTGAGGGGACAGCAAATTTACACTGTTATACAAGCTGTACACTCACTACTTTACATTGTAGCAAAGTGTCATTTCTTCAGTGTTGTCACATGAAAAGATAGAATAAAATATTTACAAAAATGTGAGGGGTGTACTCACTTTTGTGAGATACTGTATATATATATATATATATATGTTTATGTTACAAAAATACTATACATGCTGTTTAATAGAATGGTACAATATAGTATACGTTAAATATCTATTTTTTCTGAATGTTACAGTGTAACAGCTGCCTGCACATAAAAATAGCTTCAAGGTTACCAACAAATTTCACTTTGACATTTGTCATTCTGTGCAAGCCACAGCTTTAATTTCAAGTTTACATCGATGGCAATGTGTGCTGCTGGGAGTCTGATATTTCAAAGGACATTTCGTTCTTTTTATTTGGTGAACATGAACGCTGTGTTTGGTATTTTCCTTCTCTTAGAGACATTCGAGGAAGTATCACCTCAAGAATCCCAAACAACTCCTATCTTACAACCAGATCACATAGTTTGCTTATCCACCGAGGAGATTTTACCCCTGCTCCTCTATCTCTGACAAGAAATGGGGGTTCAATGTACACCAGGACAGGAAGGCTCATACAGCAATGAAAGCATTGTCAGGAGGTATAACCCTTCCACACACTACAAGAAGTGAGGAGTGATCTCCCCAATGGGGACACAGAGATAGACAATTTACTTATGCTGTAAACCTTCCCCACTCTATTCAAAACATACTAAAACTTCTGGGCTGGAGTTGAAGCAAATTTATTATCATAGTGACCGATAAGATGTTTTTGTTTAACCCTTTCATTGCCTGAGTCATTTAAGCGTTTTTTAGCTGTTAAAATGCATATAAGTTAAAATCTAAAAACTCCTAAACATTATACGTTTTCTGAAAACAGAGACCCTGGAGAATAAAATGTTGCTAGTTGCAAGCTTTTTAGTCACACAATATTTGTGCAACTGTTTATCAAACCCATATTTACCCATATACAAGATTAATTTTAGTGCACACCAACACAATATGTTAGACCCCTTTCATACTTGTTCGAGTTGTCCTGCGATTTGGGACTGCAAAGTCGCATGACAATTCGTTCCCCATTATTTCCAATGAGTACCATTCATATCTGTATGACTTTGAAGTCGGCAAACTTCAAAGTAGTCCCTGCATTACTTTGGCCCAACTTTGATGCAACTTGAGGTCCATAGGCTTCAATGTTAAACCCTCAAAGTCTCATGCAAATCCCACCTGAATAATATAGATGCCATTTCTGTACTATTTCTGTACGACTTTGTAATATGTTTCCATTGAGGCAAAGTTGCAACAAAGTCAGACCAAAGTTGTACTGATCCGAAATCGCGGTAAAAGCGTGGCAAAAAATTGTGGCAAAATTGCTGTAAAATCACGTTGCATGAGTGTGAAAGGGGCCTTACACATTTTTCAATAAAATGTATTAAGATGAGGTTGTGTCAAGTAATTACTGTAGATACCAAACTACCAAACATGTCATGACTTGACACAAACAATGACAAAGTACATTACCCAAAGTTGTTCATAAGTGCCCCCTTCAAAGCTTTTAGGCCTCATGCACACTGGATTTTATAAAAAAAAAAAAGCCAGTAACGTTAGCTGTACAAAGCTGTAGCTGTAGAATGAGTTTTTTGGCGTTTTTTTTAGCTGTAGTGTTTCTTAGCTTTTTTTAGCAAAACTATACTCCCATAAAACCTTGCGGCTCAAAAATGCTGATAATCGTAGAATAGCCACGTTTTTCAGCGTTTTTAAGCTGTTTTCAGCCTTTTTCAGAATTACAGTGTTTTTACCGCTGAAAAACTCCTCTCAAGACCCACTGCCAAAAACTGCTGTTAACAGCCTATGTGTGCCCTAGCATTTTTGCTCACTCAGACATGCATGACAATATCTAATATGTGTAGTGTAATTGTCGTTTTCATACATAGGTACACCTGATAAATGGGATTACATTCGTATGGGGCTTAGATTTTTTTGTATTTTGAATAGATTTTATGTTACTTCCATTTTTGTTCACCAAGGGAATAATTAGTGAACAGATGTTCGTGGATCATCCTCTGCTCTACCCATCAACAAAGATAAGTTCACTTTGTCTGCAAGTGTGCTTTTCCTTTAAATCAGTGCTCTCCAAACTATGGGTACCATTCCTCCCACTTCACCAATGATGGGACACTATTCCTTATACTGACCCCATTTGTGGGGTACTATTCTTCCCACTAACACCAATGACGGGGCATTAATCCTCCCACTGACACTAATGATGGGGCACTATTCCTCCCACTGTCACCAATGATGGGGCACTATTCCTCTCAATGACACCAATGATGGGGCTCTATTCCTCCTACTGACACTAATCATGGGGCACTATTCCTCCCTCTGACACTAATGATGGGGCACTATTCCTCCCACTGACACCAATGATGGGGCACTATTCCTCTCACTGACACTAATGATGGGGCTCTATTCCTCCCACTGACACTAATGATGGTGCTCTATTCCTCCCACTGACACCAATGGTGGGGCTCTATTCCTCCCACTGACACTAATGATGGGGCACTATTCCTCCCACTGACACTAATGATGGGGCACTATTCCTCCCACTGACACGAATGATGGGGCTCTATTCCTCCCACTGACACTAATGACGGGGCTCTATTCCTCCCACTGACACTAATGATGGGGCACTATTCCTCCCACTGACACTAATGATGGGGCGCTATTCCTCCCACTGACACTAATGATGGGGCACTATTCCTCCCACTGACACTAATGATGGGGCGCTATTCCTCTCACTGACATCAATGATGGGACACTATCTCTCCCACTGAGCGCAACAATGGCGCATTTTTGACTTTTTTGCACTGAGGCCTTGGCATTTTCTACTCCTGCTGGCCATAGTCCGACCTACCTAAAGTCTGAAGGACAGTAAACTGGCCCTTTGTTTAGAAAGTTTGTAGACCCCTGCCTTAACTACCTGCCAACCGCTCACATCAAATATACAGGCGGCAGGTACAGACATGATAACGTACATTTAAAGTGGAAGTTAACTTTCATCACTGACTTTTACCTATAGGTAAGCCTAAATTCCAACAAAAACTGAATGGGCATGAGTGCCACAAAAGTGACACATGTCCTGTTCTGTTCTGATTCAGCAATCTGTTCATAAATCCACTACTGAGCAATGCAGACAAAGCCCCTGGGAAAGAATCCTTAAAAATAGTTTCGTTTTTTTTTTTCTATTCAATTGATTCCCTTTTAACCCCTTGTTAGGCACTAGTTTACCCCAATTAGCTTTAATTAACTCCTTCTTCCTCTTCTCAGATTGTCGCTCACCCCAATTCGCTCAGGCATGCCTGTCACAGTTTCCCAGGGTTGCTCACCAACATCCTGACACTTGTAGTTCCACACTGGAGATCTCTCCCAGATAGTGCTCTCTCCTGCTGTCCTTTCCGCTCTGCCTTGTGCATGCCACCAAGATTTCTCTCCTTATGGTGGCACCCGAGCACTCCAGGCCTGGGGTCAACCCCCCCCCCAGACTGGGGTCTTCCCCTGGCCAGAACAGCCCATACTATCCCAACTCCAGACTTCCACCCGAACTTCTCCTCCCAGACTGGGCTGACCGAGGGTATTTAAGGAGGCCAACCCAGATTGGGGATTGCTTAGATGGCTACACCTCCCCTCCCAACTCTCTGTCCAGAAAACAACAGAACTTTCTAGAAAGAAGTGGGAGGTCTTGATGACACCATTCTGGGAATCACTCAATCCTACCTGAGCCACTCCCAGCCCAGAATAAAAACAATTAGGCCTGCACTCAGTCAGGCCTGACTAAATTTTACCTCACCTACCCAAAAATCTCTCACTACACCTACCTAGCGTGGAGGGCGCTACACTAACAACAAACCAAATGCAGATCGCAAACACAGTGCATTTGCCTTCAATGGATCCGGTGCACTGCATTTGGTGCGATCCAGTGTGATTTCAGCCCATTCAAATGAAAATGGACTGGAAATCACACTGCACTGAACCACACAGGAAAGTAGACCACGTTCCTGTGCTATTCAAATGTAAACCAGTCCTAAAACAGAATAAATAAAAAATTAACAACGTTACTTTGTATCTCTCTATCTCGCATCATGTTAGTGTTTATGAACACTATTTTGTGACAGCAGCCTCTGAAATAGCTATATTTACATAGCAACTTCTAGCTATTGCCAGCAAGTGCAAGGGAGGAATTCAGCAGGGCAGAGAGCCAGGTGTACTACACACACCCTGTCTGCTTCAGTTACGTTTTTTGGGGGGTGTATCCACAACTGGTTAAAGGTGAACCCTAAATGATTGCTATTTTATAAACTCAACTTCTGAGCTATTTTTTCCTTGGATATTCATAAATCAGCTCAGAAATAGATATATTTAGAAAGGGTTTCTGTCATGTTTTCAATGCTGTCTGTGTCCTTAGAGGGGAGATTTTCCCTCACCTTCTGTGACAACCCAGTGGGTCCACTTTACTGTTCCCCTCTCTATCAGTCTTCTCAGAGGGACTGCAAACATTCTCTTTATGGTGCATTCTGTAATCCTAGCTCTGGTTCTAAAAAGATGGTGATATACAAGCCAGAGAAGGAATCTACAAACCTGTATATGAAATACAATCATAAAATATTGAATAAAAAGCATGGTAAATATGAAAGCCACATCAAATATTGATTTCAGGTAAAAATTACAAAGTGAAAATTCCATCAATAATTCAGTAAATATATGTTATAGTCTCCCTTTAACCCAGTGGTTCTCAACGCCTGTCCTCGTGACCCACCAACAGGACAGATTTTAAGTATTACCTTGGGGAGATGCAGACTAGAATGCTGCAATCACTGAGCAGCAAATTATATCAACTGTGATGCATTTCAGTTATCCTGCAAACCTGGCCTGTTAGTAGGTCCCGAGGACAGGAGTTGAGAACCATTGCTTTAACCGGTATCTCAGATTCCGACTACTTTTATATAAAATACACAATTATCAATTGATACGTTTTCATGCAAAATATCTGAGAAATACAGCAGTCAATGTGTTGTGTGTGTGTGTGTGTGTGTGTGTATATATATATATATATATATACATACACACACACAGTGCTTTGAAAAAGTATCCATACCCCTTGAAATTTTTCAAATTTTGTCATGTTACAACCAAAAGCATAAATGTATTTTATTGGGAATTTATGTGATAGATCAACACAAAGTGGCACATAATTGTGAAGTGGAAGGAAAATGATAAATGGTTTTCAAAATTTTTTACAAATAAATATGTGAAAAGTGTGGCATGCATTTGTATTCACGTACCCTAAGTCAATACTTTGTAGAACCAACTTTCGCTGCAATTACAGCTGCAAGCATTTTTGGGGATGTCTCTACCAGCTTTGCACATCTAGAGAGTGACATTTATGCCCATTCTTCTTGGCAAAATAGCTCAAGCTCTCTCAGATTGGATGGAGAGCGTCTCTGAACAGCAAATTTCAAGTCTTGCCTCAGAATCTCAATTGAATTTAGGTCTGGTCTTTGACTGGGCCATTCTAACACATGAATATGCTTTGATCTAAACTAGTGGTCTCCAAACAGCAGTCCTGGGGCCGAATGCGGCCCTTTACCTGCCACTATCTGGCCCATGGGACACTACTCCTCCCACTGATACAAGATATTATTCTGACACCTGACACCAACAATGAAGCACAATATCTCCCACTGACACCAATGATGGGGCGCTATTCCTCCCAATGATGGGGCACTGCTCCTCCCAACACCAAATGTTGCGATGTTTACTCCCACTGAAGCCAGAAAAAAATCCGCTCCTATTGGCCATAGTCTGGCCCCCCTGAAGTCTGAAGGACAATAAACTGGTCCTTTGTTTGAAAATTTGGAGACCTCTGATCTAAACCATTCCATTGTAGCTCTGGCTGTATGTTTAGGGTCGTTGTCCTGCTGGAAGGTGAACCTCTGCCCCAGTCTTTTGCAGACTAACAGGTTTTCTTCTAAGATTTCCCTTTGTTTGGCTCCATCCATCTTCCCATCAACTCTGACCAGCTTCCCTATCTATGCTGAAGAAAAGCATCCCCACAACATGATGCTGCCACCAACATGTTTCACAGTGGGGATAGTGTGTTCAGGGTGATGTGCAGTGTTAGCTTTTTGCTACACTAAAGGCCTGTACACACGGTACAACAATTGGCCAACAACGGTTGTCCAAGAGCCTGTTGGCCGATAATCTGACCGTTAATATGCACGATCCAACAGCCAATTTCCAATTGTTGGCTCGTGTGTACAAAAGTTGGCCAACAAAAAGTTGGAAGTGCAAACACGCATGCTCGGAATCCAGGAAGTGTTTGGTTGTGTAAACCTGTGTTCCTAATTCACAAATCACATTCACCTGGACTTCCTCGTTATACGCTCGTAACACGTCACTACGTTCGGCTTTGTTGGCCAATTACTTGACTACCTTCAGTACGCTAGACACAACCTCCAAAAGCCAATTTGGACAAAAGTTGGACGTTCGGTTGGCCAACAATCTGCGCGTGTGCACGAGGCTATAGTGTTTTGTTTTGAGGCCAAAAAGTTAAATTTTGGTCTCATCTGACCAGAACACCTTCTTTCACATGTTTGCTGTTCCCCCTGCATGGCTTCTCGCAAACTGCAAATGGGACTTCTTATGACTTTCTTTTAACAATGGCTTTCTTCTTGGTACTCTTCCATAAAGGCCAGATTTGTGGAGAGAATGACTAAGTGCCCATTCACACAGGGGCGACTTGCGCTCCGACTTGAGTCGCCTCAAGTCGCCCCAAGTTGCTTGACATTTGAAACCCCATTTAAATGAATGGGAGCTGTCTTAATGTACACTACTGAAGTCGGAGTGACTTCAGAAAAGGTTCCTGCATGACTTCTAGGCGATTTCTATCCGACTTGTGCCCATAGAATTGAATAGAAGGCGCCTCCAAGACGGATCCCCCATTTAAATGGAAGCGACTTTACAGTGAAAAGAAAATAATTTATCCAGGGCAACCCCCTCCCTCCCTGCTCTCATTGGCCACAGGCAAAGTCGCTTGGGATGAAGGCACGTTGTAAGTCGCCTGAAGTCACGCTGAAAATCGTACTGAAAACGCCTAGCATAGTCGCGCTGAAGTCGGGTCGTCCCTGTGTGAATGCAGCCTAATAGTTGTTCTGTGGACAGATTTTCCCACCTGAGCTATGGATCTCTACTGCTCCTCCGGATTTACCATGGGCCTCTTGGCTGCTTCTCTGATGAATACTCTCCTTGCCTGACCTGTCAGTTTAGGTGGACAGCCATGCCTTGGTAGGTTTGCAGTTGTGCCATACCCTTTCCATTTTTGGATGATGGATTGAACAGTGCTCCATGAGATGTTCAAAACTTGGGATATTTTTTTATAACCTAACCCTGCTTTAAACTTCTCCACAACTTTATCCCTGACCTGTCTGGTGTGTTCCTTGGCCTTAATGATTCTGTTTGTTCACAAAGGTTCTCCAACAAACCTCTGAGGGCTTCACAGAACAGCTGTATTTATACTGAGATTAAATTACACAAAGGTGGACTCTACTAATTAGGTGACTTCTGAAGGCAATTGGTTCCATTCGATTTTAGTTAGAGGTATCAGAGTAAAGGGACGGAATATAAATGCACACCACACTTTTCAAATATTTATTTGTAAAAAATGTTGAAAACCATTTATCATTTTCCTTCCACTTCACAATTATGTGCCACTTTGTGTTGGTCTATCACATAAAATCCCAATAAAATACATTTACATTTTTGGTTGTAACATGACAAAATGTGTAAAATTTCAAGCGGTATGAATACTTTTTCAAGGCACTGTATATGGAAGAAGTGGATTACAAATTGTTAAATAGAACCTCATTAAATGCTTGTAGAAATAGTTTAGACTAGAGCTAAACTTTCTCAGTCAACATTGACTATTTTTAATACGTATGCTGCTTGCATTAGTATATAGATAGGAAGGTATATTAAACAGTATTTACTTGTTTAAACTTTGTATGTACATTTATTCAGTTGCTTCCTGTTTTCTGGCCTAGGCTAGGTAAGCATTCCCTCCTCTCTGCATGGGTGGCCTAAGGGATGATGGATTATTGGATGTAAGTGCTACATGAGTCATCTGCCCACACTCAAGATGGCTATGGCTAGAAATGCTAGGGGGTGTTTTTTAAAGTGACCTCTCAACAAAAAAAAAAGTATGGAGACATGGATGGAGAATATTACAACTGAAATAACTAGCGTTTTCAGTTTGTGGTGCTTTGAAACAGTTTAGTTTCGCTTTAAGTATATGTATGTCCTAACTTAATTTGTTTGCTAAAGTAGTAAATTATTACTGAGAATTACAAACAATTGGTATTCTTTTTTAAATGAAATACTTGCTATTCAAATTTTCATCCCTTGTGACCAGCCATACATGGAGAGAATTTCTTTCCTGCAACCATGAGACAGACAGTGTTGATGTGGGAATCCCTCCTACTGGGCCATTGTCTTCTTTCAGCGGGGAGGTGGTGGAGGGTGGGGGAAGCTGACCACTCCGGGAGATGACAGTTATTATTGCTAGCAGTTATAGCAGCCGCTAGCGATAACCAGCATGCCGGTTGTACCCAAGCTGAAAGATTGATCAACTTGGTACATTCAGCCTGCCCATACATGGTTCAAATCTCGTCTAGTTCCTGCTGAACCAGCCAAGATTCGAACCGTGTATGGCATGCCTTAGTGTTGCTGATCTCCAGCAGCCTGTTTACAGACCCTTACTTGACACTTTTTTGGGACCAATTACATTATTACATTGATCAGTGCTATAAAAATGCAGTGATCAGTGTAAAAATGACACTGGCAGGGAAGAGGTTAAACTCTGGGGGGCAATGAAAGGGTTAACTGTGTTCCTTAGGTGTGTTCTAACTGTGTGGGGGCTGGGCTGGCAGGGGCATTACAGATCTCACTGTTCCCGATCACTGGAAACAGTAGTTCACTTTCATGTCCCCTGACAGAATGGGGATCCGCCGTGTTTACATTGGCAGATCCCCGTTCTGCCTCTGTAGTAGGTGATCGCAAATCACGCAGCCGATGTACCATGACGGCGATTCGTGCACCCATGCCAACCTGCTGCAAAACTGTGGTGGCTTGTCGGGAAGTAGTTAAAATACCAGCCTCCCCAGACTGTCCAGTTCTCTGCCCTGTGCACTCCCTAACTCCCATTTACTTCCCCATCCCAACTTGCAGGTCACCTCCCCATCCCCAAAGTATAATGCACCCTGCCCTGTGCCACCCCTCATTCCCATTTAGTTCCCCATCCCCACTTGCAGCTTGGCATTACAACCAATAAAGTTTACAGTTTTTTTTTTATTATTTATAATTTAAAGTTACACTTCTGTTTGTCAAAAAGCAATATTTTTGTTTCCTAAGGAAATGATTCCGGACGGCTGCACTTTCAAAAATCCTTTTATTGGGGCTTCATATGACATATTCTTATTTGCATGTCAGGAGATTGTGACCGGCTCTCCATGGATCCGGTTCATACAACTGTACAGGAGTCCTGTGCGTCTTCTGTTCCGTTTCAGGTCCGAGTTCAGCCACAAATTGAGGGCTGAAATCGGACTTGAAACGGTTAACAGGGATGCATCTGACTCCTGCTGTGAGCCGCTCTGTGCTGCAGTGTGAATCCAGCCCTAAAGATTTATCAATCAAATATGACAAAAAAATTATCCAATGTACCCAGCTCACTGGAACGAATCAATATCAGATCATCTATATAACACCTGAAAAATTTGATGTGTGAACGGAACATAGAAACATAGAAAAGAGACGGCAGAAAAAGACTAAGTAGTCTATCAAGTCTGCCCCTTTTTTTTATTTATTTTTTTTTAATTTTTTTTTTTTTTTTTTTTTTTTACATGAACCTTGTTGTCTGACTATAGATTTATGTTTATCCCAAGCATGTTTGAAGCCATTTACTGTTGACTGTCTCACAACATCTGTTGGTAGTTTATTCCAATCATCAACCACCCTTTCAGTAAAATAATACTTTCTAAGATTAGTTTTGAACTTCCCCCCAGTTAGTTTGAGGTCATGTCCCTGTGTTCTTGATTTTGGTTTCATATTGAAAAGACTGCCCTCCTGAACCTTATTCACCCCTTGAGGTATTTAAAGGTTTCAATCATGTCTCCCCTCTCCCTTCTTTCCTCCAGACTGTACATATTAAGTTCCTGAAGTCGCTCTTAATATGTTTTATCCCCCAGACCTTTCACCATTTTTGTTACCCATCTCTGGATTCGTTCTATCTTATCAATATCTTTTTGTAAGTGTGATCTCCAGAACTGGACACAATATTCTAAGTGAGGTCTCACTAAAGATCTATATAGAGGAATCAGAACCTCCTTCCTCCTGCTGGTGATCCCTCTACTGATACATCCCAGAATTCTATTTGCTTTTCCCACTGCCTGGTCACACTGTTTGCTCATTTTGCAATCATCTGAAATAAGCACCCCCAAATCTCTTTCTTCTGTAGTGCTGGCTAACACTGTGCCCCCTATGCTGTACTCTCTAAGCGGATTCTTTTTCCCTAGATGCATTATTTTACATTTAGAAATATTGAACTGCAGTCTCCACTGCTTTGACCAATCTTCCAGCAATGCCAAATCATGTTCCATGTTACAGACACCTCCAGAACCCTTGGAACGGATTATCCAACCCACAAACCCTCACCCTCTCCCTCCAACCCATGTAGAGATTGGCGAGAGAGGGTGAAAACCTGGCACCAATTGCCGTTCCGCTGAGGCTATACACACAGACACATATATATACTGTATATACATTTCAAAAATATGTCAGTATTGGTCCTCATGATGTTCTAGCACTTTGCTTTTAAAATCATTTGTTCTTACCATCAACTTGATTGTCTGTATGTTTACATACATACCTATTTTTATTTTTTTATTTTATGTATGTTGTTGTTACTATACAATGATTTTGAATGATGTGTTGAGTTTGCTTCAAGTTCAATTGATGTATCAGGTTTTTCCTGGCAGTGGATCTGGACCAAACTCTTCACATAAGATTTGAATGTATGTACTGTGTACTCCAGCTGGGTTTTCTTTGTGATACCAGCTGAGTAATGCTTTTAATTAGTAAGTTTACCTGTAACCTAATGGCACATTAGAGCAGTATATAGGTGATTGCGGTGACTAGTTCCAATAGATAATGACTGCTAACATTTGCGCGAAAAGCGTCTACCTCTGTCTCCTGCTCCACCTGTCAACCACTTGTCATATGAAGCTTCAATAAAAAGATTTTTGGAAGTTTAACCGTCCGGAATCATTTCCTTATGATAAACAGCATGCGAGCTGGGCTAGCACCTAACTAGTGTGTGTGGGGATTAACCAGAGACTCACTCAGCTGGAACGGCTTTTTTTGTTTCATTGAAGACTGTCCCAATATTTTTGTTTGTTTATGAAACTTGGCCTTATTTAAAAAGAAAAAAAAAATCTCCTTTATTGTCTTTTATCGGGTTCATCCTGGACAACGGGGGGGGCGGGGGGGGGGGGGTAATTGGGTCGACTCA
>BLSH010516986.1:346799-381488 GCA_018402905.1 Glandirana rugosa | reverse complement strand
TTGGCTCTACCCCCCCCCCCCCCACCCCCTTCACCCACGGACAGCTCTCATTTCTTGTCCATTGGACTTTTTATTGAAGAACATAATATGCCTTTCTTTGGAGATTAAGATATACGGTTACTTGGATTTATGTCACTGCACCATTATCACATCACTGTTTGAGGTATCAATTGATAAAGTTTGGACATGAGTTATTTATTTGCGTTATATAAGAATTGTTATATACACTTATGGTTTACATTCATGTGACAGCGCTACACCCACTTTGCTTCCCTTTTTTACTTTGCTACACATACCCTGATTTTCAAGGCCAGTGGGGGCAGCAGTCACTATAATTTCATATCACTAGCAGCGCCACTCCCCCTTTTTTTTCCCTTTTCAAAGATGAATAATAGTAATCCCAAAGATCCACAAAGCTAACCCCTCCAGCCATTTTGTGTTTGAGAAGATGGGCGGTGGAGTACCGTCCTTTTTTGTTTTGCCATACAAACTTTTTGAGAAGCGCACGTACTGATTTTTGATAGGTATAGGAAGGGTTCTAAAGAGGTACAATATTTGGGACAGTATCATTATTTTAAAGATAGACAATCTTCCCATCCAGGTCAGTTCGCATCGGGAATATTGGTGAAGGTCTTTGGTTACTTTGGTGATAAGAGGTACATAATTTGTTGCCGCTAATCGAGCGAAGGGTGCTGTCAGCTAGATGCCTAAGTAGGGGATGCCCTTATCTTCCCAGGTATATGGTAAATTTGCAGCTAAGTAGTTCCTAATTGGTGTGGGGATTCCTAAGTCTAGTATAAGGGATTTGGAATAGTTTAATTTGTAGTATGATATGTGGCTAAAGGAGGTAAGCACTTGATGGGCTTGCGGTAGGGATTCCTTAGGATGTGTGAAAAGAAGAACTACATCATCCTCAAAAAGGTTTATAACATGGGATTTACTATTAATGTGGAAACCAGTAATGAGGGGGATGGAGCGAATAGCTTCAGATAGGGGTTCAATCATGGGATTGAAAATAGACGGGGAAAGGGGGCATCCTTGTCTAGTGCAATTGGTGATGAGGAAAGATTTGGACAAAAGGCTGGAGGAATAGACCTGTGTGGATGGAGTGGAGTATAGTGCTAATATAGCCAAGAGGATATGCCCAGGGTACAAAAATTTATGCAACACCTTTTCCATATACAGCCAGTGAACACGGTCAAACACCTTTTCTGCATCTATAGACAAGAGGAGAGAAGGCATTTTACTAGATTCAGCATGGTGAAGGATGTTTAATATATGTCTGGTTGCATCTGATGCCTGGCGTCCCTTGGTAAAGCCTGTTTGGTCGGGAACAACTAGAGGAGGGAGAACATCCAAAATACTTTTTGCTAGAATTTTGGCATAAACATCAGTATTTAACAAGGAAATAGGCCTACAGTTGTCAGGGGTATCAGGCTCCTTGCCAGGCTTAGGCAGAGTAACAATATTGGCTGACAACATCTCCGCGGGAAAATACTTTTTTGGCCACTTCTGTAAAAAGCCTTGCCATGTAAGGGGCTAGAGTTTTGGCAAAACATTGGTAGTATTCATTTGTAAGACCATCAGGTCCTGGGGATTTGCCATTAGGCAAAGATTTAATTGATAGAGCTATTTCACTATCAGTGAAAGGGGAGTTCAAAAGTTTAAATGATCAGAGGATAGAACTGGAATATTGATTTGTTTTAAAAAGTTGTCGATATTGGTAGCATTAGGCTGGGGGGGTTGTTGGATCAACTTTTAGATTGTACAATGCCTTATAATAGTCAGTAAAGGCATCAGTGATGTTCTGAGGATTACTAAGCTTTTGCTTCGTAAACGGATGATACATAAATGGGGAAACTATACTTAGTGCTGAGGGCTTTCAATCTGTTTGCTAGCAACTTTCCAGCCTCGTTATTGTTGGCATAGTAATGCAGTTTGAGGCGTGTTAGGTACTGATCATGTTGAGAACTTAGGAGTGACCTCAGCTCATAACAACGTAGAGAGACCAAAGTCGTCGAGTAGGATTCGGAGGGTGATAGTTTGTTTTTGTTTTCTAGATCGTGTATAGATTTCAAAAGGGCCGAAAGTTTGCTATTGTATTGCCACTTTGCTCTAGCACCCATTTGCAGGATGATCCACGTATATATGCCTTAAGGGCATTCCATAAAGTAAAAATGCCTGTGTTGGAAACATCATTGGTGGTGAAATAGTCGCAGAGATGTTGTGTTAGCCTAAGCTTATTTTAAGGTTTTTGGACTATGGAATGATTACAGTGCCAGATAAACCTTGAGTGACAGGCATCCTTTTCCTCCACAATGAGTGAAATTGCAGCATGGTCTGACCACTTAATGTCATATACAGAGGAAGAGGAAGCCTGTTGTAGCAACCATCTATCAACAAAAAAAGAATCAATCCTGGAGTAGGAACGGAATCTAGAAGAAAAAAAAGGTATAGTCTTTCTCTTTGCCATGCAGGCATCTCCAGGCATCATAAAGTCCCTCATTATGGATAAAGTTCCCTAAGGATGGGTTGTGGATTCTGGTGGATGAAGTAGTATTCAATTTAAGGTTAGCAACCATATTGAAGTCTCCACATAAAAGTTGATGTCCAGCTTGCACTGCTTTGGTTTTCTGGTACAATTTTTTGAGGAATTTGAGTTTATGTGAATTTGGTGCATAAGCAATCACCAAAGTATATGGGATAGAATTAAGGGTGCAAACTAGGATAAGGAATCTGCCTTCAGGATCCGAAATGCACTTGCCTAAGACAAATGAAACTGTATGTTTAATAGCTACAAGGACACCTTTGTTCTTTTTAGGGGCACTGGACATGAAGACATGGGGTAGGATGGATGTGCACATTTGGGGGTAGCATCAGCTTGAAAATGAGTCTCCTATATGTTCAGAATGTCTGCACCTTGTTTACAAGTTTCAATCCACATAGATTGGCATTTGGCCAGGTGGTTCAGATCCTTCACATTAAGTGATAAAAATGTAAGTCTCATGAAGTAAGATTATAGGTAAGATATAGACAGGGCTTGCTCATTGGTGAGGAAAGATCGAACCAGGTGCAAAGGGAGGTGAGATGGTTGGTCATGGTCATGAATTCTAGTGTTGCCAAAAAATGAAAGAGATAACGCCCTCTTTGTGAAGAGGGGATGGGGTGAATTACAGAACTATGTTGAATATGCAGGTTAGGTAGGGAAACAATTCCAACTGGTAGTGAATAACAGTAGTAAAAAAAAAAAAAGTTTAAAAAGGTAAGTCCTCCGATCAACACAGAGGATCTCGGGCAAACGGCATTGTCAAACATGTGTGGGGACAGCAGGAAATTTAAACTGCGTAATTCCCAGTCCGCCGGGAATAGGGTGCATTATCTGCTAATGAGAAGTATAGGCCGAGCATACATTAGGTCAGATAGGTACATTGTTTTGCTGGTACATTTCTCCAAATCGGGTTGGACTTGGATACCTGTTGGGGCCTGTTATCCAATGGCGGAAGGTCAGGAATAATGTCCCACCTTTGCAATAGAAGGAGGCCAACTTCCAGAGAGGTGATGTAGGGGGTGGAGCCATTGAGTGAGTGATCTCCATTTTGCAGGGTAATTCCACTTGTACTGAATGTTGTGGTTCCTCAGCACCTTGGTTATTGATATAAGGTTCTTGCGTCTCTACAGGGTAAATTGAGAGAGGTCAGGGAATAGTTGCACTTTTGTAGCTTGTGTGGGTAGGGTGTCTGGCCTTCTAAATGCTGCCAAAAGCTGCTCCTTCACTTGGAAAAAGTGTATTCTTAAAATTACATCTCTGTGGATCTCCTTTGGTAAGAAGGAGGGTTTAGGTACACTGTGAAATCTGTCTATGGTTAGATCTGCCGGGGTGAGTGACGGGATAACTGCCTGAAACAGATCTCGTTCAAAATGGGGAAGTTCTGAAGCTTGCACTGACTCAGGGATTCCCCTAATTTTTAAGTTGTTTCTTCTGGATCTATCTTCAATATCCATAAGCTTTTCTTTAATCCAGGAGATGTCCTCAGCTTGGGCAGTGTGAGCATCAACCAGTGTATTATAATTTTCAGTGAAGTCACACATGGAGTGCTTAACATGATCCACCCTATCACCCAAATTTTTGAATTTCAAATTTTGTTTGCTGAATGCAGGACAGCATATCTTTCTGTAGAGACACTCTAAGGGACAAGAGCATATCTTTCAACATAGTATCTGAGACAGCCTACCCACTTGTGGGGAAAGAGGTCATTGGATCAGGCAAAGAAGTAGTGGTTGAACATTCACTGTTAGTGTCTACCTATGTTAGCATGTCATCAGTGGCGTCCTCTGCATCCTCTCTGCGAGGTTTGGATTTCACGGGGCTCAGAAATGTAAGTGTGTTGGGGCCTGAAGCAGGAAGTTTGAATTCTCTCCCTGTATCTGCCATGCTTTGTCCTAGAGAAGCTGCCACTAGAGGTCCAGCAGCGGGCTGAGAGCCGTGGGCTCTGCCCCCATTTTGTTGTAGCAGCCGTTCCGACAGGGGGAAGAAGCTTGTTAGTTTCTGGGGCTCCAGCTGATCCCGTTTGTGGCAGGGCATGATGGGTGTGTCAGGAGCACAGGGAGAGGCAGTGCTGGCGTGGAGGAGCTGTAGGTAAGCGGCCGTAGTTGATATATCCCGGCGGGTGTGAGGAGCTATCCGCTCAAGCGTCCATCTTGTCGGACGGTAGCCACGCCCCTGCATCTGATGGATTTTTGAGCATAGCATAGTTTATGAGCACTGACATTCGGGTATATAAGTTATTTATATATATATAGCAATAGGTAAGTTGGTAAAGGGAACTTGTAGTTGTGGGTAGCACTGATTGCACTTATTTTATTTATAATACAAATAATAGCAGACATCTTGTAATGTGTGCTGTTAATGACTTTCACTTTTACATGGTGTAGCAGGGTGACCTCATGCTACTGTTTAAAATGATGGTTTACGCCAGGTTTTCTGGGAAAAAAGCACACTAATGGCTCAGGTGTGTGCTACATTAATATGAGAGCCAGAGATAGAGCTCAGACCCCCAGCCCCCGAAGGGGTCAGTGTCTGTAAGGGAGAAAAGGGTGCATGTGTGCACCATGGTGTCTAGGTTAGGACAGAGGAAGGCCCTAGCCTGAGAGAGAGTCCATGATGGACAAGAACAGCTAGGAAGCTGTAAGCAAGATGCAGAGCTGAGGTGCAGCGTCTGTGCATAAACACTGGGACGTGTTTCATGCTGACGAGGGTCACAAAGGAACGAAGGTTCAGGAGGGACCCAGAAGGGGTACTTGGGGCAGTAAAGCTGCCACAAGAGAGCCAGGAGGCTGAATGTTATGTTTTTGCAGTGACGGGGAGAACCTCCTGCGTGGGAAGACATACCTGTGTGTATTCTGATGTTTCTTTAAATAAAAGTGGGCAGAAAAGCCCTGAACATTATATCTGGCTTGGAGTAAACTCACTGTTTTGGCACTACCATTGAGCTAAGAAACCCTGACATTTAACAATGGGCATACCTTTAATGGCTACCTGTGAAAATCTGCGTGTTCTCAATGGAACAGCTTACTACCAAGATTTGCAGTCATATTGACCCTCGGATTGATTTGTTTTTGATTCCTCCATTTGATTTATTTTGATTAATGTATAGATTCAACTTGATTCCTTAGGTTTGATTCCTCAATTTGATATATATATTGTTTTATTTGAACAAATGTAAAGTCGATTTGAGTTAACATTACCTACTGACAGAAGCTCTACAAATCCTTTACCCATGTAACCACTAATGTAATGCAATAGAAAAGCATATTTTTTCCAATATTATATCCTTGTCCTTATCTAATATCATAGCTGAAAGAATACACTTTTTTTTACTAGCAGTAAAAATTAAATTTCACCAGTTTGGGACTAAGTAGATACAATAAACAAAACGATGATGACATGTAGTTGAAAGTGATGTACAACATAACATTTCATCTTTGAT
Organism: Glandirana rugosa; assembly: GCA_018402905.1. Taxonomy (NCBI): domain Eukaryota; kingdom Metazoa; phylum Chordata; class Amphibia; order Anura; family Ranidae; genus Glandirana; species Glandirana rugosa. The sequence goes on along the minus strand of BLSH010516986.1, from coordinate 375,501 downwards.
AACCTAACAAATCTATCATGTGAAAAACCAAACATATCAGTTGTATTACAATGATGAAATAACAAAAGCAAAATGCTGTATATTTGTTGCCACTTGTGATAAAGTTTTGGTCAGTCCACCAAAACAAATGTTTTTCTATTTGGTGGTCATTAGTGAGATAACCCACTTGAGTTTCCTATATCTATTAGGGCCATTATGATGGTTCCAGTTTCCCTGTTGCACTTTTTGTTTCTTCCATATGATGTAGAATTCAGCAGGAGATGCTGGTACAGTATATAGAAATGTGGGTGGGGACACCCAAAAATTCCAGGAAAAGCATTATTGAACCCTGGCAGGGAGATCTCACTTTCACACTTATTCACACTGGAATATTCAACAAATTTAAAAGCCAGGAGCTGACCTGGCCCACTAGAATTCACCCATAACCAAGCTATTCCTTTTGTATGAACTGATGTTTTCATCGTCTTTTTAGGTACACATTTATATTCAGTATATTTGTATGAGAAAACAATGTGTTTCTCTCAAATTAAAATAACCCAATACCACGCAATCACATCTGTTACATGTGCAGAGATTGGCATAGTAGTGACAATAGTTATCTTCAATAAAATGTGTAATGCAGAACACTGTTATTAGAAATCTGCTAGCTGCAGATATTCAATACTTTGAATATTTTATAATACATTCAGGGCTGCAGTACTTCATCTGTATTCACATTGCTGAGCCAAATGATAGACTGCATTAGTCTATATAAGGGCATTTGCAAAATGTAAAAAATGGAATTATACAAGCATTACATGACTCAGTTACATTATGTGTCAGCATACTCTTTCTTATAAATGCAAAAGAAATTCAGAGAGATTTTTGCAATTGTAATATGCATATGAAAACCTGCAGAGAGTATGTCTATATGTGACTGCGGCCAACCACAGAATAATGCCTGGACAACAACAAAAAACATAGCCTAAAGTGATATCTCCTTAGTGCCATTGTCTAGTAAACCCTCTTCTGGTGGCCTTCCCTGCATACAGAACAATGGTAAAAATAATAATAATTCCAAAAATAATCTTTACTTGGGACAGTACGCTAGCTCTATACAGTATGTAGTAAAAAAAATCTGAAGTGAGGTTTGACCAGTGTGCAGTGTGCACTGATTAGTCAGTACCATGGATGCAGTCCAAGGGATGAATGAATCTGCTTGGGTACAATTTGCAAACAGTACAGGTGCCTTGCTACTTTCTCTCTTCTCCTCATGCAGGACTGCATAACAGCCTGACTGGACTTCTCTTTCAGTTATGCAAAATGGCAAAAAGAAAAGGAGAGGAAACGGCACAGAGTGGGAGACCATGAAACAGTGGGCAGGTAAGAAACCATGATCGGGCACAAAAAGTGACACGGAGTAGGATTGCCACTTAATAGAGTGAGCACTAATTACTCGAGGAGCAACTACCACTAAACACATGGAGTAACCAGCACTGGGGACCATTAGATACTGAGTGGCCAACACTAGTCTAGGTGTGATCACCACTGGACACATTAAGACCACTGGACACCACTAGAAACCAATAGATACAGAGGACCCACCACTAGACAGAGGGTGACCACTACTGGAGACAGAGAGAATTCAACATTGGCTAAGGAACAATCACTACTAGACACATAGCATAACCATCACTGGAGACCAATAAATCTAGAGTGTCCTCCACTAGACAGGGAGAGAAATGAGATTGAGGTTTGCAAATCTTGAAGTTTTGGCCAAAAAGTTTGAAGGTTTAGAAAAGAGTCACAAAAGCCAATATTTGAAGGAATTTGGAACTCAGCTTCCTTTCTATAAAAGGGTGGGCTAACAATAGCCATACTGTCAGTGTGTATACATTTCAGAAGAAGCCCAAAGCTCCACCTGCTGGCTCAAAAAGAGAAAGCAATTCATTAATATGCTATAGTTCATATTTACATGAGGAAAACATTTTTTAGACCTACCATATTAGAATAAAAAATATGTTAAAAACCACTTCGCATTTTCTTTAACATTAGTTGCATATTTTTATCATAGTGACTTAAAGTATAACTGTGAAGGGAAATATGGAAAAACTTGGGCCTATCACCTTTTATTTCCAGATATCTGCCTATTCACAGCAATCCAATGCTTCCACAAAGTATGTAATATATAGGCAGTCAGACTTGCATGTATGGCCTACCTACCTAATTATGAGCACTAGATTTACTGATATACAGAGGAGATCTGTTTGCTCAAGAGTTTTTGTTAGCAACATTGTAGCATTTAGGGGGATCAATGCACTGCACAGACAGTTCTGGCTCCACTGAAAACAACAACCAGGCATGGCTTTTTAACCTGCCTGGTGACTGTTAAAATGCTCACTCAGGCCTGTTGTACACTTCCCAGTTTACACTAGATCATTGGTTGATCCAAACCAGAAAGGCCAAATTGGGGCATTATCATCTAATGACTATGACCACTTTTAATTTTTCTTCCATTATTTACATAAAAGCCTGTTCACATTTTATTGTCACCTTCATCTGTGTTTGCATATGTATTTTTCTCTCATACTGTATTATTTATTTATTTTTATTTTTATTCAGGCTCTATACATTTTTTATAAGACTGTTTTTATCTTTTTTGCAGAGAAAATGGAAGCAACTGCAGTTCTTGTCCAATCTAATTAACATTTATGAGAAGTATTTGCTAAGTGTAATTCTATCTCGGTGAGTACACTGAACATAAATTAATGCTAACTGCTGTGATATTCAGTGCAATAATTTGACATAATGTGAATATTTTAAAGTCAGGTTATATCATTACATGGTAAGAGGAACATATGGCATTGTCGGTATGTTAATTGCCCACTTACCTATTAACTGAACAGAGCAGTGAATGTATGTGACTGTGTCCATATCCTGTATCTTATCAAGCTAATTGATGACACAACTTACGGAAACCAGAGAAGTAAATTATATTATCTTTCACAGGATTCTTTCTAGCAGCTCAGTTTTATTTCTACTTTTTTTCAAGTGCAGTCCAGCTCAGCTATGACATGAAGGAGTGGATACAGAGTAGAATTATAATTAAAATTGCTGCATACATACCTAGCAGTTGGGCAGACCTGGATTAACGAGAAGACCCCACAGGGTACAACCTAAAGCAAAAATATCAGGAGATCTGTAGGTAGTTTTTTGTTGCTATAACACCTTACTGTGTTAAATGTGGAAATGCAAGCAGGAATGGCGCTGTCTGTGATAAGATATTTAGGGGGTTGATATGTTCAAATAACCAATGTATGAATAACCCAACTAGGCACAGGGAAAAAGGGATCCCTACTGGGTATTGGATTGTTAACCACTCACGTGGTCCTGGTAACTAATATCTCCAAAGTGTAAATATAGGTTAAATTTGTAGTGTAAGTGTAGAAATGTGAAAGATGTAATAAAATGTGAAACCAGGGGGGTGTAGTGTTCCCCCAATATAAACACTTCTATAAAATTATTAATCTGAAGAACCGTGAACAAGATATACATTAAATATAATATAAAGTGCTCTGTGCTTAGTGTTCACACCAAACTCAAAACCATAGTCCATAAATGTCCGTAAAAATGCAATAAAATCATAGGTATTGTAATACTAGAAAGTTCTAAAATATTCTCCCTTGTGAGTCATAAAAGTTCCAATAGTGCAAAAAAGTGAATTTCTGTGCTGTTTGAGTGTCCGCTGAGATAAGAAAAAGGGGCGTGATATCCACTCGTGCTCCCCCTGATGTGCCCTCACTTACCAGAATCTTCCTACCCCTGCAGGGGTACTGCGCCTCGGGTAAATGTGGTCTTTAGGCCTTTTTCCTCTGTAGGGATGCAAGGGTCCAAGCCGCTCCTTCACTCCTTGTTACAATGTAACATCAGGGTCCTTTTCCATCCACCTACATTCACCGTCTGTCACTAGCCCAGGGGTTCCGTGCGGTGTGTGAGAAAACAGAGGACCCTCAATAGAGTAGTAGTAAAACCAGGGTACGTTTATTTAAAGAGCTAGCAGGCATCCCCTGCTTGAGGAAGGTTGAATCTCCTTCCTCTCAGTGCGCTCTGCGTTCCACACCGTGGAACCACCAAAACCGGAAATGACGCTGTACGTTCAGCCACGTCTTACGCATTTCGTCACTTGACATCGTCTGAGGCAGTGGCCATTTTGGTACACCTCGTACCTTATATACGCTTTCATATGGGCGGAGTCAACAAGAAATCAAAGGGGCAATTCAAAACAGCTGTTGAGGGAGGAGAGTTAGGTAAAAATGTCCTATGGAATGATGTTTATAGTATCAGGAGATAGATTTATAGTAGACCACCGTAACTATAAGAACGTTCGGGAATGAACGGGAATGTCGAGTCCCCCGTGGTTTAAAAAACGCTTCATGACAGGTGTCACCATGGAAGGGATCCAACCTTTTCAGATACAATCGTTGCGTTTACTTGTAATAATCCACAACAATGTATAACCTTAGTCTACATACATTTTTCAGTTCGTAAACAACATACAATCTCCATATAGCCAACATATATCCTCAAATGGAATGTGATGTCTTAAGGATTATTCTCAGAGATATATATACCTTAGACCTATAAGTGCTTTTTTGCAGGAGAGTTGTTTGTCATAGGAGACCTGCCTTTGTACTGGGGAGGTTGTGTCCCGCCCGTGATGATTGTGATGTAATTATCTCCTGTCACCACTGGGGGGACACCTCCATACAAGCCTTCCTCATCCACGGCAGGTCTCCAACGAACTGAAAAATGTATGTAGACTAAGGTTATACATTGTTGTGGATTATTACAAGTAAACGCAACGATCCGTATAGGGGATATTGTAAATGTTATAGAACATCAAGTCTCAATACTCATAGGATAATATTGTATCTGAAAAGGTTGGATCCCTTCCATGGTGACACCTGTCATGAAGCGTTTTTTAAACCACGGGGGACTCGACATTCCCATTCATTCCCGAATGTTCTTATAGTTACGGTGGTCTACTATAAATCTATCTCCCGATACTATAAACATCATTCCATAGGACATTTTTACCTAACTCTCCTCCCTCAACAGCTGTTTTGAATTTCCCCCTGTGATTTCTTGTTGACTCCGCCCATATGAAAGCGTATATAAGGTACGAGGTGTACCAAAATGGGCATTGCCTCAGACGACGTCAAGTGACGAAACGCGTAAGGCGTGGCCGAACGTACAGCGTCATTTCCGGTTTTGGTGGTTCCACGGTGTGGAACGCAGAGCGCACTGAGAGGAAGGAGATCCAACCTTCCTCAAGCAGGGGATGCCTGCTAGCTCTTCTTACCGGTTGATTACAGTCTTTCACTTTTTAACTTGTTTTAAATAAACGTACCTTGGTTTAACTACTACACTATCGAGGATCCTCTGTTTTCTCACACACCACACGGAACCCCTGGGCTAGTGACAGACGGTGAATGTAGGTGGATGGAAAAGGACCCTGATGTTACATTGTAACAAGGAGTGAAGGAGCGGTTTGGACCCTCGCATTCCTACTGAGGAAAAAGAGCAGGTGCAGGACCTAAAGACCCCATTTACCCGAGGCGCAGTACCCCTGCAGGGGTAGGAAGATTCTGGTAAGTGAGGGCACATCAGGGGAGCACGAGTGGATATCACCCCCCTTTTTCTTATCTCAGCGGACACTCAGACAGCACAGAAAGTCACTTTTTTGCACTATTGGAACTTTTATGACTCACAAGGGAGAATATTTTAGAACTTTCTAGTATTACAATACCTATGATTTTATTGCATTTTTACGGACATTTACGGACTATGGTTTTGAGTTTGGTGTGAACACTAAGCACAGGGCACTTTATATTATATTTAATGTATATCTTGTTCACGGTTCTTCAGATTAATAATTTTATAGAAGTGTTTATATTGGGGGAACCCTACAACCCCCTGGTTTCACATTTTATTACATCTTTCACATTTCTACACTTACATTACAAATTTAACCTATATTTACACTTTGGAGAGATTAGTTACCAGGACCACGTGAGTGGTTAACAATCCAATACCCAGTAGGGATCCCTTTTTCCCTGTGCCTAGTTGGGTTATTCATACATTGGTTATTAGAACATATCAACCCCCTAAATATCTTATCACAGACAGCGCCATTCCTGCTTGCATTTTCACACAATATCCTTCCCTCTAAGGAGGGAGTCCCTGGAAGACAGCAGTCTTACATTTTAAATCAGTGATCCTAGCGCAGGAAGATACCTATATATTCTTTACTGTGTAAAATGTAAGTGTGAAATAAAATAATTATATTTTCCTGCTACCTATAAATATTAACGTATACATAAATATAACCATTAAAAATCGAATCAGCTTTAACTTGTTAAGGTATTTCAGAAGTGTTTTCAAATATATTTAAAATCTGAAGTGAATTTAAATAATACCTGGGGATTCTGCCATAAAGATCTTTGTTCAAGCACTCCTATTATAGGGTGACAACTGTCTGCCCCTAACTCCCAGTTTAGGAGTGTCACCACACATATTTTAACAAATATTGTGCAGGCATGGTCTGCCATTGTCATAAGTAGGGCTGCTGTTAGAAACCACGAGGCCCCATACAGACAACTTAACACGGGGCCCCATACAGACAACCCGACACAGGGCCCCATACAGCCAATGTTGCAGTTATGAATAAACACAGTGAGTGATCGGTTCCAATCACTCATGTTCATTCATAAAAGGAATGGGCTGGTAAATATGACATATTTACCTAACCCTTCTCCCACTCTCAATCTTGAAGGATCCTATTGTGTACTTGCAGCTGCTGGCAGAAAGAAGAGGGAAGCCAGCGGCGTTGTAGAGGCAGAGGGGGCACACAGGCGGGCCTGGGAAGCAGTGGGAAATGTATGGTGCACAGGGAGGGTCTCTGCAGCAAATGAAAGCCAACAGGAGCGAGAGGAGAAGAAAACAGCTTTCGACTGGTTCAGAGAGAGCCATACAGGGGACTGGTTCCAATAATTTCCCCCCTGCTGCACCCATCACCCTCCCTGCCCACATCTGATTTACCCTGCTGGCCCGGGCCCCATACAGGAGGACTGGTGGTACCCCCTTTGCAATCTTTTTTTTCCCTTCTGATTTTTCTTTTTTTTTTTTGTACTGTTTTGTTGTTCTAGTGCATTCTCTGATACATGCTTATGTGTAACTTTTAAGTTGTAAAACCGTAATGTTAAGAAGTGAATAAAAGCAGAATAAATTGGTAATTTTCTTGACTGAAAAAAATCTTCTTTCCAATAAAAATGATATCAAATAAATTCCACAGCAAAAGTGGACAAACTGTGGGTCATGATCCCAAAACAGGGCACAGAGAAATTTCAGGGAGCATGATGGTGGGAAAGACACCCTTTGACTTCACTCGTCATTTTTTCCAGTGTCTTTATCCTGATTGGACAAAGAAACTGTGAGGAGGGGGCTCTAGGTGTTAGCCCTGCCCTATATAAATACTGCCACTTCCATGCCATTAGTGTGAAGAGCCATAAGAGAGTGCATGCTGTTATGCAAACATTGTTGTTAAAGCGCTGTGACTTTGCAATGCAGGGTAAAGTTACAGCGCCTCTGTAAAGGGCCCCCCAAACCCCTTTATGCTCACCTAGTCTGTGCTCCAATATCATTTCTTCCTGCATTGCAGCTGGCGCTATAGTCAGTGGTGTCAGCTAATAGGCAGAGTGGTATCATCACTCCCCCAGTCATGTGACAGTGCTTGGGCCTAGCAAATAGCTGCTTGGCTCAAGCACTGTTACATGGAAGCAGGTCACATGCTCCCCCATAGATGTAAGTGCCAGATAACAGCCCTGTCTGTGATGAAGAAAAAACTGGAGAGGAAGCGCAGGCAAGGTGAGCAAAGTGGCATCTGGAGGGTCTCTTTGCATAGAGTTTATGTAACATTAAAATGAGTAACTTGAGGGGCAGCATTAAACGACAAGGGCAGCCCACTCTCAGCTGACGTCACAGAGGCGGTTCAGGCATGGGAAGGATTGCGAACATATGGTCGGGATCCGTCCACATGCCTGGTCCGGCACGCGGCTCAGCCTCTCAGCGAGCCGTTGAGAGCCTGTGCCGGCCGCTCCTGCCCCCTTCACAGCCCAGTGCTCCACTGAGCATGGGAGGGCAGAGCAGAGAGCCAGTGACCAGTTGCCGGCTCTCTGTTCAAGGAGCTGTGAGAACCGAGCGATCAGCAGTGTTTTATTGCTCTGTTCTCAGGTTTAGAGCAAACGGGGGACCAATGCTGCATCCAGCTAGGTAAGTATAATTTTTTTAAAAAACATAAACCCCATACTTCTCTTATAATATTTGTGCATTTATAAAGTGGGGAATTTGAGGAGCTGTGTTCATTTTGGAAAAACATTTAAGCTACAGTTTGGAAAAGGACATAGTTAGCCACATCATCTGGATCTGTTCTGTACCACTAAACAGAAGATATTTCTCTGCTTATCAAAGTAGTTTAGTACTTTAGTTCCAAGGAGTTTCAAGAACATGCATTTATAGCCACACAGGTTCAACATAACTTAGTCACCTACACTGAATCATCATGGAATGTGTCAAGGCAGATGTTGATTGTCCAAGAAAATGATGGGAGATGTAAAAAGCAGTGTAATCCAGTCCAGTGGTCTTAAGAAGTCTGGGGCAAGACTTCAGCTATCAGTTCACAAGTATCTAGTAAAAAGTAGTATTTCATCTCAAGGCTGTAAATGGTCTATTTTGAAATAAAGCTACTTTATTTTAAACATTTTCCATTTGTCTGGTATTCATTTAAAATTAATTTGCATGTAAACAGCTTTAAATCTGTATTGAGGAGAGAGATTGGTCTGTAGCTGGCACAGAGTGAGGGATATTTATCTGGCTTCAAAAATACAGTAATATGTACATGAGAGGTATCCTTCAGGATAGGGTTAACCTGTAGTATTGAGTTAAATGCCAATACAAATTTAGGATCCAGGATTTGATTGAATGTTTTATAATAGAGTAGAGTAAACCCATGGGGTCCTTGGGCCTTACCCACTGGCAGATTCTTTAGTGCCATGTTAAAATCTTCTTCCGAAATAGGTTTATTGAGAACTACTTTTTCATCACTAGTAAATTTTGTGAGAGAAGAGTCTGCTAGATATTTATTTATAAGATCCTCTTTTTGGGCAGACACGCAATGGTGCATTTGATCCGGAAGGTTGTACAGAGTTGAATAAAAATCCCTAGAACAGTTTGTCATTTCTGCTGACTTAGTGACCTTTTTTAATCTCTTTGGACATTATGGCCTGAATTGAAGCCTGCATTGCTGGAACCTAGATAGGACGTGCAAGGAGCCTGCCTGCTTTATTTCCGAATTCATATTATAAATGCCTACTATACAACATCTTCATTTTAACTTTAGATAACAAAAGGGAGTTGACCTGTTCTCGTAAATTAGCTGGTTCTGTCATTAATTCTATTGCTTGTGATTTTTTTTAAGTTGGATTTCGATATGGTGTATGTGCGATAATAATGAGTTTAACTTTCCAAGATGTTCTTTTTTTCCCCTCTAGCCAAATTTAATCAAGGATCGATCCCCTGATGTAACATTTATGGGCTTCCCAAACTGATAATGGTCAAATATCACCTATATCATTTAATTCAAAGAAAGTTGAAAGCTTGGCTTGCAGTTGTGTCCTCGGCACTTCCAGTAAGTGTAAAATAAAGTAAAATAAGATAAATCCAGAAATTAAGATACTTTCATTAAGGCGCCACCTTTTATTTTGAGGGGGTTGTGTAAAAGTTGTGAGGATCAAGGTAATAGGGGCATGGTCTGACAAAATTATTGGTTCTGTGGTACTCTCCACCACATTTTCCACAAGTGCATGGGAAATAAAGAAATAATCGATCCTAGAATAGGTTCGATGTACGGGAGAATAATACGTATTATTGCATTATGGTGTTGGAAACTCCATATATCCACAAGATGAGCCTCGTGCAGGCATTGTTTAATTTTCCTTAAATACGGATATGATAAATGAGTTGTGCCATGGGATGAATTTGTTAAGGCATCCATTGCCATATTAAAATCTCCACCCATGATGAATCTCCCTATAGCAAAGTGGGTATGGTCTGCCACACATGACTACAGGAAGGTAAGCTGGGATGTAATAGGGAGGTATACATTAGTTAGTATTACAGCCTGATCTCCGATCTTACCGCGTACAAAAAGATACCTGCCCTGAGGGTTAGCTAACTGATCTTCTAATGACCATGACTGGGTTCTAGCCAGCACAATAGAAACCCCAGATGACTTGGGATTATCCAAGCAGCTATGATGAGAGATTAACTACCTTATGATTTTAGTGAGGGACAATTGGTATGGGTAAAATTAGTTTCCTGAAGGAACACAATGTCTGCCCACATACGCCAACATTCCCTTAGGGCTTGTGTTTGCCTTTCTGGGACTTTCAATCCTTTTACATTAATTGAGAAAAATTTAACCACAGTTTTAGTTCAACAGTAGTGGAAAAAGAGACGAGGAGAGAGAAGTATAAAGGGAGAGGATAGAGGGAGAACAAAAACCCCTAGAGGTAACAAGCACCAAAACAACCCTGTCCCACCAGGGGCTCACGGGTATATACTATCTAGGGGCAGGTGTCTGGCCACACAGCCACACATCTTCTCACCAGTCGATATATGAAAAGAGTAGGGCAGTTCTTATAAAAGGCATCCTGTTCCCATTGACCATCTTCCTGAGGCATATCATCTCCTCTCATGGGAATCAATAAGAATCTTGCCTTATTTGGAGAGAGTTATACATGCGGACCAGGTAGGTTTTGTGCCTGCCAGAGAGGCGAGGGATAATACCACCAGAGCTCTCAATATCATCCATTTTTGTAATAATGCCACATTCCCAGCAATGCTTCTCTCCACAGATGCCGAGAAGATATTCGACAGGGTAAGTTGGGGATTCATGAGGGGTGTCCTTCGACATATTGGGATCGTAAAAAATGCAATGAAGTGGATGGAAGCATTGTATGATTATCCAACTGCAGTGGTTAAGGCCAATGGTGTATTATCTACTAACTTTACATTGGCAAACGGAACTCACCAGGGATGCCCTCTCTCACCATTTCTTTTTATACTTACTCTAGAGCCGCTGCTGAGACATATCAAAAGTAACCCAGATATAACAGGTGTACAGGTTGTTAGGACATCTCATAAAATAGCTGCTTTTGCAGATGATCTACTTTTTTTATTACAAATCCGGAGGTTTGGTAATCTCTACCTAATTTAGTTAGAGAGCTGGATCGATACTCACAATTATCAAATTATAAAATCAATTATGCAAAATCTGAGGAGAAGCTAGAGTCTCTGCTTTGGAATCTAACTTCTCATTTAAATGGATGATGGAGAGACTTAAGTATTTAGGAATATATCTTACACGGTGCATAACCAATATGTTCCGGCATAATTTTCGGCAACAGCTGATTAATATTACAAGTGATCTTAGGAGATAGTGAAATCTGACACATGCATGGCTTGGAAAGAACAGTATTTTAAAAATTCCAGCCCTTGCCGGTGGCAATTCCAGCTAGCTTTCTAAGCCAAATAAAGTGGGAGTTTATACAATTCCTATGGGCGAATTGCCCTCCTAGGATCAAGGCAGATACACTTACTATGCCTAAAAAAATGTGGGGTTATGGCATGTCCAGTCCCAGTCTGCTATTACCAAGCAGTACACCTATCCAGAATCTTAAACTGGTGCAACCACACAGAGACAAAGAGTTGTATATCTATTCAACAATCCATTACGACCATATCCCTTAAGGCCCTCCTGTGGTTACCGTGTAATAAAAGCCTTAACCAGGTAAGGGAAGATCCTATCGTGGGCACTACCTGTAAAGTAGTGCCCTTACCCAAACCAAGGTTGATAAAACCAGAAGTAATGTCAACTATGACACCAGTGATTGGAAACCCAGACTTTGTACCAGGAAGTACTTGATCCTAAATTCCATCAATTTTTGAAAGGGAATAAAATCAGAATGCAAGATTTTAGGGAATCAGGAAGATGAAAGTCTTTAGATTTTAATCAATCAATTCTTTCACCACTTCTGCCAATATGGCAGGCAACCCAACTACGACACTATCTTACATCTTTACCGTTTGATCCAACGATAATGCTTGGGCCTACAGCTTTTGAGCAATTATGCGTGTCAGGCCAAACCACTAGACAAGGCCTTTCTAGAGCATATGCAGAATTGATAACACCTCAGGAATTGCATAGTCCATCCTATATTACAGCATGGGAAAGGGATTTGAACATAACTATCTCTGATGAGCAAAGAGACTTTATTTTTCATTTTATACTGTACATAAATCGTCTATTTTGTCTAGAATACAAGAATCAGGACATAAGTTATTAACCCGGTAGTATAGCTCACCGGAGAAATTACATTGTATGTTTCCAAATGCAGATCTTACTTGCTGGCGCTGTGGAGAAGATAGGGGAACACTTTTTCATATATTCTGGCTATGTCCTTGAATACAGCCTTATTGGCTAAATGTATGTAAGTTGATCAAAGACCTTACTGGTCTGGTCTTTCCCTTGATCAAAACCCAGGAGCTTGTCTAATTCATCTTAGTCCCCTCTCTAAAAACAAATATCAACGATCAGTGATAAGACATTTGCTAAATGCAGCTAAGGCTTGTGTGCCAACACATTGGAAATCCTCATCTCCACCTACTGTAGTTCAATGGATTAGAGCAGTAAATGAAATAATGAGAATGGAGTAATTTACGTCACCGTTAAACAGGGGGGAAGCTTGTTTCAGTAAAACAAGGTCACAATAGATCAATTTTACTTTATCAGTAAGATACCAGATGCTTGCTGAAAATGTACCTGGGTCTGATTAGAAAATAATGCTGTGGAAAATGATAATTCAGTGGTAAATGTACTTGGGGAGTGAGGGGGTTCTTTCTCTTTTTCCCTTTTTGTTCTTTTTTTTTTTTATGGGGGAGGGTAGGGGGAGGAAGAGGTTTTGATAGGGAGGGCTAAGGGGGGAAGCATTTGTAAGAGGGAAAAATGTGTATAATTCATGGGGTTCTGCAGTGCATCCCTGGCTGCAAGTGGTATAAACTTAATGTGATATGACTTTTCTCAGCCTAGAACCGAGCAGACCCGTGGGGCCCCTTGTACAGCCCTCATTCTCCTCATTCTCATCCACCCCCGGGTTATGGAGGTCATAGGTCAACTGGGGTAAGTGACATTTAATGATACAGGAAAATTAAAAATGTAGCCTAAATGGAAATGGGGGATGAGGAGGAAGAGAATGATAGAAATGGAAAGGGCTGAACTTTTGCACCTTTGTTTTTTTGTTTAATCTTTTTATTAAGTAATTATGTAAAATACACTTGTGTTATGAGCATACACATTATGATTGAACTAATACATCTGAATTTGTACTTCCCATTTAGGATATGCAACACACATCATAAATAAAAATATTTTCGGGGGAGTACAGTGAAGAGTAGCTGATAAAAACAGCCATTTCATCCAGAAACATATCAAGGAGTATCAATCACCACACTGATGCTAACTTTCTGAATCAGAGAAAGGAAAAGTAATAATAATTATAGAAAGAAGGGAAGAGAAGCATAGGGGGGGAGAGACAAAAAAAAAGGGGGGGGATACCATGGGAGAATCCCAGACCAACGAGAGACCTCATACGCTATTGGAGATAAAGGAGTCAAAGTCAGAAGAATATCTGAAATGCAACCAAACTGTCTACATAATTTTGTGTGATTCTGACTTTTCCTCATCCCATGCGATCATACGCTCCACGAGCTCAACCTTGTCCAACTCACAAGCCCATTCAGCCATTGATGGAGCCTCAACCTGGCACCACCGTCTGGCTATCACAAAACTAACTGTGATGAAGTGTCTTACTAGGTTTCTTTTGATTTGTTTGTAAGAGCCTGGCAACGTGGAGAGCACTGCAATCTGAGGTTTATTTGGGATTTTATCTCTCACCAGTTTATCAAACAATTGTAGTATGCTATTCCAAAACAGGAAAATGTTCGGACAGGTGCCCCAAATATGGGACATGGTGCCGGGCTCCCGCAAACAACGCCGGCAAGTATCAGGGATGAATGGATCCATTTTATGTAAAAGTGTAGGGTGATGGTACCAATTGGATAATATCCGATAACTGCGCTCTTGCACTTGAGAGGATGTACAGTATCTCACAAAAGGGAGTACACCTCTCACATTTTTGTAAATATTTTATTATATCTTTTCATGTGACAACACTCAAGAAATGACACTTTGCTACAATGTAAAGTAGGGAGTGTACAGCTTGTATAATATTGTAAATGTGCTGTCCCCTCAAAATAACTCAATGCACAGTCATTAATGTCAACACCGCTGGCAACAAAAGTGAGTACACCCCTAAGTGAAGATGTCCAAATTGGGCCCAATTAGCCATTTTCCCTCCCCAGTGTCATGTGACTTGTTAGTGTTATAAGGTCTCAGGTGTGAATGGGGAGCAGGTGTGTTAAATGTGGTGTTATCGTACTCACTCTCTCATACTGGTCACTGGAAGTTCAACATGGCACCTCATGGCAAAGAACTCTCTGAGGATCTGAAAAAAAGAACTGTTGCTCTACATAAAGATGGCTTAGGCTATAAGACGATTGTCAAGACTCTGAAACTGAGCTGCAGCATGGTGGCCAAGACCATACAGCGAATTAACAGAACAGGTTCCACTCAGAACAGGCTTCGCCATGGTCGACCAAGGGAGTTGAGTGCACGTGCTCAGCGTCATATCCAGAGGTTGTCTTTGGGAAATAGACTTATGAGTGCTACCAGAATTGCTGTAGAGGTTGAAGAGGTGGGGGGTCAGCCTGTCAGTGCTCAGACCATACGCCGCACACTGCATCAAATTGGTCTGCATGGCTGTTGTCCCTGAAGGAAGCCTCTTCTAAAGATGATGCACAAGAAAGCCCACAAACAGTTTGCTGAAGACAAGCAGACTAAGGTCATGGATTACTGGAACCATGTCCTGTGGTCTGATGAGACCTAGATAAACATATTTAGTTCAGATGGTGTCAAGCGTGTGTGGCGGCAACCAGGTGAGGAGTACAAAGACAAGTGTGTCTTGCCTACAGTCATGCATGGTGGTGGGGGTGTCATGGTCTGGGGATGCATGAGTGCTGCCGACACTGGGGGCTACAGTTCCTTGAGGGAACTATGAATGCCAACATGCACTGTGCCATACTGAAGCATAGCATGATCCCCTCCCTTTGGAAACTGGTTCACAGGACAGTATTACAATATGATAAGGGCCCCAAACACACCTCCAAGATGACCACTGCCTTGCTAAAGAAGCTGAGGGTAAAGGTGATGGACTGGCTAAGCATGTCTGCAGACCTAAACCTTATTGAGCATCTGTGGGCATCCTCAAATGGAAGGTGTAGGAGCGCAAGGTCTCTAACATCCACCAGCTCCGTGATGTCGTCATGGAGGAGAGGAAGAGGACTCCAGTGGCAACCTGTGAAGCTCTGGTGAACTCCATACCAAAAAGGGTTAAGGCAGTTCTGAAAAATAATGATGGACACACAAAATATTGACACTTTGGTCCAATTTGGACATTTTCACTTAGGGGTGTACTCACTTTTGTTGCCAGCGGTTTAGACTTTAATGGCTGTGTGTTGAGTTATTTTGAGGGGACAGCAAATTTACACTGTCATACAACCTGTAAACTCACTACTTTACATTGTAACAAAGTATCATTTTTTCAGTGTGGTCACATTAAAAAATATAATGAAATACTTATAAAAATGTGAGGGTTGTACTCACTTTCGTGAGATACTGTAGATAGTTTATATGCCACAGCCAGTATTTTGTCCTACTCTATATCATCTGTCGAACTTTGCAATTCTTGCTCCCATCTCGCAAGAAATGGTGGTGGGTTCGGACAGGACTCCCACAATAAGATCTGGTACATCTGCAAAAGTGTATGATCCGGTCTGAAGGATTGGGATAGCAGTAATTCAAAAGCAGTACAAGGATGCATCAGGAGATCTGTAGAGGACTGGACAAGTAAATAATGTTTCAGTTGTGTATATTCCAACCATGCAAGTGATGAGCTATGGCAGGAGGAGAGTATCTGGGAGAGGGGAGCCACAGTCTGGCCAGTCAGGGTATGGCACCAAAGAGGACTGTCTTTGAAATGCCATTGAAGAAATTTAGAGCTTGTTGCAGTAGGGGGGAAAGACGCTAGGCCAAACAGCAGGGTCAAGGGACTCTGTCTGGAAGAGAGTAAGCCTTTATGTAAGTAAGTATCCCACAACTGCAAGGTAGTGCCTGCCGTGATGGGAAGTAAAGCTCTTGGGGGTCTCTGATCCGGTTCCAGACAGGGTAAGGAGGTAAGGTCCGAGGAGATAAGATCATTCTCCAGTCAAGTCCACTGCTTGGTGGAATGGCCATGATACCAGTCAACCACTCTGAGCAAAGAAGCTGTGTGAGAATATAGGGACAAATGGGGAAGAGCCACCCCTCCCCTGCATTTAGGCAAGGAGAGGATGGTTTGTTGAATTCTGGGCCTTTTATGTCACCATATGAAAGTACAGAGAGCCTTGTTGAGAGATAAAGAAAAAACCCAGAAGGGGAAACCGGGATGGCCTGAAAAGTATACAATAATTGTGGTAAGATGTCCATTTTGATGGTATTGATGCGACCAACTCACAAGATATATGGTTTGTCATAGAATTTAAGGCAATTACACACCAGTTGGAGAAGTGGCGTAAAGTTAAGGTCCACATGGTGAACAATAGAGATGGAATTTTGATGCCCAGATATCTGATTGCTGTATGTTGCCATTTGAATGAAAAGTTACGCTGAAGGTGAGTTACAGAAGAATGAGACAATGAGATTCAGGGCTTCCGTTGTATCATAGTTCACCTTAAAATTACACACTGCGCCAAATTCCGCAAATGTTCGAATAAGAGGTGGAATAGAGACAAGGGGATTGGTAATGTAAATCAATAGGTCGTCTGCATACAGGGAAAGTTTATATTGGTGCTGACCTACAGTAATGCCTTGAATATCAGGGTTTTGATGTATGGCAATCGTTAAATGTTCCATGGTGAAAATATATAACAATGGAGAGAGAGGGCACCCCTAACGTGTGCCATCAATCAATATAGGATCTGAGAGGAGAACATTGGAACGGATGCTCGCAGAAGGGCCCATATATAAAGACAACATTTTTGCCGTTCATTTAGGGCCAACACCGAAGCATTTATTGTAGGAAGGACCAGTGAAGCTGATCAAACGCCTTTTCGCCGTCAACCGATATTAGATGCTGGAATATGGCATTTCTGGGCATGCTCCATTAGGGTAATTGTTTAAGGGTATTAGCACCTTTGTTTTTAAATGAGAAGAGAAAGAATAAAAGAAAAATTAGGTAGAGAAGAATGTACTACATCTAGAAATGGGGGATGGCGTAGGTGTGGATGTGTAGTAGGGTTCTACAGGGTCTCTTGAAGTGGTCAGTTACCCCTGCGATAGGCTTTAGTGAATGCGTCAAGTCTCCATATAATATAAAATAGTTTAATTATTAATGTTGGTTAAATAGTAGGTGGCATACACCTTTTAACTGTTATTAGATAAGGTGCCAGGTTTGTTTATGTATTACATTGGGCCTGGGTATGCCCATTAGGCTCTGTTTTGTATTTACATTTTTCTTTGAGACTGAATAAAAGAATGAATCACTAAATATTAATTTGCATGTAATTGTAGCCATGTTCATTCATAAAAGAAATATACTAAACATTTTTGTTTTCTCACACAATTACTTTATATGATGTAACAAACTTCAGTGCATATTCCAGCGTGTTTCAGATAAATTGTCTGTTAACCTCCCTGGCGGTATTCCGGAGTGTGGCTCGGGGTGGAATTTCAGTACCATTAGCGGTAACCCCGAGCCACACTCGGGTTTGCATCGCTGGATCCAGGCAGCTCTACTCACCTTGTCCCCTGGATCCAGCGATGTCCCCCGCCGTGTCTGCGGGCTGTGTCCGCTGCCAGATGACTCCTGTGTGCCGAGCTCCGTTCCCTGCGAGCGTCGCGTCGCACGGGGACGGAGACCGGTGGGCAATTCAAAAAGTGAAACACACACAGCACATACAGTACACTGTAATCACTTTTATATTATTTATGTCATTCATTCTGCCTGAAAACTTGAGAATGTCCATAGCAACCAAAAAGTGTCCCTTTACGTCAAAAGTGGTTTCTGATCAGCTAGAAAACGCCGATAGTAAATAAGAATCATTTGCAGAATTGAGTAATACTGATTTTTGGGGAAATTTATCATCAGGAACTGAAAGTGACGACAGCGACAATTCTGCAACTGAGCAAATTTCAGTGTTTTTGGTTTGATTATGTTATTGAATAAATGTTATTACTATTACGTTATTATTTTTGATAATTATTTTCAGTTATTTATTATATTATAATTTATGATTTCATTTTTCAAACTTTATCATACCCAAGATGTCTACTAGACTGTTGTTTGGACAGATTTAAGTGAGTTATTTGTAAGAATTACAGGCCTACAATATAAAACGCCAAATTTTCATGCAAAATAATTGTACCGCTTTCAGCACCAAAAATCTGAAATAATCATACCGCCAGGGAGGTTAATCTAGGTCATGGGTGCTCAACCTGTGGCCCTCCAGCTGTTGCCGAACTACAATTCCCATCATGCCCCTGCCTTTGGGAGTCATGCTTGCAACTATCAGCTTTGCAATTACTTGTAGTTCCACAACAGCTGGAGGGCCACAGGTTGAGCACAAAAAATTGTAAAAACTCCTATAAAGCTGTGTCTTTACTATACCAGTTGTAGTTAAAAATCACCTCTATATTTCACCTTCTATTTCATTTCCATGGCTCTTATATTAAACCCATCACAGCCCTGACATTTCAACACAGCTTCTCAACACTGCAGGCATTTTTAAAAAGCATCTTGACTTTGTGTACGAGGAACATCACTTTTACTGTTTTAAATTGGAACCCCCACTGCGAAGAAATGCCATTTAGAAAGCAAATTGTAGCAGGGTTCATTGCATCACAATCACAATACAATACAATAAACATGTTACTTGCATGGCCCAAATACTTGTATCTCTAAAGAGAATTTCTGATAAAATCGACCATTGTTGCACACTTTCTCTCTCTTAAAGCCAAAGAGCACTTCGGGGGACAAGATCTCTGCAGAGCCAAGTCATCTCTTGCCAACAGGGAACCTAGAGGACACACAGCTCCAGCGCATTCATGTTCATATGTAGCACTCAGGGGCTCTCTGACTAGGGTTTCAGAGCTCAACCCCATCATAACAAACTCCTCTACAAGCATTTAACCCTTGTCTCCAGGCATGGAACTTCATAGTACTGGCACCCTTTTTTTGCCAACACACACAGTTCATAGCTTGTGCTTTTGCTCTTACTTACGTAACTATTTAAATCTGGTAATATTATTTTTGGATTAACAGAACACATCTGGCTAAATGCTAGATAACACTTTTACTGGAACTTGGTGAATCATTAGCAAGGCATTTCTCATAACCAGTCCACTAGTACTAGCAACATGGCTGCCACCACCACTACCAGTGCTCTTGTCGGATGGAAGCATTTTACCGTTTTGCCGTCCTTACTAGGGGGCTGCATAACTGTCTCCCTAATTCTCCTCCCCAAGAATGTGTCAACAGGAGTTTGCTGTCCTGAAATCTGTGTATCCGCAGGGCGGAGAACACCACCGCACCTTCATATGGTACACTTGGATAGAGACCAAATCAGAGATAAATACAAACCATTATAAGGGCAAGAAATAAAACCCCCAAAAAGTCTTTACAAACTAAAAACTTTAATTTACCTAGTCCAAAACAACTCCTTTATGTGCAATAGTGGAACTTCTGATGTGTTGCTGATTAGGCAAAAGCTGTCCCTATTTAAAATAATAAGGTTGATTTACTGAAACTTTAACAGAACCTGAACATAGAGCTTGTTGAAACTCTTTATTGCTCAATGAATTCAATAATTGTCAAAAAGAATGGTGAACATATAAGTCCATGGAAGTAATGTGATATAAGTGCTCTTCACTCTTAATATACAATAAACACCCAAGTGCTCAGATGACCTCTGTGTGACAGCTGATTCTGTGCATAGAGCAAGAAAGCTCACACTCCAGCCGCTTCCTAGATCGCCATAACCACTGTATTAATCAGTGGTCATTTAGCACTTTAACAGTTATAGCCTCCGACCAGTCTATGTGTCTCCGTGATTCAAACAATGCAAAATATGCCGCCACATCTCTCAGAAATAAAACATAGAATGTGATCCAATAGCATAAAATCGTCAAGTTTAATGAATGAAAAAACTAATCGGAAATGCACTCATAGGGGTTGATTTACTAAAGCTTGAAAGTGCACATTTTGGTGCAGCTCTGCACAGAAACCAATCAGCTTCAAGGTTTTATTGTCAAAGCTTGATTGAACAAGCTGAGGTTAGAACCTGTTTTGCTAGCATGCACAACTGCACTGTTTTTTGCACTCTTCAGCTTTAGTAAATCAACCCCATAGTCTCCACGATAAAAAGGCATTAAGGTAATCAATCTGGCTTCCAATCAGATCCGGCATATGTGATGACATCACCCTACACTTTAGCATTGATGACATCATCAGAGGGGCAGGCCAATAGACGTTCATCACACACCCAGACTTTATATACAGTGACTTGAAAAAAGTATTCATACCCCTTGAAATTTTCCACATTTTGTCATGTTATAACCTAAAACATAAATGTATTTCATTGGGATTTTATGTGATAGACCAACACAAAGTGGCACATAATTGTGAAGTGGAAGGAAAATTATAAATGGTTTTCAATTTTTTTTTACAAATAAATATCTGAAAAGTGTGGTGTGCATTTGTATTCAGCCCCCCTGAGTCAATACTTAGTAGAACCACCTTTCAGTGCAATTACAGCTGCAAGTCTTTTTGGGGATGTCTCTACCAGCTTTGCACATCTAGAGAGTGACATTTGTGCCCATTCTTCTTTGCAAAATAGCTCAAGCTCTGTCAGATTGGATGGAGAGCATCTGTGAACAGCAGTGTTCAAGTCTTGCCACAGATTCTCAATTGGCTTTAGGTCTGGGCTGCTCCATTCTAACACATGAATATTCTTTGATCTAAACCATTCCATTGTAGCTTTGGCTGTATGTTTAGGGTTGTTGTCCTGCTGGAAGGCGAACCTCCACTCCAGTCTCAGGTCTTTTTCAGACTCTAACCAATTTTTTTCTAAGATTGCCCTGTATTTGGCTCTATCCATCTTCCCATCAACTCCCTGTCCCTGCTGAAGAAAAGCATCCCCACAACATGATGCTGCCACCACCATGTTTAACGGTGGGGATGGTGTGTTCAGGGTGATGTGCAGTGTTAGTTTTCCACCACACAGCGTTTTGCTTTTAGGCCAAAAAGTTCAATTTTGGTCTCCTCTGACCAGAGCACCTTCTTCCACATGTTTGCTGTGTCCCCCACATGGCTTCTCACAAACTGCAAACAGGACTTCTTATTACTTTCTTTAACCACTTCACCCCCCGGAAGAATTTCCCAGTTTAGGACCAGAGCACTTTTTGCGATTCGGCATTGTGTCGCTTTAACTGACAATTGCACGGTCGTGTGACGTTGTACCCAAACGAAATTTGCGTCCTTTTTTTCCCACAAATAGAGCTTTCTTTTGGTGGTATTTGATCCCCTCTGTGTCATTTCCGATCACCGCTATAAACAAAAGAAGAGCGACCATTTCGCAAAAAAAAAAAATCTAATTTCTTACTTTTTGCTAAAATACAAATCCAAAAAAAAAATTTTTTTTTTTCACCGGTTTTGGCCGATTTATATTCTTCCTCATATTTGTGATTAAAAAAATCGCAATCGGCGTTGATTGATTGGTTTGTGCAAAAGTGGCCGCGTTTACGGATGGTGAGAATTAATTTCTGGGGTTTTTATTTTTTTTTATTTTTTACTAGTAATGGCGGCGATCTGTGATTTTTAGCGGTACTGCGATATTGGGGCAGACATGTCGAACATTTTTGACACTTTTTTGGGACCATTGACATTTATACAGCGATCAGAAATTTAAATGTCCACTGATTACTGAATATCATTGGCAGTGAAGGGGTTAACCTGCAGGGTGTAGTGAAGGGGTTAACTATGTTCCCTGGGTGTGTTCTAACTGTGGGGGGGTTGGGCTACCATGAGCATGAGAGATCTAACTGATCCCAGTGACACGGATCAGTAGATCACCCATGCCTGCACTGTCAGAATGGGGAACCGCCGTGTTTACATCGGCGGTTCCCCGTTCTTTGACTGTGGCCGCTCATCGCGGCTCCATAAAGGCCAGGTTTGTGGAGTGCATGACTAATAGTTGTCATGTGGATAGATTCTCCCACTTGAGCTGTTGCAGTTCTTCCAGAGTTACCATGGGCCTCTTGGCTGATTCTCTGATTATTGCTCTCCTTGCCCCACCTGTCTGTTTAGGTGGATGGCCATGTGTTGGTAGGTTTGCAGTTGTGCCATACTCTTTCCATTTTCGGATGATGGATTGAACAGTGCTCCATGAGATGTTCAAGGGGTATGAATACTTTTTCAAGGCACTGTAGGACTCTGCTGCAACAGTTACTGGCCACTCGCCCTTACTGCAAAAGTGTATCAGCAGTCCAAAGGATCACAGCTCCACTACAGGAATGGAGGCCCCAACTGCTTGGAATTATCTATGCCAGTGATGTCATCATGCACGTAGTATCTGGTTGCAGGCCGGATTGATGCCCTTAATGCCTTTTTATCATGGAGATTATGTGAGTGCATTTCCGATTTGTTTTATCATTCATTAAACTTGATGATTTTGTGCTATGGGATCATATTCTACGTTTTATTTCTGAGAACTGTGGCTGCATAGTTTGCATTGGTTGAATCGAGGAGAAACATAGACCGGTTGGTGGCTATAACTTTTAAGGTGCTAAATGACCACTGATTATTGCAGTGGTTAAGGCAATCTTAAAACATGAACATCAAAATCTCTCAGTAATCATCCATATAACCAGTGACACTATTGATCTTTTTTAGCCATCTGTAGGGGGGATTCTTTCCACTGACCATCAATGTAAGAAGCATTCTTCCCATTGACCATCATTGTAACGAGGCCCTCCTTCCACTGATCTCCAGCGTAAGGAGGGCCTTCTCCCAATGAGTAAAAATGTGAGGAAATACTACAATTTTCACTGAATTACCGTATATACTCGAGTATAAGCCGAGTTTTCAGCACATTTTTTGTGCTGAAAAAGGCCCCCCTCGGCTTATACTCGAGTCAGTGTCCTGCTGCCTCTGTGGGTGGTCTGAAAAGATGAGTAGATTCACATTGCACAGAGCGTGCTGCTTCTAAGAGCCACTCTGAGCATGATACTGTGACCTAATTACACTGGAATGCAGAGAATGCAGAGAGAGCTGTCAGATTTTCTCTCTCTCTCTGCATTCTCTGCATTCCAGTTTAATTAGCTCACAGTTTCATGCACAGAGCAGCTCTTAGAAGCAGCGCGCTCTGTCCATTGTGAATCTACATACTCACCTCCTCTGCCAGTGCCAGCCAGTACTGTCCAGTGCCAATCAGTGCCACCTGCCAGTACCATCCAGGGCAGGTGGTAATGGCTACAATACCTGTGTTCTGGCTACAATCCCTGTGTAATGGCGGAGTCCCTGTGTTCTGACTACAATACCTGTGTTCTGGCTACAATCCCGGTGTAATGACTACAATACCTGTGTAATGGCTGAGTCCCTGTGCAATCACTACAATACCTGTGTTCTGGCTACAATCCCTGTGTAATAGCTACAATACCTGTGTAATGGCTGAGTCCCTGTGTAATGGCTACAATACCTGTGTTCTGGCTACAATACATGTGTAATGGCTACAATACCTGTGTAATGGCTACAATACCTGTGTTCTGGCTACAATACATTTGTAATGACTGAGTCCCTGTGTAATGGCTACAACACCTGTGTTCTGGCTACAATCCCTGTGTAATGGCTACAGTCCCTGTGCAATGGCTGAGTCCCTGTGTTCTGGCTACAATCCCTGTGTAATGGCTACCATACCTGTGTAATGGCTGAGTCCCTGTGTAATGGCTGAGTCCCTGTGTAATGGCTACAATACCTGTGTAATGGCTACAATACCTGTGTAATGGCTACAATACCTGTGTAATGGCTCCCTGTCCCTGTGCTCTGGCTGCTGCATTTCCCACCCTAGGCTTACACTCGAGTCAATAACTTTTCCCAGTTTTTTGTGGTAAAATTAGGTGTTTCGGCTTATATTCGGGTCGGCTTATACTCAAATAAATTATTTTCTGGCTATTATTATTATTATTATTATTGGTTTTGTTTTATTATTACTGAAAATAATTGTGTTAAATTGAGCAGCATTGGGTTTCAAATACTTTTAAGTGATTGTAAAGTCTTGTTTTTAAAAAAACAAAAAACAAACATGTTGTACTCACCTGCTCTGTGAAGTGGTTTTACACAGAGCAGCCTGGACCCTCCTCTTCTCGGGTCCCTCTTCGCTGCTTCTGGCTCCTCCCTCCTGTCGAGTGCCTCCACATCAAACAGCTTGCTATGGGGACACCCGAGCCGAGCTGTAGCTCCTGTGCTTTGTCCCCGCCCTCTCTCTCCTGATTGGCTAACTGACTTTAATTGACATCAGCGGGAGCCAATGGCACCGCTGCTGTGTCTCAGACAATTAGAAGGAGAATCCCGGATGGTCGAGGGACTTGCGGACATTGCTGGATAGAGAGGGGGCTCAGGTAAGTATTAGAGGGGCTGAGGTAGGCTGCTGCACACAGGAGGCTTTTTATCTCAATGCATAGAATGCATTAAGATAAAAAAAAAAACCTTCTGCCTTTGTAACCCCTTTAAGTACACCATATTCCTTATTCTTTTATTTGTTTTTATAGCTCAGCTTACTCTTCACCCAATATAACCTAAGCTGTAGAAATATGTATTATTAGTAGGGGTTCCCAGAGATCCATAATCATGTATAATAATAATAATAATTTAAAGGGTTCCTCCATATTGGAAAGGTTGAGAAAGGCTGTTCTAGATGATGCAGTAACCTTCCATATTTTTTCCAATAGTAAAAATAATCTATATATATGACAATAATGAACAGCACCCAATTGCTTTTCACGGGAACAAAGAACCAAGGTAATAATATGATGCAAGAAACTTTACATTGGTAAAACAATAGATATGTTGTAGTCTACAGAACAGAATGAAAAATGACTCAGAAAAAATGTGTACAATGCTGAGCTAGAATACGCTTCATACTTGTCAATGCACTTCCTATTGTGTGTGATAGCAGATATTTTTAGATACATAAACACATTGAATTCAGTTGGAAGGTGCACAGGAATAAAAGATACAATAAGGAAATAGGAAAAGAAGGATATTGAAGTGCCCTGAATCCAAAGACTATGACCTAGATTAATAAAGGTTGCTAAGATATTGTCTACTCATTCATGGAGATGCATATAAAAAAGGAACAATGAACCTTGACAGCCACATGAACAATTTAAATGCATATTTAGGAAAAGCTAATCTCATTATGTTATCATTAATGTATTAATGCACATTAGATAAAAGAGAGTGGTTTCTGCCTAGTAACAATGATAACTATAGAATAGTACATAAGTAAATAAAATCAAATGAAAGGTAAGTTCCATTATGAATTCCTGGCACAGACTGTACTGTATTCATTATGTCTAGAGATTCAACTATTTTTTATCTCAAATAAAGTTTTATTAAACAGGTCATGCCAGCATTACAAAATCCATAACATATGCACAACAATAAAAAAAAGTGCCTTGGAACCATAAATGCATCTTAGCAGTAAATGACAGAATATAATGGTCAATAGAAAATACAAAACAAAGAACATGTACATGTTAAATCAGGTATATACCCCATTGCCCATAAACACCAGAAACATTATTATCCCCTGCCAATTATCACGTTATTATTATTATATTGAGGTTGACCGGTGCCAGGCCGGTGTGGAGATTATTCAACTTTAATACATTCATTTTATTCATCATTGTACAAACAAGAAATATGGGCATGTTTGAAGCATATCTGCTTTCTTGTACACTCTGGTCTTAATGTACTATTTGACTTAAAGTTTGTGAACACTTGACTATCGCACCCAATATATAGCAAAAAGTATGTGGACACTCCAAATTTAGTTCAGGTGTTTCCAGTGAAGGTACTGTTAATGTAGTCTTAAACGCAAAACTTTTTTTTTTTTTAATTTTGAATAAAGGGAAGATTTTTTTTTTGCCATTTGTGTCCCATTGGGAAGAGTTCCCTTCACTTTCTTTCCCAATGCAAAAGTGGGAGTGAGAGGAAATCCCACTAGGGTGAGGAAATCATTAAGTTTTCACTTGGGGCACCAGAACTAGTGTCCACTTAGGAAGGTTTCCCCTGTATTACTGTTCTGGGGACAACCCTAAATTTAGGGTTTTCTTTCACTCTCACTTTCAGTGATAACAGTGAATACAACAAATTGATGGTGAATTTACCTAATGGGGATACTTCAATAGTACAACATAGAAAATTAGTTCCAAAAACGTGTTAATAGGATGAGTAAAGCCATTTTTGTTCCAGCACTGCCAGGTTTATAAAGACAAGGTTTGAAGGGTGTGGTGTGGAGGGACTTAAGTGGCCTGCTAAAGCAGAACCCTGACTTTAGTCCTACAAAACACCATTGGAGAGAACTGGTTGATTGACTTCTGATCCAACATGGAAACCTAACCTCACCTGCTCTTTTGGCCGAATGTGCACAGATTTAAACACACTCCAAAATCTTGTGAAAAGCTGTTATAGATGGGGATGGGGATGGGGACTCCACATTTTGAAATGAGATATGCAACAAACATATAAAGGTGCAATGGTCAGGTGTTTACAATATTTGTGTTCAAATAGTATATGACCACAAAGGATAGCATGATGACATAATCAAATTGAACCCTGCAGCACCTCCTTTCAAACACATGCTTCCCAGCACGACGAAGCGTCTAATGACTCTTGCCCTGAATGAACTAAAATCATCAGAAGCCTTTGCAAGGAGAGAACTTGAGGGAGCCTCTGTCTTCCTGTCATGGGTGGCAGAGGTTAAACTACCACAGCCTTATCTCACTTTTCTTTGACTCTGATCCCGTTATGTACAGACTAACACTGCATACAGCCTGGCACAAAAAGGTGAATAAAATACTCACCAAACGTTCTGGGGGATTAGTAAAGATGATGTCACAATTGCGCAGTTCGATTATTGGGAATGGATACTCCAAATGGCAGTAGTGTTTCACACGTCTTGAAGACTTCAAGATTGATTTAACACAAGGCGTTGCCCCTTAGATACCAGAGGATTCATTCAATCACTAGCCACAGAAAACTGCTTGGATTCTCACTGAAAGAAAGGGCACAGAAATAGTGCAATCTTGTAAAATGTCAGACAAAACAAATGACATATAATGTAAAAGATATTAAATAGAAGTATATGGTTTGCAGTAAATTTTCTAAAGAAAGGTCATTAGTCCATAGTATCTACAAAAAGGTGAATCAATCAAACTGTAATAGCTAAAGTAGGGGACTAGTAGAAAGACAGTTGGTAGACTGCCAAAGAACCATGGCAATAACTGACTGTCTTGACAAAGGCAACATGTTCAACAGTTGATTATGCATTAAAGTCACATTTTTGCTAAATATCCTTAGGTTTTCTAACAGTTACATAGTTACATAGTTAGTCAGGTTGAAAAAAGACACAAGTCCATCCAGTTCAATCAAAAAAAAAACAAAAACATTTATATTTATATATATATATATATATATACATACACACAGTGCCTTGCGAAAGTATTCGGCCCCCTTGAACTTTGCGACCTTTTGCCACATTTCAGGCTTCAAACATAAAGATATAAAATTGTCATTTTTTGTGAAGAATCAACAACAAGTGGGACAAAATCATGAAGTGGAACAAAATTTATTGGATATTTCAAACTTTTTTAAGAAATAAAAAACTGAAAAATTGGGCGTGCAAAATTATTCAGCCCCCCTAAGTTAATACTTTGTAGTGCCACCTTTTGCTGCGATTACAGCTGTAAGTCGCTCGGGGAAGTCTCTATCAGTTTTGCACATCGAGAGACTGACATTTTTGCCCATTCCTCCTTGCAAAACAGCTTGAGCTCAGTGAGGTTGGATGGAGAGCGTTTGTGAACAGCATTTCAGGTCTGGACTTAGGTTAGCTCTTAGACATCTTTCTTGACTTTTGACGACAAGTGTTTGCGAGAGGTAGGTTGGAGTGACTCGAGTTCGACAAAACGTTCCTCCTTACCCGTTTTTACAGTCAGAGAGCTACACGTTTTGACTATCTCTGAAGGGGCTCGCTGAATGTCGACATTAGCGTCGTTTTCCACCGTGATGTTTCATAATTGAATCCCCCCGACTTATTAAAACGTGCGGGTTAAAAAGTCAAAAAATAAAGAATTTTTTCAAACTTTATAGGTTATTTAAAACAAGGTGAAGTACTA
>BLSH010516986.1:327376-344170 GCA_018402905.1 Glandirana rugosa | reverse complement strand
TCCAGCAAAGCGTCATTCCTAGTTGGGGCCTCAATAAACTGGACCATAAAATTGTCCTGTAATAGGCCTATAAATTGTTGCCCCTTAGCTGTCCCAGCAGTGCCATTACTCCAGTTAATTTCCGGGTAGTTAAAATCCCCCATTATTATCACTGTTCCAGCCATTGCAGCTCTTTCTATCTGTGCAAGGAGCAGAGTCTCCACCTCCTCTTTAACACTGGGAGGTCTATAACAAACTCCAATGATAACCTTTGTAGTGCGCACACCCATATGCAGATCTACCCATAATGCTTCCGACTCATCACACTCTCCATCAACTAGGTCCTCATTCACACTCGCTTTGAGATCACTTCTCACATAGAGACAGACACCACCACCCCTCCGTTTTACCCTGTCTTTCTGAAAGAGAGCATAGCCAGGAATATTAATAGCCCAGTCATGTGAAGAATGAAGCCAAGATTCAGCTATACCAATCAAATCATAGTTCTCCTCATGCACCCGAGCTTCCAACTCACCTATTTTGCTTGGCAGACTCCTGGCATTGGTGAACAAACACTTTAAACAGTTATAATTAGCAGAGTTCACCTATGTACAGTATCTCACAAAAGTGAGTACACCCCTCGCATTTTTGTAAATATTTTATTATATCTTTTCATGTGACAACACTGAAGAAATGACACTTTGCTACAATGTAAATGAGTGAGTGTACAGCTTGTATGACAGTGTAAATTTGCTGTCCCCTCAAAATAACTCAACAGCACTCAAACATCTATTTCCCAAAGACAACTTCTGGATGTGACACTGAACATGTGCACTTAACTTCTTTGGTCGACCATGGTGAGGTCTGTTCTGAGTGGAACCTGTCCTGTTAAACTGCTGTATGGTCTTAGCCACCGTGCTGCAGCTCAGTTTCAGGGTCTTGACAATCTTCTTATAGTCTAGGCCATCTTTATGTAGAGCAACAATTCTTTTTTTTCAGATCCTCACAGAGTTCTTTGCCATGAGGTGCCATGTTGAACTTCCAGGGATCAGTATGAGAGAGTGAGAGCGATAACACCAAATGTAACACACCTGCTCCCCATTCACACCTGAGACCTTGTAACAATAATGAGTCACATGACACCGGGGAGGGAAATGGCTAAATTGAGCCAATTTGGACATTTACACTTAGGGGTGTACTCACTTTTGTTACCAGCGGTTTAGACATTAATGTCTGTGTGTTGAGTTATTTTGAGGGGATAGCAAATTTACAATATTATACAAGCTGTATACTCACTACTTTACATTGTAGCAAAGTGTCATTTCTTCAGTGGTTTCACATGAAAAGATATAACAAAATATTTATAAAAATGTGAGGGGTGTACTCACTTTTGTGAGATACTGTATAATGCTTTGCAAGAGCATGTGTTGGTGCAATTTCAGGCCTGGGGATGCAATGTGTTATTTATGTGAGATACAGTGTTTGTAATGTGGGGAAAATAATAATGTGAAAATACCGTGCTATCTCTAACTATTTTAGAGTGTGTAGCAGCTGGCACAACAACTGACAAATTGTAATGAATAAAAAAACAAAATAGTGCCACGCTTGGAAAGAATAAGTATGGATAAAAATGAAGTGAACAAACAATCACAAAAAATCTGTGTATTCAAATAAGTAATCTTAGGAAATTGCACACACTCCGGTGATCAAAAGTGCACAATGCATGTAGTGAAAAAATAAATAAAGGAATAACGGTAAGCAAGAAAGTTCATAAATGTAGAGTCCTCAAAAGGCTGACTTATGCATACTGTCCCTTTTAAAGAAATATGTGAATAAAAGAAAACAGTTCTAAGTGTGCACAGTGTGAATTAGAAACAAACCGATATTGTCCTCTTCCAGTGGCGGCTGGTGAAGTTTTAAGATGGTGGGGCGCCAGACCCTGCCCTTCCTTTTTGCCCCATTCCACTTCTTAGAAGCCACACCCCTTATAGGCTCCACCCACTCTGTACACAATGTACAGTATAACTCAGCTGTCAGTCTTAATTCTCAATAAAATATTGCTGGCTCATTCATCCATTAAGTCCCAAAGGTAAAGAATTACATGAGCTGTGAGGTCTGCACAGGAACCCAGCACAGACTGGCATTACGTGGGGTTTCATATCCCATCAAGCTCCATCCTAATTCCTTATTTTATAATAGGATCGCTGGAAATCATCCACTAACCCCAACACAAGGTGAGCCATAGAAATGTCCCTGGTTTTTGGAACTGAGCAGCTTCACTAACATAAATCTTCATTATCTGTCAAAAAAAGTTCAAAATGTAATTATAAATTCAGGTGCTTTAAGATGGCATTCATTGGAAATCAGTTATTGTAGAGGAATTGTCATGGCTAGACATTCCTCTTGTTCTGTTGTTTGATGCTGAGATACACAGAGGCTGAGCACAGGCAGCTTCAACCAACACAGCAACTCCACTCCTGGTGACTTCTTTGTCCCTACATTGGAAGTCATGAATCATTGCTTACAATGCACTGAATGCAGGGATGAAGAAGTCACCAGGAGTGGAGTTGTTGCTGTTTTGGTTGAAGCTGCCTGTTAAACAGTAAAGTATGAAGAGCTGAGTTCTTATCCTACTGCTGAGCTTTGGAAGGGGCCTGTTCAGCCTTATCTGTAATCTATGGATGCAGACTAATCACTGCCTGTGTATTGCTGGGAGCTCCCTGTCATGTATGGACAAAGATCTTACCTTGCAGGCATTGCTGTGCTTGACCTTTCCCTCAATTTCCCCATGTCCTCTCCCTCTGCTCTCTACAGGACGGTGGGTGGGGGAAGGGTCCCTGTGGAGAGGGGAAACACTGCTGGAGGTAGAGCCTAAGTGTCGGAGTGTGACTTGTGGAGGGGGGGGACCTGGCTAGACAGCAGGCTAGAATGTGTAACTGCAAGCAGAAAAGATCTTGGCTCCCCCCCAGGCAGAGACCAAATGGACTAGGCAGTTTAAGGTCTGCAGATTTAGACGTCCTAAAAAGCTCCTATTCTCAGAATGGAATGTTGGAAAGCAGCCAATGAGGGTGGAGAATTCATTTTACTGTGTTCTAGATAGGGTTTTTTAGAGAGATTTTGGACGTTTGCCCTGTTGCTAGGTAGATTACACTTCTCTTTCTTATCTAATCTGTCTATTCCAGCAATTAGCAACAGAAGCACAGCTAGAGAGAAATTCCAAAGATTTTTTTTTCTTTGGAGTTTCTCTCTAGCTGTGCTGCTGTTGGTTAATAATTATAGTTCATTTTTATTTTTATTTCTTACTTATTTTTTATGTGGGGCGCCGCCCCTACAGCCCTTATGGACTAGCCTCCACTGTCCTCTTCGCAGTACACTTCTTCATATATGTAACCCTCGTTTTGACAATGTGACAGTCATTTTCCATGATATAATACCAATGATCTGCGAGTGGATTTCTGTACTCACCGGAGATTTGGAAGCGTAAAGCAATTACATTTTGTTTTGAAGACATCCGGGCTTTCACCGTTTGCTTAAAGGGATAGTGACAACCGCAGGACTGAGAGAGGGTGTGTTGACACCAAAGTCTGTTTGAACTAGGTTAGCGTATGCCAAATAGGTTCATCACATCTGGTAAGCCTCCCATTCAGCCCTGGTGATGGTTTTTATGGTGGTGGGTTCCACACGGATGAGTCCCTTCATACTATACAGAGGAGTTGGGTGTTATGACACCATAGCCTATTTGACCTACTTTGGTGCATGCCTAATAGGTCCATATTATTCGGTAAGCACCCCCACATTGTCACAACAAGGGTTACATATATGGAGAAGTGTACTGTGAAGAGGAGAATTTAGTTGTGTTTCTAATTCACACTGTGCATACTGTTTTCTTTTATTCACATTTTTCTTTAAAAAGGGACAGTATGCATAAGTCAGCCTTTTGAGGACTTTGAATACATAAACTTTCTTGCCTACTGTTATTCCTTTATTCTTTAATTTTTTCACTACATGCATTGTGCACTTTTGATCATGGGAGTGTGTGCAATTTCCTAAGATTTCTTATTTGATTAAGACAGATTTTGTAATGTGGGGTACAGTGTGTGTCGTATGATATTGGGTTGGAGACGCGTTACATGTTCTGATGCCTTCCCTGTACAAGAACTCACAGATTACAGACACAGTGGTCTTTGACAGTCTAGTGTAATGTGGCTGTGGTAAAAGTAGGCCTTATGTATAGTTGAAGACACATATTCTCAGGTCAGTTTTCTGGCAAGCAGGTTCTAAAACAGGTTACAGGTTTCCAGTAGAGGGTCTACAAAAACAGACCTCACCAGCCCACTCAAGCCAGTGCTATTTCACAAAGAGGTGCCTAGGAAAAATAACAAAAAGCCACAGTCTAGAGCAGGGAAATTGTGGAAATTGGAAGTAGAAAAGGCTCCAACATCAGTGGGAAAAAACAATGCCTCACCTTTGGTGTCAGTGGGAGGAATTTTGTCTGATTGGGCCCCATTGTTGGTGTAATTTGGAGAAATTGTGACCCATCATTGTGCGGAATTGTGCCCCATCGTTGGTGTCATTGGGAGGAATTGTGCGGCATCGTTTGTGTCATTGGGATGAATTGTGCTGCATCGTTGGTGTCTCTGGGAGAAATTGTGCCACATTGTTGGTGTCATTGGGAGGAATTGTGCAGCATTGTTGGTATCATTGGGAGGAATTGTACTGCATTGTTGGTGTCGTTGGGAGGAATTGTGCTGCATCATTGGTGTCATTGGGAGGAATTGTGCTGCATCGTTGGTGTCATTGGGAGGAATTGTCCTGCAAGGGCCAGATAAAAGCAAGCAAAGGGCCGCATCTGGCCCCCAGGCCGCAGTTTGGAGACCACTAATCTAGAGCCACACTACACCTGGATGATCATGCAAGTAAAAAAAAATCAATGAAATTCAGTAAAGCTCTTTCATGGTGGTAGTTCCCTTTAGAACTACCTGCTCCAAGTTCAGACAAGCATTTGTGCCACTTTTGGTAGTATGACTGATGCATGTGGCAAATTCAGGTTGTTACGGTATAACTACTGGAAATTGAAGAACATACCTGTATGGCAGCAACAGATTCTTAAAGAATTACTGCCATTAGGAAACTGGTGGTAATTATGACCAGCTCTGAGCAAGGCATGAGTGAGGCATGTCTGTGCTGGGATATGTGACAGCTTCCTGCACAGGACTCTATCCCCCACTCCATTGAGCTATCAGCTGGGAGCTTCCCAATGCTGAATGTTAACAAGCTGGGCGGGCAATACCTGTGATGTCATTACCCAAATAAGGCAATACATATATTGAAGAAATTACTTGAGTCACTGGGTGAATGGAGCCTCCTGGGTAACTGAGAAACTAGTTCCCCATCACTTTCACCTTAATTTTGATCAATAATGGAAGACAGTGGGTGCATTCAAAAGCTATTGAACTGAATGGAGGTCATGGATCCACTCACTGCTGTGTGATGTTATCTAGTCTCTCAGTTCCCAATCAGGCTCCACCCAACCCAATAGAACACACCTAGGTGCTGGTCAGGGTGATGGAAACAGTGGCTGGAGAGGAACTGCACTGAGGTAGGAGTGGGCACTCTGCCGGGCACCGACAGATTCATATACCTGTTATGGTGACAAGGTACCAACAATTTCAGTATGGTGGCTTAAAAGAATTCTAGAGCGTGTCTATGATGCCCTTTATTAGTTCATCCTACTGTCTTTTCCAGCTACTAAAAACGGATTCAAGAAAACTGTCTGTAAACAAAGTGTGCATCTTGGATAATAGTCAGTTTTCCCAAGGAGACCTGGTGAGTGTCCAGCTAACATGTTTGTTTCAAGGAAGATACCAATTTACTTTTGAAGAATATAATCTACAGCAGCATTTTCTTATGATTATTTCTTCTGATTAGAACATTGCTCAACTTGTCTCAAAGTGTCTCCGTGGTCAAAATGTAAAATCATATATTTATTTCCATGTTGTATTTCTAGCCTACTTCTATTAATCTGAACAATCTTGAAGATTGTAAACTTACTTTGTGAGGATCCCAACATATTTGCTTCCTTGAATTCTGTGACACGTATTCACTATGTCCGGTGTGTAGGAATCACTGTGTCACACATATCACAGAGCCTACCTTCTGAACTACAGAGGTGCTGAAAAGGAGGAACTTTAGGAGGTGGAGTGAGTGCAGGTGTTCTGTCCAAACAGCCAACTCGTCAAAATCTCCAACCACGTCACTTCCAGTTACTCTCCAGCATCAGTAATTGGATATTTTGACGAGTTTGCTGTTTTGACACAACACCCGCAGCATATACACTTCGGTACACAATATAATGAGTGGACATTGTTAGTCCGCCCGCTACTAACCAACAACATGGCCGCCTCCAAGGTGGCTGCAACTTTTTCCCCTTAGCCGCTGGTCTGTCAAAACAGCCAGCTTGTTGTGTACCGGAGTGTATACGGTGCCGGTGTTGTGTCAAAACAGCAAACTTGCCGAAATCTCCAATTACCGATGCTGGAGAGTAACCAGAAATGACGTGGCTGGAGATTTTGACTAGCTGGCCGTTTTGACAGAACACAGGAAATACTGCTTGCAGACAGCAAGGTACCATGGGATATGGAGTTCTTAGAAAAAGAAATTAAATAGAATAGGAGTAGCTGCAAAGGGAATCATGGAAGCTGTGCAAAGAGATGTCAGCAGACAGGCAGCACCATGAAAGGAAATTTGTAAATTAGGATTATATTAGAATGTCATATATAATTATTGCTTTAAGGTGAGTACTAGGCAGTGGCTGCCCGTCCATTAAGGGCGCACGGGCGCCGCCTCCTCTATCTTCGCCACCCACCCCTATGGTAAATGGATAGAATCATGCATAGCATGAATCTATCCATGGCCGCAGCGGCCACCCCCTATTCATGCGTCTGGCCCCTTTCAGGATGCCGGCCGCATGAATTACAGTGGCGGGGGGGTTTTGAAGCACCTGATTAGAGACATATGCTTAAAAACAGAGTGGACTCTGGGCGCAGAGCTTCATCCTCACCACTCTAGATTGTGTCGGTTTCTTCACTCCTCTCTCTGCTGCCATGAATATGTACTTTGGACTATGATTAATGAACTTTTATATATGAAATAGCGCTGCATTACTTTATTATTACAATCTCTTACAGCCGGGTGCCCATAATGAAGATGCTGGCACCGGGGAACGAAGACAGCAGGTGATACCGACTGGGGTGAGCATGGGACAGGGGAGTGGCTGTTTTTTAAAAGTCAGCAGCTTTTGTAGCTGAGGACTGATATTCTTTCCACAGGTGGCTGGAACTCCTCTTTAAGAAAAAATAGGTGTACAATCACTTTAAGGTAATGGGAGGAGATGGTAGTTCTAATTATAATATTCATACTTATCTAGAAGCTAGCTGTCTAAATTATGTAGTTGTTGACTCTATACTGTATGTATGCTTTATGTTGACTAGCAAACTGAGCTCGTCTCAAATTTACACTTAAAGTGTATTGAAGGTCAAAACTGTTTTTAATTTTTGGATAGAATGATAAGGGCTTAGAACGTTTCTCAGGAGTCCCAACTGGGGAGATTCCCTTGCTCTCTTTTCCTGGTGACCACTGTCAACTTGATTGAAAGTGAGGAAAAAGAAGAGGGTTAGAGGTAAAATCTTCCAACGGTGACACTTATTCTGGTGAAAACTGTCAAGGAGGGCATTTCTCTCACTTTGGAGAAGTTTGGTCTACAGGACAAGCAGTGAGAAGAAGCAAGGCAAGAAAATCCCAGGGCGTTGAACTATTCCTTAAAAAGTTTTGACTTTAGGAATATTTTACAATACATTTTTTATGACAAAAATATGGAGCTACTGATGTGTTTACATTCTGAGAATGCTAGCTGTGTGGCTGTCATATTAACACCTTGGATACTAACTAACCCAATACTGACCAGGCATTCTGACTTTCCTTTTCATAATATTCATTCCAGGGCAGTGACTCGGAAGGTATTAAAGCCAGATCATCAGCCTAATAGCCAGACAATTACATTTCATACATTTCTTACAGAGGTGAGGAATGATAACCTCCATGTTTCTCTTATGAATATGTTTTATTGGAAAAACTAAGTGTTCAAATGGTCCATCGTATACATTGATGTTTTGTTGGCTTATATAGCAGTGATTTATCGTTCGTTTTGTTGGGTCATTTACACCACCTTTGTTAATATGAAAACAGAGCTAGCATCAAGATACATATTTGCAACATAAACATTCAAACCAGGGTGGTTTGGAGCAAACATTATTTTTAAACTAAAAGGGGGTATTGGGTGGGGTTAGGGAGGGGAACAAGAGGGTGAGTGCCTCAGAGCCATGTTAGGGGTTCCAGGTAGATAGGAAGTAAACCTCATAAATCCACCAGGCGCTGGTCAAAATCTGCCAGCAGGAAATATGAGATCCATGGGTCCCACGTTTTTTTTCTTATGGAAGTTTTGTTTTTGTTTTTTTAACCTAGTCAAGTCATGCAGGTATGGTCTGACTGCTGAAGGATTTTTTCTCTGGTTGGTGCATAAATATGTATACTTAGAAAATTTAGGGAATCAAGTATATGACAGAAAAGAATAGTGATTGTCTGAAAATATCCATTATATCCAATCTAAAAAGTATCTTGTGCTTAGAAACGTGGAATGTGTATTTTCAATTTTCTACCAAATTGGCTGGATTGAGCAAAGATTATTACATGTGTATGTGTATCTTAAAGTGATTGTAAAGTCTTGTTATTTTTAAATAACAAACATGTCATACCTACCTGCCCTGTGCAGTCGGTTTTTGCACAGATTGGCCCGGATCCTCCTCTTCTCGGGTCACTCGCCGGTGCTCCTGGCCCCTCCCTCCTGTTGAGTGCTCCGACAGCAAGCAGCTTGTCACAGCTCCCTGTGTCCACTCAGATACAGAGCTGCGACCCGGCCCCGTCCCCTCTCTCTCCTGATTGGCTGACAGCAGCATGAGCCAATTGCGCTGCACTGCTGTCTCACCGAATGAGGAGGGGAGTCCCGGGCAGCTGAGACAATCCTACAACATCGCTGGATAAAGAAGGGCTCAGGTAAGTATTAGAGGGAGCTGAAGGGGGCTGCTGCACACAGAATTTTTTTTTTATCTTAATGCATAAAATGCATTAAGATAACAAAAAACCTTCTGCCTTTACAATCCCTTTAAATGTATAGATCATATGCAATATTCCAATAGTAACATGTTTTTTCCATTGACTGACCATGTTCCATATCTAGGTTTGTCTTGCCATCATCCTACTCCTGACTGACTGAATGTAATTTGAAATTAGTTTAGAAATTTGGGAAAATATCTAATGCATAACACTGGGCCTGTTCAAGAAGGTAGATTTGTAATACCTACAGCAAGTAAAAAGATTATTTAATTCATTCTCCCTTTCTGCACCGGCAAAAAGGAATGGGAGCACACACTTAGTTATTATTAAGTATATAAACAGTAAGAGAGGGAGGTCAGATCATATTGGCCCCATAAAGAATGATGAAGGTAATCTGGTTACAAAGGATGGAGAAATGGCAAAGGTGTTAAACTTATTTTCTCCTCGGTATTCACAAAGAAAACGGGGGGCTCAATTATTCAGAACTACAATGTTGGTCCTCACGACACGTCACAGGAAGCACCCTCATGGCTAACTGAGGATAAAATTAGGAATAGGCTTGAAAAATTTAACACTAATAAGTCTCC
The DNA here is from genome assembly GCA_018402905.1 of Glandirana rugosa. Lineage (NCBI taxonomy): Eukaryota > Metazoa > Chordata > Amphibia > Anura > Ranidae > Glandirana > Glandirana rugosa. The sequence goes on along the minus strand of BLSH010516986.1, from coordinate 334,436 downwards.
GGGACCAGATGGCTTACACCCGAGGGTCCTTAAGGAACTCAGCCAAGTTATTGCCAGACTAATTGTAACTAATCTTAAAGAGCAGTTTTCTGACTGGTATGATACCAGCTGATTGGAGGAAAGCCAACGTAGCACCAATATATAAAAATGGAGCAAGATATATCCCTGGGAACTACAGACCAGTTAGCTTAACATCAATAATTTGCAAGCTCTTGGAGGGAATAATAAGGGATTATATACAAGATATACAATCTATTAACCTTCTATGAGGAGGTGAGCTGGCATCTAGATAAAGGAAGGCCTGTAGACGTGGTGTATCTAGATTTTGCAAAAGCATTTGATACAGTTCCCCATAAACGTTTACTGTACAAACTATGGTCTCTCAACATGGATTAAAGGGTGAGTACCTGGACTGAAAAATGGTTACAGGGGCGAGTCCAGAGGGTGGTGATAAATGGGGAGTACTCAGAATAGTCTGATGTAGAAAGTGGGGTTCCCCAAGGTTCTGTCCTGGGACCAATCCTATTAAATTTATTCATAAACGATCTGGACTATGGAATAAACAGCTCAATCTCAATATTTGCGGATGATACCAAGCTAAGCAGGGCAATACATTCTCCACAGGATGTGGAAACCTTGCAACGATCTGAACAAATTAATGGGGTGGCAAATGATGTTTAACGTAGAAAAATGTAAAATAATGCATTTTGGTACCAAGAACATGAACGCAAACTACTCACTAGGGGGAGAGCCTCTGGGGAAATCTAGGATGGAAAAAAACCTAGGGGTCCTAGTAGAGAACAGGCTCAGCAGTGGCATGCAATGCCAAGCTGCTGCAAGCAAAGCTAACAAAGTGTTGGCATGCATCAAGAAAGGAATCAACTCCAGGGATAAATCAATAATTCTTCCACTATACAAGTCTCTGGTGAGGCCACACCTGGAGTATGCCGTCCAGTTCTGGGCACCAGTCCTCAGGAAGGATGTCCTGGTACTGGAAAGGGTTCAGAGAAGGGCAACAAAGCTAATTAAGGGATTGGAAGACCTTAGTTATGAGGAAAGATTACAAGCACTGAACTTATTCTCTCTGGAGAAGAGACACTTGAGAGGGGATATGATTTTAATGTACAAATACTGTACCGGTGACCCCACAATAAGGACAAAACTACTCAGCACAAGGGAGTGCACAAAGACACGCGGCCATTTGCTAAAAATAGAAGAAAGGCAGTTTAACCTTAAACTGCGTAGAGGGTTCTTTATGGTAAGAGCAGTGAGGATGTGGAATTCTCTTCCACAAGCAGTGGTTTCTGCTGGAAGTATAGATAATTTCAAAAAAACTATTAGATGCACACCTAAGGGACCACAACATTGAGTAATATACAATATAATACTGACATAAAAACACACACATAGGTTGGACTTGATGGACTTATGTCTTTTTCCAACCTCGCTGACTATGTAACTATGCAATTATGGACAACATGAAGCATAGTAGGCATTTCCCAAAACATTCTCTTTAACCAAGGATACTCAACAGGGACTTAACCATTCTTTGTGTTAGCTATGGAGCTTGAAGTAAACTAAACAAATGATCAACACCAGGCAGGAGCTACTATGAAGTAGATTTATTCAGATGGCTAGGAATAAGCAATTCAGGCAAGTTCAAACAGTTTGGGCTATTTATAATAATTTCTACAATAGAACCAAATGTGTTATCTTGAATCTTCTCCCAAATCAGATAATTCTACCCTGTACTTATATAAAGCAGCCCACAGATAACCCTGTACTTATATAAAGCAGCCAACAGATGACTCAATTCCACCATCAACACAGTCAGTGTTGATGAGGGGAATGCTTCCTGCAGCGCTATTGTGCTCTGCCTGTGGGGGGGGGGGCATGGGGAGCCTTCCCAGCTGGCAGAATACAAGGATTACTGCTAGCAGCTATAGCCGCCAGCAGTAATCAAATTTAAAAAATCAGACAGGCTGGCTGTACCCAAGTAGATCAATGGATCGATTTGGGTACAATCAGCCTGCCCATAGATTGATCCAATCTCGTCCAGTCCCTGCTGAACCAGACAAATTTCGATTCACGTATGGTGGGCTTCAGAAGTTGACAAGAACAATAGATCGCTGTTCTTGTTATGGTCAGACTCCCTCATTTCAAGGTTAGAATGCGGCTTTTTTGGCATTGAACCTATTGTTCATTATTCTAAGAAAACATGCTTATGATTTTATGTCACTGAACCCTTGTTACCTCGACCTACAGAGGATGTGCTTATGACTTTCTGTCACTAAACTCTTATTACCTCAATTAAAATACACCATAATATGCAACTATGACACCAGCCATTTGATGGCTTGACAGTTTAGTTGAGAGCTAACATACAGTGCCTTAAAAAAATATTCATACCCCTTGGAATTTTCCACATTTTGTCATGTTACAACCAAAAACCTAAATGTATTTTATTGGGATTTTATGTGATAGACCAACACAAAGAGGCACATAATTGTGAAGTGGAAGGAAAATGATGAATGGTTTTCAAAATTTTGTTACAAATAAATATGTGAAAAATGTGGGGTGTGTTTGTATTCAGCCCCCTGAGTCAATACTTTGTAGAACCACCTTTCCCTGCAATTACAGCTGCAAGTCTTTTTGGGGATGTCTCTTAACAGCTTTGCACATCTAGAGAGCAGTGGCAGCCAGTGGTTTTGTTGGGGGGGGGCTGCAAAAAAACACAACCCCCCCCCCGTGCGGCACCTCTCCCCCACTGTTTTCCCCTGCACTTACCCCATCTAGGCGGGTAGCGTGCTGCGTCTCCATGTCCTGTCCACGGTGGCTTCCAGCATGCGGCTCCTCCCCTACTCCTCCTGGGCATCCAATAGGATCACCTGTCCCTTCAGCCAATTGGGTGACAGGTGTCAAAATCTGTTACCTGATTGGCCGGGGGGAGGATCAGTGTTACAACAGAGAATAACACACCTCTGGCTCTAATAAGTGCTTCAAAAAAACACCCCCGCAATTGTAATACATGCAGCCCAGCATCCTGAAAGGGGCCAGGTGCATAGATAGGGGAGGTGGCAGAAGGGATGGGGGGCGGTGCTCCGGCGCCCACAATGGATGGGCCGCCCGTTAGAAAGTGACATTTTTGCCCATTCTTTTTTGTAAAATAGCTCAATGTCAGATTGATTGGAGAGCATCTGTGAACAGCAATTTTCAAGTCTTGCCACAGATTCTCAATTGGATTTAAGTTTGGACTTTGATTGGCCATTCTAACACATGAATATTCTTTGATCTAAACCATTCCATTGTAGTTCTGACTGTATGTTTAGGGTCGTTGTCCTGCTGGAAAATGAGTCTCCGTCCCAGTCTCAAGTCTTTTGCAGGTTTTCTTCTACGATTGCCCTGTATTTGGCTCCATCCATCTTCCCACCAACTCTGACCAGCTTCCCCGTCCCTGCTGAAGAAAAGCATCTCCACAACATGATGCTGCCACCACCATGTTTCATGGTGGGGATGGTGTGTTCAGGGTGATGTGCAGTGTTAGTTTTCCGCCACACAGAGCGTTTTACCAAAAAGTTCAATTTTTGCCAAAAAGTTCAATTTAGGTCTCATCTGACCAGAGCACCGCATGGTTTCTCGCAAACTGAAGACAGGACTTCTTATGGCTTTCTTTCAACAATGGCTTTCTTCTTTCTATTCTTCCATAAAGGGCAGATTTGTGGAGTGCACGACTAATAGTTGTCCTGTGGACAGATTCCCCCCTGAGCTGTGGATCTCTGTAGCTCCTCCAGAGTTACCATGGTCCTCTTGGCTGCTTCTCTGATTAATGCTCTCCCTGCCCGGACTGTCAGTTTAGGTGGACGGCCATGTTTTTGGTAGGTTTGCAGTTGTGCCATACTCTTTCCATTTTCGGATGATGGATTGAACAGTGCTCTGTGAGATGTTCAAAGCTTTGGATATTTTTTTATAACCTAACCCTGCTTTAAACTTCTCCACAACTTTATCCCTGACCTGTCTGGTGTGTTCCTTTGTCTTCATGATGCTGTTTGTTCACTAAGGTTCTCTAACAAACCTCTGAGATCCTCACAGAACAGATTTTTTTCATACTGAGATTAAATTACATGCAGGTGGACTCTATTTACTAATTAGGTGACTTCTGAAGGCAATTGGTTCCATTAGATTTTAGTTAGGGGTGTCAGAGTAAAGGGGCTGAATACAAATGCACTCCACACTTTTCACATATTTGTAAAAAATGTTGAAAACCATTTATCATTTCCCTTCCACTTCACAATTATGTGCCACTTTGTGTTGTTCTATCACATAAAATATATTTATGTTTTTGGTTGTAACGTGACAAAATGTGGAAACTTTCAAGTGGTATGAATACTTTTTCAAGGCACTGTAAGGACACTACTAGTAACTGACAGTGGGCATGCTTTAAAAAATGTAACTGTTTTGGAAAACTGGTAAATTTTGTGGATTTAGTTGCACATTTCTATATAGTGAGATAATCTATAGATTTTTAGAATTAAGTAATTTAACTGCTGCGTAATAATAATAATACATATGCTAAATAATGCTAACATAATAAAATATATGGGGAAAATGTCAATATCCCGCTACAAGCTCTTAGCCACCTTCATTTAGACTAACACTAATATAATTGGTCTGGAGGTAGAAAGCTACCTTCATAAGCTTTGTCTTTGTAGATGATGCCCTGAAGCAGCTATTCAACCTAATGATATCCTTTCCCAACCGCTCTGTTTAAAAGCATTTGGCTCAGCCTCAGTATTCAATATCCATATGCACATGGCCAAACTTAAAGCTTTATCTCCCGCACTACTCAAAACAATGTCACACTCAGGGGAGGGCTGGGCCAGGGGGCAGGGTGGTAATTGCCCCCAAGGCCACCCTAACTTACATTTTAAAATGGCCGACGGTCACTGCCCGCTCACACTTTTTTCTTCTTGTGGAGGAAGGAAAGGGGGGCCAGGGGCGCAGCCAGCAACTAACTGCAGGCGGGGGGGCACCCAGGGCTGGCTGTGCTGATGGGCACTAGCGAGCCCGCATTGATGGGCATTGATCAGGTTGCATTTGATAGGCACTGGTGAGGCTGCATTGATGGGCACTGGTGCGGTTGCATTGATGGGCACTAGGCTGAATTGATGGGCACTGATGAGGCTAAGCTGATAGGCACTGATGAAGCTGCATTGGTGGGCACTGATGAGCTGCATTGATGCATTATTATTGTTAAACCTCCTTTGTTGCTATTAACATTAAATTATGTTACCACATTGTATCATATTTGTCTTGCTTCATAACATCAATATCTGTTCTAAAACCAGGTGGGCATGGATGGTGAGCTGATTTGGTGGTTCATTGGGCCACTTGACTGAACTTTCCCCCCAGGCCTAAGGCTGCCAGCCCTCCCCTGGTCACACTGCAGTGCTTTTTTGAGTTGTTGTTGGTTCATCCTCTTTTGCATATCTGGAAGTTCATACTAATAACTGCAGACACCCTTTACAAAGAGAACTGCCCCGGTAATCAGTCAGTAGTCATTTCCTACAGGCTAAGCACTATATAATGGCAAAGTCTGCTTTATGTGTTAAATCCCAGAACTGGTAAATATATTCTTCACTATCCCAAACCATTATATAATTATATATATATTATTGTGCAGAAGTTTTTCTTCGAGTTATCTTGGACACTTACTTAAGAGAAAACTTTGAGAAAACAGTTGACTAATTCCATCACCACCCACTTCCCGAGAATCTGGGGCAACATTATTCTGGCATATTGCGTTCACCCAATCTCTGCATTTACTGAACAAGATCTTCACTGAAATAACACATTCTTTAGGTTTCCCGCCTTATTTCACCCCTTTCGCTGGCAGCAAACAGCCTACAGCTAAGATTAGACTAGTGGGTGTTTTACCAACCTGTTATCCACTTACTGCATTAATCTGCTTGCTTATCTAATGAACATTTTGTTACAACATGTTTTCTAGTTGTAATTTATGCAATGCTGTCTGTTATTTGTGCAAATATTCTAGCGTTGTAACATTACAAGTCACGTCTCAATAAAAATGTATTAAACAAGAAAGAAGGAAAAAACACATTTTACAGCACTTAACTGTATAGCATACTCTTGCCTTAAGAGCTTTCAGTAACCAGTGAAATCCTGCCCCTGTTGGGAGCACTAGTCTAGAGGAGAGCAACCCTGCAGCCAACCCTAGGCAGGCTAGTCTGCATCATAGGTAGGTGGCTGTACATCCATTTTCACTCTATTGAGTATGGTGCCATACAGGGTATGTTTGTAATTATTTTGCAGACAACAAACATGCTTATATTCCTAGTCAAGGTGGGAGTAGTGAATGTAACAGCAAAATAATTAACATCAAGGCATATAACGTGAGTAATGGACTGAAGACTGTGCTGCTGTATTAGCTGCCAGCTATCACAGGTTGGCAAATACTCACCATCTGGTATAAAAAAAGAGCAGAGGGATTTCAATGGCAGAAATAACATCAGTGAATTTCAGATGAGGTTATTATTCTGGACAGGAACATTCAAGGTTATTGGAGAATGGAATAATGACTAGAAGGCTGATCACACTGCCATCTCTTGTGCTGTAGGTACATTGTCCGGACGGATTTAAATGGAAGTGAGTGGTTTTTTTAGGATGGAGATCGTGGTTGGATTCATCTCCCATGATGTATACGAAATATCAAGTAAAAAAAGACACAGGACACACATTTACCAAGATGAAACTCGTATAGATATCCGTCTGAACCTGTGTATGGTCAGACGAGATTAAGTGAATCAATGATTCTCTTATTGTGTAAAGTGTTATAACAGGACAAAACAGATCTGATTTGAGAACTAATACGTGTTACTGTACTGGACAGTGTTTCTCAATATACGTCCTGTGGCCGTAATATTGATAAGTAATACATGGATGTCGTGTTCTCTACCGTCACACTAGTCGGAAGATCAGTAATAAGGTAAGAGGTTATTGGAACTTACAAGGACAGGTCTTATTATTGGAGTAGACTTTAAGT
>BLSH010516986.1:292130-312981 GCA_018402905.1 Glandirana rugosa | reverse complement strand
AGTAACATTATATTTCTCATCAACGTTACTGTATTCTTATTTTTTAAAGTTGAAAAAGTGTATTTTTTCCCAAAAAATTGCATTTGTAAGACCGCTGCGCAAATACAGTGTGACATAAAGTATTGCAACCATCTCCATTTTATTCTCTAGGGTGTCTGCTAAAAAAAAATATAATGTTTGGGGGTTCTAAGTAATTTTCTAGCAAAAAATACTGATTTTCACTTGTAAACAACAAGTGTCAAAAATAGGCTTGGTCCTAAATAAAAACATCCTAAGCAGAAAAATCCTGCAAAATCTAAAGCAAAATAATACAATGCTAAAACATGAACCTTACAGCATTATAATGACTCTAGTACCAGATGTAAACCCATATGTGCAGTATGTCTCAAAACCATATTCGGTGTATATATCAAGAAGTACATATATCACCATGGCAGAGTTTGTACATGTATACACAACATACATAAAAATCTCCAGGTGGATGTTGCCTTGGTTGGGATCCAAACCAACGACCTTGTGCTGCCAGGCGGAAATACTAACCACTTAGCCGCTGTGCTGCCCATTAAACTCCAAGAGGTCTATTTACTAAAGCTGGAGAGTGCAAAATCGCTCTCACTTCTGCATAGAAACCAGTCAGCTTCCAGGTTTTATTGCCAAACTTAATTGAACAAGCTGAGGTTAGAAGCTGATTGGTTTCTCTGCAGAAGTGAGACTGATTTTGCACTCTCCAGCTTTAGTAAATAAACCCCCAACTGCCATTTACTGTAATTAACAGTAATGTAGGAGTTTTCTATTGTTTTCTGTAGTTTTATTTTAAATGCTGACAATTTGTAATTCTGTTTTACCCTTTTTTGTGATCCAGGTACCCCTGCCAGACAGTGTAGTCAAGTTCTTGACAACAAAGGAGTTGCAGCTCACTGAGAAGGTCATCTTTGCTTCATGTTCACATTGCTAGAATCAAAAAAGTGTGTAAAACAGAACCATAACTGGCTCAGAATGCTGACCTTGCTTCTTTCAGTCAGTACCGCTATAAAGGGGATAACAGGAAACCAAAATAAATTCTGCTGTCATATCCAAACTGTATTTAAAAATGCATGTAATAAGTTTTGTAATGAGTGCAAAATTATATTAAAGTAGAACTATAGCCAAATATAACAATATGAATTGAATAGCCTATGAAAAAATAAAGTAAAACGCAAAGAACAGCTTTTGGTGCAATATTCAACTTAAAGGGGTTGTAAAGACTCATGTTTTTTTCGCCTTAATGCATTCTTTGCATTAAGGTGAAAAACCTTTTCTCAGTAGTGACCCCCCAGAGCACCCCTTTTACTTACCTGAGCCCGTTCGTTCCATTGGCTACGAGCAAGCCGCTCCAGCTGGTGTCATGTGTCCTCATTGGCTGGATTGATAGCAGAGGAGCCATTGGCATTGAGGGGCGGGGTCGAGTCCCACTGTTTGTGTGAATACACGCAAACAGCAGGACATGGGAGTGTGACCCCAGGGAAGCTTTCCCTGACGGGTCACTCGATGCGAAGGAGGGCCCAGGAGCGCTGCTGGAAGACCCCAGAAGATGAGGTTCGGAGCCACTCTGTGCAAAACCACTGCACAGAGGACGGTAAGTATGAAATGCTTATTATTTTAAGGGGAAAAAAATGAAGCTTTACAATCGTTTAAATTCAGAGATTTCCCCAGCAGTAGTTTTTTTTTCTGCCCATAGATGTCCTCAGTCTGATAGCCACCATTATTCAACTGACTTCCTGAGCCCAAGTCACCCTGGCCCTGCCCCAGCCTGTGATTGGACAGTAAAATGAGAAGCAGCATAGATAAGCTCTTCCCTCTGTCACTGCTTTCTCTTCCTATCAGCATTCTTCTTGTCAATACATGATGACAACTGATTGGCTCTTTGTGCTATTTCTTTCTCTCACATTTCAGTCCTAGTGTACAGAGACTGTAAGAAGATGATGCCAATTTAACCCCTTCCCGCCCACCCCATCACCCCTTTAACTGGGCTCATAAACCTGGAGGGTTGAACTCTGCCTAGTCACGTGACCACTGTGATCGGCGGGCATACAGTGGTCACATGATCGGGAGCTGCTTCCCAATCATTAGTACTGTGCATTTGTGCTGGGAGCGTGCAGTGAGCGTGCGGTAAACACAAAAACTTTTGCTGCCCATGGACGCATATGTGTGGTGTGTGAGAGCTAAAGCCCACCCTCTTTGCTGTCACGCATACAGTATGAGTTATGTGGGCAGGTCAGGTAATTACACTGCTTGCATTTCAATGAACTACCAGGGTGCTGGGCGTTCTAGGTAGTTCATTGAACTTCCTGTGATTCAGTAACCCCCTGCACATATTGGAGGCAGGACAGCTACACTGACAGTCTGGAGGAGGCTGGAATTACACCCATGATCTGTGGGTGTTGATTTACTAAAACTGGGGAGCGCAAAATATGGTGTAGTTCTGCCTAGAAACCGATCATCTTGCAGGTTTTTTTTGTCAAAGCTTAAAGCAGACCTTCAGTCATTTTTTCAGCTTTCCATCTATTAAATCTTCTGTCCTTGTCGTTTTAACTTTGGATAGTAAAACATTTTTTTTTCTGCCAGTAAATACCTTATACAGCCCACTTTCTGTTGTCTGGTCATTAGCCTAGGCTTATGACATCATGCACAGCTCTCTCACTCTCGTGAGAGTTTGCGAGGAAGAGAGGGGTGATAAGTCATAAGAGGGCCAAAGAGAGCTACAGAGCTGGAGGTGTGCCTCTGTGTGTCTGTGTGAATCCAGGAAGTGAACAGCCAGCAGCTTCAGCTGCCCACAGTTAAAATGGCTGCAGCCAGACTTAGTGGAGGGAGATTTCTGCAGCATATTTGGCAAGTACAGAATCACGGTATATATAAAGTAATATGCAAAGTGGTTGGAGGGAAGCTTCAGAATGGCAAAGATGTTTTTATTACAAATTATGTGAGCAGACTGCAGTTCCTCTTTAACCACTTCAATACAGGACGTTTATACCCCCTTCCTGCCCAGACCAATTTTCAGCTTTCAGTGCTCTCACAATTTGAATGCCAATTACTCTTTCATGCTACACTGTACGCAAACAACATTTTTATAATTTTTTTCACACAAATAGAGCTTTCTTTTGGTGGTATTTAATAACCTCTGGGTTTTTTATTTTTTGCGACATAAGTGAAAAAATTGCGAACATTTTGAAAAAAACACTTTTTTTTCGTTTCTATCATAACATTTTGCAAATAAGTAATTTTTGTTCATAAATTTGGGCCAAAACATATACTGCTACCTATATTTGGTAAAAAATAACCCAAATAAGTGTATATTATTTGGTCTGTGTGAAAGTTATAGAGTCTACAAGCTATGGTGCCAATCATTGAAAATTGATCACACCTGATGTACTCATTTCTTGAGGCCCTGAAATGTCAGGAGAGTACACATACCCCCCAAATGACCCATTTTTGAAAAGTAGACATTCCAAGGTATTTAGTAAGAGGCATGGCGAGTTTTTTGAAGTTGTACTTTTTTCCCCACAATTCTTGGGAAAATTAAGATATCATTATTTTTTTTTCACAAAATTGTCGTAACAAGTTATTTCTCACACACAGCATATGCATACTTCCAATTACACCCCAAAATACATTCTGCTACTCACCCCGAGTATGGCGATACCACATGTGTGAGACTTTTTCACATCCTGTCCACATAGAGAGGTCCAAAATGCAGGGAGCACAGTCATGCATTCTAGGAGCAGAATTTTCACATCTAATTTCCTAACGACCTATTACACTTTTGAAGGCCTTGGAGCACCAGGACAATGGAATTACCCACAAAATTACCCAATTTTGGACAGCAAATACCCCAACGTATAATCTATGAGGCATTATGAGTCTTTTGAATGGTTAATTTTTTTCCACAAGTCTTTGAAAAACGTGGAAAGAAAATGAAAACACTTTTATTTTTACACAAAGTGGTCAATTTATAAGATATTTCTAACACATAGCATGTACATAGCAAAAATTACCCCCCAAAATATATTCCGCTACTCATCCTGAGTATGGTGATACCACATGTGTGAGACCTTTACACAGCCTGGGCCCATAGAGAGGTCCAACATGTAGGGAGCACCGTCAGGCGTTCTAGAAGCATAAATTACACATATGATTTCCTAACCACCTATTACACTTTGGAAGGCCCTGCAGCACCAGGACAATAGAATTACTCACAAAATGACCCCATTTTGGAAAGCAAACATCCCAGCGTATATTCTATGAGGCATTATGAGTCTTTTGTACGGTTCATTTTTTTCCATAAGTCTTCAGAAAACGAAAGAAAATGAAAACTTTTTTTTTTCACAAAGTGGTCAATTTATATGATATTTCGAACACATAGCATGTATATAGCAAAAATAACCCCCCAAAATATATTCTGCTACTCGTCCTGGGTATGGCGATGCCACATGTGTGAGACTTTTTCACACCCTGGCCACATAGAGAGGTCCAACATGCAGGGAGCACCATCAGGTATTCTAGGAGCAGAAATTTCACATCTAATTTCCTAACGACCTATTACACTTTTAAAGGCCGTGGAGCACCAGGACAATGAAATTACCCACAAAATGACCCCATTTTGGAAAGCAAACACCCCAACGTATATTCTAAGAGGCGTTATGGGTCTTTTGAATGGTTCATTTTTCCCACAAGTCTTCGAAAACGTGGAAAGAAAATGAAAACGCTTTTATTTTTACACAAAGTGGTCAATTTATATATTTAGATATTTCTAACACATGTGTGAAACTTTTTCACACCCTGGCCACATACGAAGGCTGAACATGTAGGGAGCGCCGTCGGGTGTTCTAGGAGCATAAATGACACATAAAATTTCATTCATACCTATTACACTTTTGAAGGCCTTGGAGCACCAGGACAGTGGAATTACCCCCAAAATGACCCCATTTTGGAAAGCAAACACCCAAGGTATATTCTATGAGGCATGGGCTGCAGATAGGTACTCAGGTACTCTGATGGGCTGCAGATAGGTACTCAGGTATTCTGATGGGCTGCAGATAGGTACTCTGGTACTTTGATGGGCTGGAGACAGTTACTCGGGTAATGTGATGGACTGGTAAAATGTACTTGGGTACTCTGATGGGCTGCAGATAGGTACTCGTTTACTCAGATGGGTTGGTGACAGGTACTCAGGTAATCTGAAGGGCAGGTGACAGGTACTCGGGTACTTTGGTGGGCTGGTGACAGGTACTCGGGTATGCTGATGGGCAGGTGACAGGTACTCGGGTACTCTAATGGACAGGTGACAGGTACTCAGGTACTTTGGTGGGCTGGTGACAGGTACTCGGGTTCTTTGATGGGCTGGTGACAGGTACTCAGGTACTCTGATGGGCTGGTGACAGCTACTCAGGAACTCAGGTGGGCTGGTGACAGGTACTCGGATACTGAGATGGGCAGGTGACAGGCACTCTGGTAAACTGATGGTCTGGTGACAGGTATTCGGGTACTCTGATGGGCAGGTGACAGGTACTCGGGTACTCTGATGGGTTGGGGACTTGTACTTAGGTACTTTATGTAACGTGGAGCCGCGCTAAAGCTCAAAATTAAAGTCTCTATTCAAGGACCAGAATCCTGGATAATTTGAGGAATGGATGAAGCAAAAATCCTGAGTATCCGAATAGGAGGCTTACCCCAATGAAATGATAAAAGCGCCTATATCATAAGCTTCAGGTGAATTCTCAGGTCTGCAGCTGGTCGGTCCTCCCGTCTCATCAGGCACGTCAAATGGTCACATAAAAATAAATGTGTAAAAAGATGCCATATGGTGAAGTACGTAGGGATCAGAGAGTATGGAGCCCACCACCTACACCACAACCATGTATGTGCACAAGCCAGGGGACCGGGACCACCACCAGAAGAAATGGAGGCTTACCAACTCTAAATAGGTATGACACTTGAGATGGGCACCCAGGTACTTTGATGGGTTGGTGACAGGTACTTGGGTACTCTAATGGGTTGGTGACGGGTACTCGGGTACTCAGATGGGTTAATGGCAGGCACTCGGGTACTTTGATGGGTTGGTGACAGGTACTTGGTTACTCTGATGGGCTGGTGACAGGTACTGGGGTACTCTGATGGGCTGGTGACAGGTACTCGAGTACTCAGATGGGCTGGTGACAAGTACTCAGATACTCTGATGGGCTGGTGGCAAGTACTCGGGTACTCTGATGGGCTGGTGACAAGTACTCGGGTACTCCGATGGGTTGGTGACAGGTACTCGGGTACTCCGATGGGTTGGTGACAGGTACTCGGGTACTCAAATGGGTTGGTGACAGGTACTCGAGTACTTTGATGGGCAGGTGACAGGCACTCGGGTACTTTGGGCTGTGACAGGTACTCGGGTACTTTGATGGACAGGTGACAGGTACTCGGGTACTTTGATGGACAAGTGACAGGTACTCGGGTACTTTGATGGACAGGTGAAAGGTACTCAGATACGTTGATGGACAGGTGACAGGTACTCTGATGGGCTGTGACAGGTACTTTGATGGGGTGGTGACAGGTCCTCTTTATTGGGGGGAATCAGTGTGCTTGGTGTGTATATCTGGCGGTAACAAGCTGTTACTGCAATCTCCCTCTCACACACGATCGGTGTGTGAGAGGGAGAACCCGGTAACAGCTTGTTACCGCTGTTTGTTTACATCAGATGATGGACACAGCCGGTCACGTGGTAAAGAGCCAATTCCATTGGTTCTTTACCCTGATCGGAGCTGGGCTTTGTCCGAGGGACAAGCTTCAGCCCCGATCGCCCCTGGGGGCATGCACAAGCGGTCTGCACAGCAAGCACAGTAGTGACCAGCTGTGATTGGACACAGCCGGTCACGTGGTAAAGAGCCAAATCTTTTGGCTCTTTACCCCGATCGGGGAGGGACACGTTCGATCCACCACGATTGCCGCGCTGCCGGCCCCCAGGGGCCCGCAGTAGCGGCGAAAAGCGGCCGACGTCATATGACGTCTGTCCGGATCGACGAAGGGTTCCTGCCGACGTCATTTTACAATGACTTGGTAGGGAATGGGTTAACCACTTGACCTCCGGAAGGTTTACCCCCTTCGTGACCAGGCTATTTTTGCGCGGTCATGCAACACTGTACCCAAATGAAATTTATATAATTTTTTTCACACAAATAGAGCTATTTTTTGATGATATTTGATCATCACTGGGTGTTTTATTTTTTCTGATATAAACAAAATATACCAATAATTTAGAAAAACTATATTTTTACTTTCTGCTACAAAACATATCCAATAAAAAAAGTTTAAAAAATAAAATTTCTCATAAATTTTGGACAAAATGTATTCTGCTACATGTCTTTGATTAAAAAAAATCCCAATAAGTGTATATTGAATGGTTTACGTGAAAGTTATAGCGTCAACAAACTATGGTACATATATTTTAGTTGTTTTTTTATATTACTAATAACAGTGATCAATGACTTATAGTGGGACTGCGGTGGCCAATCTGAAACAGGGAGGCAGCCAAGAAACTTTTCACTAAAACTCTTGCAAAAGAGTCTGCCGCCAAGCCAGCCGCTTTCATGCCTGTATTTTCTGAATCTGAGCCTACAGTAGATGCTGCTGATGCTGTCTGGACAGAAGAACCTGTAGATCCATCCATCTGGGACACAGTGAGTACTCCAGCCCTCCTAGTCTCAGAAACTGAGCCCAGTGAACAATAGCCCACTGAGCCTGAAACTACCCTCAGAGAAATCCCTGCAGTGTTTACCTCCTGGAATACTGCCCTTATTTATCTGGCAGTTGAAATCACAGAGCGTTAAAATAGAACTGACTTTAGTCAGACAGGATATGCAGAAGCTGAGAGACCGCACGGCAGCTCTGGAGGGGCAGATGAGTAATGTGGAAGTGACTTTAGTCAGACAGGATATGCAGAAGCTGAGAGACCGCACGATGGCTCTGGAGGGGCAGATGAGTAATGTGGAAGATGAAATGGCACCATTACAATGCGATGTGTGGCCTGAACAATCTCTGACTTCAGACTATGCAGCTCAATTAGAAGACATGGAGAATGGACTCAGGAGGAATAATATGAGAGCAGTGGGCATTCCTTAGAAAGCAGATGGGGAAAGTCCCATTGCTTTTATTGAAAACTGGCTTATTAATACTTTTGGAATTAATTATGTTCGCAGTGGAGAGGGCTCACAGGTTTCCTGCTAGGCCGCCAGGACCTGGAGAACCACTAAGACAGTTCATGTTCAAGCTCTTGAAATTTAAGGATCGTGATGCCATTCTATTTCAAGCCAAAATTAAGGTAAATGCTATGATTGTGGACAATGTCTGGATTTTGTTTTATCCTGATTTCTATGCTGAATGATACGCCGGAGAGCAAAGTTCACAGAAGTTAAAAAGCACCTTAGGCGTTTTGATGTCACTTATGCTATGCTTTACCCAGCTCGGCTCTGAGTTGCTGAAAACAATGCGACTCACTGGCTTAAAGGATAAGTTCACCTTCACAAAAAAATAATAAATGCACATCTTTTTGCAGGTAAAAAAATGTGGATTTATTATTTTTTTTGCATTGCATGATCATGATCAGCAGATGGGTGCTATGTAGGGCTCTTGCAGACTCGGCAAAGCAGTTACACACTAGCAGGAAGCATCAATGAATTACCACAGCGCTCAACAGCACCGTGGTAGTTTATTGAGAACTACAAGCACACAGCCACAAAGACTGTTGGACCTTATAGTTTTCTGATTAACAGAACTATGTGAATGGATGATGCGACCTTTTACAGATTGTGACAGCTAGCAGGAGGGAGAAGATCTCCCGCTAGCTGTCAGACTGGGGGTTTGGGGGAGCGGGGGGGCCGGTGCATCTGTAACATGTTACACCCTGAATATGGCCTATCTCAGGAGTCTTATTATTGAACAGATTTCCCATATTAAAACTAATACCAGAGAATGGGGAAATTATGTGTTTGATGACACTAGAATAGAAGAGGCGCTACATATTGCACACCATACTGCTGCGTCAGAACGTAGCTGGTTGGAGGCTCACACTTTATATCAACATGTTTCTCTTAGGCCCCTTTCACACTGTCGCAACTTGAAAGCCGCACGATTTTGATGCGATTTCGGGGAATGCCTGTGCAAACTTGAGGTCTATGCACCTCAACTCGCATTAAAGTCGGACCAAAGTAGTGCAGGGACTACTTTGAAGTCGGCACGACTTGAAGTCGTACATATAAATGGTTGTCATTGGAAATCATGGGGAAAGACTTGTCATGCAACTTTGCAGTCTAAAGTCGTAGGACAAGTAACACAAGTGTGAAAGAGGCCTTATAGCTGCTGAAAATAAACATTTTTTTATACAGAGACAATACTTTGATGAAGTAGAAAATACAAGTCACTTATTAGCAGTAATTGCCCACTCCCAGCAAAGTATATCACATATAGAAATCATCCAGAACCCAATGGGTGCAATGATACAAGATTAACAAGATCATTTTTTTCTGTATTCTGTCACTTTTTTAAGGACTTATATTCCTCTAAATTAAATTGCAGGATCCCTGAATAGGTAAGTTCCCTAATAGTAAAAGACAGTATTTGTAGCTGCTGACTTTTAATTTTTTGGTGGGGGGGCTAGAGCTCCTTTTTAGCTGTCAATGGGGCCTGTACTCCAAATGTTTGTACTATATATTATTTTGTTTAATAAAAGCTTATTTGATTAAAAAAAAAAATCAGCAGTACATTACACACTGACTGTCTGAATGAGTCATTGATGTGGCACAGAGTGACCTACCTCAGGCAGTCATTCATAAATGATATAGTTGATATTGACATGTCGGCTAGGAGCAACAGTGGCAGCCGATAGGATCCCTGTACACTGCCTGCTTTATCCATGTAAACATTAGCACAAATGTGTACAAGCCCACAATGTAAACTAAGGCTGAAATTACGGCCTCAGTTACAACCTTATAATCTTTTCTTTTTTTAGCTGTGTGAATGGGCCCATAGACTAGTATACAGATGCGTACGAAACACAACGCTGGGGAGATATCCCAGGAGCCGTCAGGAGGGGAGGCGAGGAGGAGGGGGTTTCTCAGCTAAGCACACTGTCCTGCATGCATACTTGAGCTAAAGGCAGGAAGTAGGAAGTAAATGCTACATGAATTATTTGCCCTTACTCAAGATGGTCGTGGCCAGAAATGCTAGGGCGTAGGGATGCCACCTCATCCCTTTCAAAACCTAACATATATGAATTACACAGGTTGCGTGACTAATTAAGGTGGTAATTAACCACTTGCCGATCGCCAGCCGCAGGTTGACGGCGACAAGGTGGTTCGACATCGCAAAACGCCGTCATACGACGGCGGCTGCAAGATCGAGCACTGTGAGCGCATGCCGCCGGAGGCACACTCGCGCGCTCACTGTGTCCGGGGGGGCTAGGAAGCGGGTGCGGCGGACTCGATCTCCGCCGGCTACCCGCGATGCCCCCCCCCAGAGTGAAAGAACGGAGGTCCGTGAAGTGAATGTAAACACGGATCTCCGTTCTGTGAGAGGGGGAAGGGCTGTGATCACAGCCTTCCTCTATATGGAAGCTGTGATCGCTCCCCTTTCCCTGCTAGGGCAGCCCACACACAGTTAGAACACGCCCAGGGAACACAGTTAACCTTAGAGCGCCCCCTGCAGGTTAACCCCTTCACTGCCAATGGCATTTACACAGTAATCAGTGCATTTTTATAGCACTGATCGCTGTATAAATGCCAATGGTCCAAAAAAAAAGTGTCAAAATAGTCCAACATGTCTGCCCCAATATCGCAGTACCGCTAAAAATCGCAGATCGCCGCCATTACTTGTAAAAAAAAAAAAAAAACCCCAAAAATGAATTCTCATCATCCGTAAACGCGGCAACTTTTGCACAAACCAATCAATAAACACCGATTGCGATTTTTTTAATCACAAATATGACCGTTGAAAACATTTTTTGGGGATTTGTATTTTAGCAAAAAGTAAGAAATTTGGGTGTTTTGCAAAATTGGCGCTCTTCTTTTGTTTATAGCGGTGATCAAATACCATCAAAATAAAGCTCTATTTGTGGGAAAAAAAGGACGCAAATTTCGTTTTGGTACAACATCGCACGACCGCGCAATTGTCAGTTAAAGCGACGCAGCGCCGAATCGCAAAAAGGGCTCTGGTCCTAAAGTGTGAAATCCTTATCTGCATTACATTAGCCTCAGATCCTGTGTTAGGCCCCTTTCACACGCATGGACCGTTCAGGTCCAACTGTCAGTTTTTCAGGCGGACCTGAACGGACGCTCCATTGTCCTCTATGGAGCGCCGGATATCAGCGGTGACATGTCCGCTGACATCCAATCCACTCCAATCCGCTAAACACAGACAGATGGAAACCCTATTTTCCATCCGTCTGGCGGATCGGATCAGATGAACACGGACAGGCGGTCTGTGTTCCTCCGATCCCCCATAGAGGAGAGCGGAGCTCTGACAGGTCAGTTTCCATTTTCCATATGTCTTCCTACAGAGACGAAGTATTGTTGAGGCTTGTGTAGTACTTCATAGATAAAGCACTCAGCTGTGCTATGACTGCAATGCAGTAAACATCTGCACTCAAAATATGTTTTCTGTGACTACACAAACATACGTGTCTGCATTCTCCAATATTTAGAAGGTTCGCAGAATCCCCGTGTGCCTGACAGAAATAAACAGCAGCATAACAAGCTGCAAGGGGAGATAAAACATCCTGGCACATCAGCACAGCGAGAACATCACAGGCTGTTGCACGTTGACATTTATTGATTAGCATTGTAATGTTCAGCGCTGGGACTTTGCTAGGAAATCCTATTTTCAATCACAACAAGGCACTTATTGCTGCAATCATTTTAGTGTCAAAGTGCTATGTCTGTAGCATGTTTACTTTCAGCATAATATACTCTAGTGTTCTGATGAAATATCTGTGTAGATCTACAGTATATCCCTTGTAATCCATGTGTTCATGACGCAGATAAATTGGAAACCCCAGGCTAAGATAGTACAAATAAATACGTTAGCAACCCCAAGTACACATAATATAGCTTACGGTTTTCTTTTCATCCAGTGTTTATTAGAAATCTATTATACGTTTTACTATACCCTTAGGGCGCTTTCACACTGCCTCTGCTGCGTTTTGGCCTCAGTGTGAGTGCAGCGCAGTGTACCCGTGGTTTTCGTGTGGGTAGGATGTGCTTTCTTATACACATCTATTATGTCCCACGATTTTGGTGCGTTTTCAGAAATGCACCACAACTAGGGTTGCACCGATACCGATACTGGTATCGGTGCCGATACTAGGCATTTTCGCAAGTACCGATACTCACGAAAATACCAGAAACCGATAGCAGAAGTGACATCAGCTTGGGAGCAGACCGTCTCCTCCTCCCCTTCAGCCAGTGCCATCCCTGCCTCCTCCTAGTGGCATCGCTTCGGGCCACCGGTCCTAACAAACATTTTTGAGAGAGGGATGTTCGGGTACCCTTTTCCCCATAGACGCCCATCCCCCCCCCCCCAGTGTCCAGTGATCCGGAAGTATACACAGTGGCCGGACACAGGTATGGTGGGAGACAGCATGCGCTCCAGACAGTGGAAGCGCGGCCGGATGGTATGGAGTCGGGCTGAACGACTCCTGTATGACATGCTTGTTGTGGCATATGTGCTGCTGTGACCCTGAGACATTTGGGAGAGTGAGAGGTATGTCCTGTGGTGAGTTTGGGGGACACATACTGCCGCAGGCCTGTGTCAGCGCCAGAGAGGAGAGAGCCGGAAGGAGGTGCAGGCTCTCTCCCATCCTGTTAGTGGAGTGCTCCTCTATAGAGTGGAAACATGTCTTCTGTACTATGTCTGCAGTCTCTGACAGTCTCCTGTACTATGTCTGCAGTCTCTGACAGTCTCCTGTACTATGTCTGCAGTCTCTGACCATCTCCTGTACTATGTCTGCAGTCTCGGACTGTCTCCTGTACTATGCCTGCAGTCTCTGACCATCTCCTGTACCATGCCTGCAGTCTCTGACCATCTCCTGTACTATGTCTGCAGTCTCTGACCATCTCCTGTACTATGCCTGCAGTCTTTGACCATCTCCTGTACTATGTCTTTAGTCTCTGACCATCTCCTGTACTATGCCTGCAGTCTCTGACCATCTCCTGTACTATGCCTGCAGTCTCTGGCCATCTCTTGTACCATGCCTGCAGTCTCTGACCGTCTCCTGTACCAAGTCTGCAGTCTCTGACCATCTCCTGTACCATGTCTGTAGTCTCTGACAGTCTCCTGTACAATGCCTGCAGTCTCTGACAGTCTCCTGTACCATGTCTACAGTCTCTGACAGTCTCCTGTACCATGCCTGCAGTCACTGCTGTCACTTCTGCCTTTTGCCTCAGTGTCTAGCTGTCTCCTGTACTAGGCCTGCAGTATCTGGCTGTCTCCTGTACTAGGCCTGCAGTATCTGGCTGTCTCCTGTAGCAGGCCTGCAGTCTTTGACGGTCTCCTGTACCATGCCTGCAGTCTCTGGCTGCCTCCTGTACCAGGCCTGCAGTCTCTGATGGTCTCCTGTACCAGGCCTGCAGTCTCTGATGGTCTACTGTACCATGCCTGCAGTCACTGCTGTCACTTCTGCCTGCATTCACCTCCTTCCCTCCACCAGCTGTCACCTCTGCCCTCCCCCATGTCTCCCAATGACTCTCCCATTCACATCCTCTTCCCCACCAGTGATCACAGCCTCACAGCCTTTTTTTTTCCATTCCAACTCTCCCACCCCACAATGCCTATTTTACCCCATTCTCAACTACCCTGCCCTCACTTACCCCTCTACCCCCCCCGCCCTCCCCCAACTCCCCAACACCCCCCCCCTCACCTCTCAAACCACCCCTCTACCTAATCTTCCAAGGTGATAGGTATCGGTGACTACCAAAGGTAAAGTAGTAATATCGGTGCAACCCTAACCACAACCATGGGACATAATAAAAGTCTATGGCAAAGCTTAGCTAGCCCGCATGAAGACAGCAAGTACACTACACACTGCAGGCAAAGCGCAGTGGATCAGTGCGTAACTGTCCTTATAATCAAAGATTTATTACAGTCTCTTGCAAGGACCTTTGTCATGGTAGGTCATTTTGTTAATAGGACCCTGAACATGTAACCTGAAAAAACAAAACAACCTAGTTATTTCAATTAAATCATCCAAAACTTTATTATATAACAATAATGTTCATAGTCAACAACTACTTTGGGTCCAAGAAGATAGATCTACAGCGAATGTTTGGTGATTGTCACATTCGCTGCTTTATAAATACACTCCTCTGTGTTAACAACTATTGCAGTTAGAGCCCTTTCACACTGGGGCGGGCAGGGCGTTAGCGGTAAAGAGCTGCTAGTTTTAGCACTTTACCGCTATTTGAGTGGCAGCGGTGTGCTTTTAACCCCTAAGAAGGGGTTAAAAAGGGGACAAAAGCGCTGGCGCGTGGTGCTTCTGAAGTGGTGTTCAGCCGCTTCGGAATCACTGTCCATTCATTTCAATGGGCAGGGGCGGTGTATACACTGCTCCTCCACCGCCCCAAAAATGCTGCTTGCAGGACTTTTTTCATGTACTGCAAACACACCGCCCCAGTATGAAAACACTTGCGCTTTCACACTGGGGTGGATTAGGAGGCAATTTAGAGGCTCTTTACAGGTGCCATTTTTAGCGCAAAAATTCCTGTAAAGCGCCTCAGTGTGAAAGGAATCTTAGTTTGAAGTTTAAAGCCTGAGTTTCAGTAATTAATAGAGTCTCACCAAATGGAAATTTTGGTGCCGGACCTGAAGCCGAAAATGCAGGATGCACTTGGCTGAAAACCTAAACCCAAAATTACAGTTTTTAAAAAATATATATATTTTTATATATATATATAATTGTATTTTATTCAGCTTGTTAATTAATATCATGAATTTAAATGAATATGAATTTATTGTGGGCCACTATCGGGACCTTTAGCACAAGAAAAGCTCAAGAAAAATGCATATCTTATGAAAACCACACCATAAGCACGGCAAAATTGTGTTAAAATCTGTGCCATTATCGGCACCTTTTTCTTTATCGGCAAAAAGCCGAAAACACCATTTTTGGCCGATATGTTTTGGCTGCCGAAATTTTGCCGCATCAGTAAAAAAAAAAAAAAAAAATCAGTACAAGGGACACTTGCATTTACTCCCAAAGTGTCCCTTGTGCTGGTGCCAGCTGCCATAGTTGAAATTCTCTGTCCTCTGCTCCCCTTCTTTACTCTGCAGCCATCATTTTCTGGCATGATGGAGGGTCAATAGAGCTGAGGAACCTGTCACAGGCTCTCACCCAAGATTCAGAGAAGCAGTACTCTAGTTTCCATGAATGAAAATCATGAAATGAAAGGGCAACATAGTCAGCACTCTTGATAAGTGTCTGTGACAGGTCCCTCAGCTATATTAACTTCACAGCACCAGAAGATTACAGTTGCAGGGTTTGGTAGAAGGGGAGAGGACAGAGCATTTCTCCAATGACAACTGGCACCAGCATAAGGGACACTTTGGACTAAATGTAAGTACTGTGCCTTATGATGATTTTTTTAAAAATGTTACCTAAACATAGGTTTTAAGTAATACCCTTTATTGGCTTACTTAGGTTATTAAAAATGCAAGCTTTCAGGATCACTTTGATGATGCCATAAAGAACGCTTGAAGAAGTAATTTCAGTTCTTCTGAACACTTGCATTATTCATAGCTTAAAGTGGTTCTGAAGGCTGAATGTTCTTTACCTTAAAGAGGAACTCAGCCCCCCCTCCCTCCTCCATTTTTTCCCTGCTTACCCTTTACATTCTTCAGCACCTAGCCAGCAGGTCCAGCATTGAGCTGCTTGGATCCTACTCTCTGCAGCCACTGCACAGGTTGGGAGCCACCATGTTGTCAGTGACAGCTTCCAGCTCTTCCGGGTGCAGGCGCCAATAGGCCTGCCCTCCTCCCCTTTGCTGAAGGGAACTGCACGTCATGCATCCCAGGAGAAACCGGGGGCACCACGTCATACGTCTAGTCGAATTACGGAAGCTTGCTTGCTATGGGGGCACTCAGCGGGGGGGAGCCAGGAGCGCGGGCAGGGGACTCGGGAGGAGGAGGATTGGGCCAGGTAAATATAACATGTTTGTTTTTAACCACATCAGCCCCTTCCTGACCAGGCCATTTTTTGCGAAACAGTACTGCGTTGCTTTAACTGACAATTGTGCGGGCGTGCGACGCTGTACCCAAATAAAATTGATGTCCTTTTTTCCCACAAATAGAGCTTTCTTTTGTTGGTATTTGATCACCTCTGCGGGTTTTTATTTTTTTTTTTGCGCTATAAACGCAAAAATAAAAAAAACTCATTATTTATTATGTAGGGGATGGTTTAATTGGAGGAAAAGAGACATCTGTGTTCCTGCTAATCAGGCGGTCTGCCCTGTTTACATAGGCAGACTGCCGTTCTGTCTCTCCTCTGAACAATTGCTTCCAATCACAGTGGTAGGGTGGCTCCAGAGGCATGCGCGCTCGCCCCAGAGCCAACAAAACCGATCACATACAGGTATGTGATTTTGCACTTAAGGACTGCCCTGCCACAGTAAATGCACGTGGGGTGGTCCTTAAGTGGTTAAAGAAAAATGATAACCTTTACAATCTCTTTAAGAGAAGGCCTCATACACACGGATGTTTTTTACCGCTGCGTCTTTTGCAGCTCTCCATGTTATTGAATGGCCCCATAAAAACGCAGACGTTTTTGAGCTGTAGACGTCGTTGGCATTCTTAAGCTGTAAATCGACCGCAGGACCCATACGTTCCAACGTTATGACGTTTTTGACGTTGAGCCGGCAAAATGCTCACTAAAGCGCATTAATGCCGTAGTGACGTTAACTGGCGTTTTATGGCGCCGGCGTTTTCAGGTTAAAAAATAGCAGAGGAATGTTTTTTTTTAACAAAATGCCTATTGACGCCGACGCTCACTGGCGTTCACTAACGCTCATTAACACCGATGCAAAACGCTGATGAAATCGCGTTTTTGAAACACATTTTTTCCTGACGTCGGTCCCGACATTTTGCTATTACGCCCATGTGTTTGAGGCCTAAATGGTATCACCTAAACGCCAAACTTTCTGCATTAATCGGTGGCTAACACGTTATAAAACTCTGCTATTAACAGCATTTGATAACATATGACCTTTTAGGGACCTGTAGAGTGCAAAGAGTCTTTTGTTTACTTTTCAGTCGTACTGCCGAGCTGCATGCAGGCAATCCATATTAGTTAATTTGCGCGCATGGGCTATACAGACTCACCTGCACAGCTGATTGTGACAGGTAGATAGGGACTGTCTCACGGTCCTGGATGCCTAGGCTCTTGGTCAGGGAAAGTAAGGCCCAGAGTCAGAAAAGAAAAAGAATGAAAGCAGGGCCGGCATGACAGAGTTAAAAGGGGTTTGGTATGGGGAAGGTGTTTCTGGGCAGTTTAGCATAATTAAAATAGCACTTACTGCAGAAAGGGGAAATCTGTAGGAAGGTCTCAGGTCTTCAGTTGGAGGAGAGCATGCTTGAGACAACTGCAAACAGCAAGAACAGCAATTAGTGACTTGGGCATTTTATTGTCCCAGCTGAAAGCTGCGTCGGCTGGTGCTCATGGCGGGGGGGGGGGTGTTGCTTCCACCCCTCCTGCCTTGACACGTGCTCGGAGATCATGGCCTCCGGAGCGCCTGGGCCTAACGTGGCTCCCTGGGTGCAGAGCAGCATAGGGCGACCCTCCAGCAGTGCAGCATAGGGCGACCCTCCAGGCCCGTCGCCTACACGCTGATCAGTCCCGGTGGTGGGACGGCCTGGGGGGAATCCCCATCATTGGCGGATCCCTCGGGGGGGGGATTACCTCTCTCTGCCTGTAACTGGCCCAGGCGGAGTGGGGTGCTGTAGCAGGAGGGTCAGATTTGTGGGCGGTGCCAATGGCTTTGCGGGATGTGCCATTGCGGCTTGCATGCCTCCGTAGCTGGTCTCACTTGCGGCGGCGTGGGGTACTGCGGTCAGCGAGGGTGTCTGTCAGTGCTTCATCTAGCATAGGCGTGTTGGTTATGCCGACAACCCATGTTTAGGAGGTGGGCAAGGTGACGCCCCCATCCGGGGGTGCTGAGTTGATGCTAGTTGGCGCATCTGTACCAGCCATCGTTGAGGGTGGGCTCCCATTATTATTGGTTAGGACCTGTCCTCAGGACGGCTCCCATTATTATGGTTGATGGCATCTGGGAGTAGTTGTTTGTCATTCAGTGTTTGTTGCGGCTGGAGGCCTAAATATTTACAGTGGCTACACAGGTACTAGAAGTAGATGCCCATAAGGACCTTCCTGGCTTTGGGTGACTCCACTCTGGATGGAGTAGCAAAGGAAACATCTTTGTACAAAAGCATTGTCAGTCAAAAGAAGGTAGTGTTAGATGCGCAAGCATCACTAACAAGTTAAAGCCAAACTCCAGCCAACATTTTTTAAAGGAGTTGTAAAGTCTCATTCTATAAATTAAGGTGAAAAACCTTCTGTCCTGCAGCTGCCCCGCCCACCTTTTACTTACCTAAACCTGGTCGTTCCAGCGACAAGAACAAGCCCAGCAGCTCCAGCTGCTGTCTCGGGTCCTCATTGGATAGATTGATAGCAGCTGGAGCCATTGACTCCCGCTGCTGTCAATCAAATCCAATGACACAGGCGAGGGGTGGGGCTGAGTCCTGCTGTCTGTGCCAATGGACGCAGTAGCAGGACTTGGGAGCGCACCTGCACAGGTGCCCCAATGGAAATCGGCTCTCTGTGGGGGCACCCCCCCCCCAAGAGGAGGAACCAGGAGCGCCTCAAGGGGACCCCAGAAAAGTCGGATCGGGGCCACTCTGTGCAAAACCCTTGGACAGAGCAGGTAAGTATAACATGTTTGTTATATAAAAAAAAAACCTTTACAATCATTTTAAGTAGGTAGGACAACAGTTTTTATTTAATTTTGGGATAAACATGTCACACAAATGAATAAAAGCTGACCATTGTAATCACCCCTATCAGTAATAAATTCTTTGCCTCAACACTCTAAGGGCTCATTTACACTTGCTTCAACTTCAAAACACATTAAAGCGCCTACCGCTTCAACATGTTTTTAATGCTTCAGTGATGCTTTCCTGAAACTTTAATGGAGGTTGGCAGATGCCCTGTGTGTGTGTGGAGGCCCAGTAGAACCCCGGCTCAGTAGTACACTCAATCAGCAAATTCCCAGCTCCTTAGTATCCCTGTATCAGCGTTGGTACCCTCGTTCAGCAGATCCCCAGCTTATTAGTACACTTGTTCAGCAGATCCCCTGCTCAGTAGTACCCCCAGCTGTGTTGATGCCCCACTCCGTAGTACT
Organism: Glandirana rugosa; assembly: GCA_018402905.1. Taxonomy (NCBI): domain Eukaryota; kingdom Metazoa; phylum Chordata; class Amphibia; order Anura; family Ranidae; genus Glandirana; species Glandirana rugosa. Next base: position 293,524 of record BLSH010516986.1, on the reverse strand, counting down.
CCCAACTTTGCTGATCCTTGGCTCAATAGTAACCCCCCCCCTGCTGATCCCCTGCTCAGTAGTAACCCACAGCTCTGCTGATTCTCACTCAGTAGTACCCCCAGCTCTGTTGATCCCCCACTCAGTAGGAACCCTTAGTCCTCTCCAGACCCTTCTCTGCATTCCCATGTTGCACACCATGTGTACTGTCTGCTAGTTGCTTTGCTCCAATCTGGACCCTGCTCACCTTCCTGCTGCTCCACGCTGCACCTCAGATGTGACGTTCTTCACCAGGCACATCCAGAATATATACACATGGATCAGAAGTGACAGCTGATGACCTTTCTGGTTTGCTTGTTGGTCTCCCAGTGCATCTTGGGACATCTCATATATGCAATAGCTCCAAAACAAAGCAAAGCTAAAGCTGAATAAAAGTCTCTCAGAAGCTGCAGGTGCTGTAAGTAAGCTTTGACATAGACATCTATGGAGGCTTTGAAGACACTTTGAAGCTCCGTGATAGCTATATGGGGTATAATTTTTTGTGTCCAGTGCCACATTTTGAAGCAAGTGTAATGGAGACTTAACTGAGACATTTGCTGGACAGCTTGGTCTGTCAAAGGAAGATGAAAAATAACAGACTTAGGCTCCATTTACACGGGATGTTGTTTCAACCTTCCCTGAACGATTTATCTTGACAACTAGGAACCGGAGTCTAAAACGTCCGTTTTGCATGCAGCGTTTAGCGGCGTTTTGCTGCATTCGTGCGTAGGAGCATTTTTGAAAAAAACAATTTAAAAAATGTAAAATATATATATATATATTTTAAATGGAAACTAGACGCAAGTTACCGCATTTAGGCACATTTACAAGCTGTTTGGCGTTTCAAATGCCTCTGAACTGGCGTCTGAACCCATTTTTTTGCGTTCCAAAAACAGCCTCTAAACTCAACTGTCAGGAAACTACCTTAAAGGACCCTGTGTAAATTCACTGATAAGCAGGGCTGGACTGGGACAAAAAGTTGGCCCTGGACTTCATCCAGACCGGCCCACTTTGCAGGTCTCTCGCATAATGCTCCTCGTACACCCCCCTGGTCTCCTCGTACACCCCCTGGTCTCCTCGCCTCCTCTCCCCTTACATCTTCGTACACCCACGGTCTCTTCGTGCCCCCCCCCCCCTGGTCTCCTCGTACCCCCTTTCTCTCCTCGTCCCTCCCCGATCTTCCTCATGCCTCCTCCCCTGCGACTGAGTTGTCTGCCCCCCCCCCGTAATACGCTCTCTGGACGTTTCACCCGGCCAGACCTACTTCAGGTCCCGGTTGAAAAACAGGGTCAGGTCGGGACGAATAGTCACTTAAATGTGTCCCAGGAAATTCCATCAAAGGACTGTCAACTCAAATCTCCGACAAAAACCTTGCG